>CAWUFW010006382.1:600000-1161204 GCA_963921515.1 Calotriton arnoldi | reverse complement strand
GTGTTTCTTTCACAGTAATTGCAATTAGCCAATCAAGAACAGCTAATAATTTTCTAGGACCTATGGACATTCTACAAAGAGTAAGTAGGAATCCAAGATATTCAATATATTCCTTCTCAAAGTAACATTTTTCTGATTTGAAAAAAACTGATCATGTCTAAATTGTGAATGTCAACAAACATATGGTCCATGAACCTTCAAAATAACGCGGAGGGATTGCACATGCTGAAGGGCATAACCCAATATTCAAAATGCCCAAAAGGGGTGAGTAAGACAGACTTCCATTCACCTTCCAATTTTATCCTCGATAGATGATAAACAACATGCAGATCAAGATTAAGAAAGATGGTGGATCCTCGACAATTCTCCAGAATATCCCTAATTCAGGAAAGCCAATATCGGTCTTTGATTGTAACCTTATTCACTCCTCGGTAGTTGACACAAAGTCTTAGTTTCTTGGATTTATTTAGAATAAGAAACATCGAAGTGCTAGCTGGAGAAGGGGCTCAAACATGGCTTAGGACAGGTAGCCCATCTCATTGTTTGTTATGCAGAACATGTCATGCTGTTTGTCAAAGCCTTTGGTAAAGTTTTGCTCAGGCTATAAACCGGATTTCACTTGGTCCAGACATGTGTGACATAAACCTTGCTCACTTGATTACCTGGCTTGTTTCAGTGGATGTGATTTAAAAATCAGACAAATGTGACTAAATGCACTTCAAATCCAGTCAGAGTAAATCAGCAGGCCTAGTTATGGATTTACATAGTTAGAGCTGATAGGCAGTTTTTCTACTGGGGCATAGGTAAAAAGGACTGTTTCCCATGACTCTGATTCAGCTGTTACAACCGTTAGTTGTACCATGGCCTGGTCATCAGGACAACTGTCACCCATAATAAAAAAAGTTAGACTTTAGGAAGACCATTAATACCCAAGCACTAGCATTGTATTGGTGATAAACAGGCAATATCCTGTAAAACAAGTGTCAGGGAACTTAAGCAACCAATCTCCCACACAAGGTAATACACCAGTAGCTCAGAATGAGCAAATAGGGAGCAGGATTTTACAGGGATGTTCCACTAGGGACTTTGCATTTTACAAGATTTGGACTGAAGTGCAAAACCCCTGAATTATGTACAGTACTTTCACTGCCAAGAACGAAAACCTTTGTGGAAGCAGCTTCCACAGTTAATTATCTACTCTTTAAATTAATACAAAAGAGATTCAAATGCAATGTTTTTACTGCATTTAATAATGCACAGTTTATTAGGTTGACAATAGTAGGCCTAATTTTGTTTTCAGACTACACATTTAAAATGCGTGTAAGGTGCTGTGATTGACAAAAGCATGTTTTCTCTTTTTTCTGCCTCTCTACTGAGGAGCCTGAAATGCAACCTTCATCGTTATATTAAATGTTTGCAATTCAGTTAGGTCAATGGTATTGCACAGTAAATTTTTTTTATAATGTATTGTTTTCTGTCCATGATGTTTCTGGAGAGGACAAATTTACAAGTGTATACAATTGAAGGTCACTTCCTTAGGGTGAATGGAGATGTTTTATATTTCTGAATGTTCTCTGTTTTCAGTTGCAGAGCAGAGCACAGGATTATTCAATAGATGTAAAGTGAAAATATTCGTACCATGTAATGTGTTTTCTGTTACACTGTTGGGTAGTTCGATGTAAATTTCTTCATCATACCACAGTGACTATATAGTCTGTCAAAAAGTGTATACAAACTCCACGTTTGAAAGGCAAGCCAGAGATTTCCCCTTGTTCCTTTAGAGGCAGACTTCACATCAAGCCTTTCATTGATCAGAACTTAGAATAATATCAACTTTCTTATCTCTAGCCTTTACTGAGCAGTCCTTATGACAAATGCTCCTTAACTCTCATTTGCCTTGTGCTAGACAATAAAGGGTGTTGGCTATAAATGAAATTAGGGCTCAGTTTCCACTGCCAATGATATTTTATTTGCATTTTGCAAATTTTGAATGAATTGACATTGCCTTGTGTGTTCTGTACTGACTTCTTGACTTTTAAATAAACCTTTATGGTTTATACTTTGAACCTTCTCTTGTGCGGATTTTCCTATGTGTATTCTCTGAGTTTACATGATTTATGTTTAGGGCATTCATCTTTAAGACTCGCATTTAGCCTGATCCAACGATCAAATCTTCTAATGTAAAAAAGCGCTACTACCTTTCACAAGAAAAAAAAAACTTGACATTGAGTGATAAGGCAGCGTAGAAAAGCACAATAACACAGCTCTACAATCGCAATCTTGGCCTCAAGACTGGCTCAGATATGGAACAAAATGAATCATTGTACTTCGGAAGCAATGCTTTGCATACAACTTATGCTTCAAGATTGAAAAACTCTAGAGTGAGTTTACTGACAGTGACCAGTCAGCAACATAGCTTTGCAAAATAGTGTCACAGTCTTTACAGTGATGTCATTGAATCTCATAGGCAGTACAAATATACCAAACAGTGGATAGGGAGAGCTAAATCTGGGCAACTGCAGGTGGATGGAAAGTCCTACAATTGGTGACTGCGCCATTCCGGGGCGGCTCCTCCGCTAAGGCGGGGGAAAAGGAAAAATAAAATTATAACATTGTTATTATCATTTTCTTTTTCGTAGCTGCGGGCTTAGTTAGGGCGGGCGGGGCTGGTGTCACAGGGGGAGGAGTGGTGGGCACTCTCTAAGTGCGCATGACGGTTTGGTGGGCCGTCTTGGACCATTCAAACAGTCATGGGCGCTGTGCATGTTCTCCACCAGGCTGTAAGACACAGCCTGGGTGGAGGACATGCATAGGCTCCCAGTCCCCCTCTGAGCACCAAACCACAGCGCTCAGACCAATCACAACGATGCATTGCAGCATTGTGATTGGCTTTGGGGAGCCTGTGTCCTTTCTGCTTCCGGGACTCGCCAGGAAGAGAAGCAATGACAGAGGACAGACGGCGGCTGTGAAAAGGGAGTTTTTTTTGTTTGTTTGTTTTTTTTTCAACCCCGCCTCACCAGCCCCGTTCCCTGCCAGCCGCCAATGATGCCACTGACTCATCTAAGTTAGCTCTCATTAGAAATTCCTGTGCCAGAAGAAATTATTTTTGGAGTTCATGTATGAAAAACGAGCACAAAAATATAAAAGTACACAAAGTCAGTTGGGGTCACACTAAACGGAAAAACGGATGACCAGAGGATTTGCCTATATAATAAAATGTCCTATTACTTACCGGTAATCTTCATTACTCCTGGTCCCGTTGTCCTCGTCCCATTCCTAAACAAAGTGGAGATGACCATCTCCGCGACAGAAAAAAAGAACAGGAGCATGCTGGGATACCTAACCCACTCCCTCCCACTGGGAGTACATAAGCAGTACCAGCCCAGCATGCAGCCTGAAAATACCAAGCCAACAACCGGAAGGCCTGCCGCTCGGGAGGGAGGGGCGTAAGGAATGGGACGAGGACAACGGGACCAGGAGTAATGAAGATTACCGGTAAGTAATAGGACATTACCCCCAGGTCCCTCCTGTCCTCGTCCCATTCCTAAACAAAGTGGAGAATACCAAAGCAAACAACCCGGCCTTCCGGACGCCCACCAATGCCAGGGGCACCAGACTGAAAAAAACAGCACCCAACGGAAGCAGAAGGGAGCCCACTAGAAAGAAGAAAACGCAGGCAGGAGCCCACAACCAGCCATGCCCCCAACCAAGCCAACAGAGCCGAGACCCCAAAACAAGCAGGGGACGACCAACAAAGGACCGAAAAAGAGCACAAGACCACCCAGGCAAGCCAGAAGGAGGCCCCGCACCCAGATCCAAGCCCCAAGGGAACACCCAGAGGGGCAGAAACAAAGCCCCTCCCCGAACCACCAGGGGAAGGGAGCCCAGGAGAAGCGGAACCGCCGCAACGGAGCAACCCAGCCAGGAAGGGCAACCGACCAGGGAGAAAAACCGCCAAGGGCGAAGTCCACAGCACCAGGCACCACCAGGGAGCCGCCCCACCAGGGACAAAACAGGCCAACCCGGCCCGACACCCGAGAGCGTACGAGAGCATGCCGCACAGGGCGGCACGGCCGAAGGCCCAGGAAGGAATACAGCAGGGGCAAGACAGAGAGCGAACCCCCCAGAGCAGGGAAGAAGGCGACCCACAGCCGCACGAACCCACAAATGACCACACCAAAAGGCGAGGGGAAGGAAGACGAGACCGAAGAGGCACGCCAAAGCAAGAGAACAACGAACGACATGACCAACCACAGGACCAACCCCAACACACCAGGGGAAGCCACCAGCAGAGCCGCAAAGACCGAAGAGGGCGGAACCAGACAAGAAACAGGCACCGACCCAGAGGAACAACCAGGAAGAAAGGGGCCATGGAACGCACGCAAGCCCCCCCCCCCACAGGGGACAACAGCAGCAACAGGGAACCCGGAGGCACAGAAACCCCACAGAAGGCCCAGGCCACATGGCAGGAACGACCAGCGGCCAACCCCAACGGAGACACCGGAAAGCCGCAGGAAAAGCCGCCACACCGGGAGAAGAACCCGGGGTACAGGACCCCGCCAAGCGGCCAGGCCCGAGGCACACCCCCAAAAGCAGGAGACACAGGGACACGAACCCAGCAACCTGCCCAACTGAGGCAGGGAGAGCAACGAAGCGCAACCCGAAGCAGACCCCGCACAAGACCAGGGCACATCCAAGAGAGAACAACAGAGGGCCGAACTCGGAACCGGGGAAACAAAACCCCAGAACCGGGAAGGAGGAACCGCCACCAACCAAGAGCCGACCCACTGGCCAGGAGGACAGAGGAGGACACCAAGGAACCACCCAAGGCGAACCCCAAGAGGAATCGCCGAAGGGCAAAACAGGAAGGACCAACAAGGAGGCCAACAGCCCAATAACCCAGGCGGCACAGAAACACCCAAGAAACCAGCCGGACCAACGGACAGGCCAACAAGCCAGGAGGCCCCCAACAGGGCGCCACCAGAACCCGGAAGGAGAGGCAAAGGGCCAACCGACCCAACCCCAAAAAAAAAACCCCAACCAAGAAGGGGCACAGGGAAAGGCACCGGAGCCAGCCACAGCCACAGCCAGACCACCAAGAGAGGAGAAGCAGCAGGAAGACAGGGAGGGAAACCGGCAACCCACAACTGCCAACCCAACCAAAGGCCCCAGCGCAACAGCCAGGCGCAAAGGAGCGGCACAGTAAAGGACAGAAGACCAACCCAGACCGCCAGAACCACCGGCCACCAAGAGGCCAAAAAGAGGCCCAAAAGCACCAGAGAACGAGCGGCCAGGACAGGACCCAGGCAGGGACCCAAAGGGGACCCCGAAGCAACCAAGGGCCCCACAGCCAAACACAAGCAAACGGGAGGCCAAACACAGGGACCGCATGGGCAAAACCCAACGGAGGCAGAGCCCAGGCCCCAACTGTACCCCGGAACACCCCAGGCACCTCCAAAGCAAAGGAGAGGAGCCCGGAGAAACCAAAGGCGCACAACTCACCGGGGGGCATGGGAACAGACCCAAAAGGGAAGAACGAGCCCCGCAGAGCCAGCAAGAGAGCAATGGCCAGAGACACCACAGGCCGAAAGCAGCCCGCATGGGAGCGGGAAAAATAGGCACAAGCTCAACGACAGGCCCCCAAGGGGAAGGCCACAGCCCCATAGCCGAGGAAAAGCCAACCGCAACCACAAGGCCGACAAAAAGGAGCGGGGAAGCAGCAACGCAGCCCACACACCAGGGGAGGCCGACACCAGACCCACAACCGGCAGCCCCACCAACAAACCCACCGGCCAAGACCAAGAGCAGGCACGGCGAGGAGGATACCCAGACCGGTACCCACAAACAGGGAAAGGGCACAGGGCAGCCCGAAACAGCAGACAGGGTGGGGCACAGGAGCAGCGCACCCGAGAAACCAAGGAGCCACCCAGGCAGAAGCCAAGGAAGACCCACAACACCCAGCCACCACAGGCGGCAAAGGGAGCGGCAGCCGAGAGGCAAAAGACCACAAAGCGCACCAAGCCACAAAAGAAACACAAGAGGGGAGAAGGAAACCACAACAGGAAACCAAACCCCACCAGCCAACCAAGCCCAACACAACCCAGCACCAGGCAAGAGGCAAACAGCAACGCCAGCCAGAAAGCCCACCAGGGGCACCACCAGCACAGCCCCGGAGCCAACAGCCAACCAAGGCCAAGGGCCCGCCAGGACAGAGGGAGGGCACAACAGCCCCCCCTCCCCCTAGGAAAACAACGGAACCCCAGAAACAGGGAGGCCGGAAACCCCAAGGGCCCCGACGCAGGACGCAAGAAGCGACCCAGCCACAGCCGAGCAGGTGCCAAGCAAACAGCCCCGGAATGAACAAAGGAGCGCACAGCAACCGGAAGCCCCAGGCAGGCAACGAGACAGGCACGAACCAGAGCCGAACCCGCTCAAGGACCGAGAGCAGACACGACCAGGCGCCAGCAGGGAGGAAAGGCCGCAGGCCAGGAAAACACACAGTGCGAAGCCCACAGCACCCAACAGGCACAGGGGGGCACGAAGAAACAAGGGACCCTGAGCACGGGCCAAGCAAACAGCCCCGGAAGGACGCAAGGAGCGCCCAGCACAGGAAGCCGCAGGCAGGCATCCAGACAGGCACGCACCAGGCCCGAACCCACAAGAAAGGGCAGGAACCAACAGGGCGGACAGGCAGCAAGCGGCCGAAGGAAGAGAAAGGCAGAGCAACAGGCAAACCCAGGCGGACACCCAACCAGGCACCAACCAGGCCCAACCAGGGAGAACAGAAGAACGCAGGGCAGGAAGGCCGGAGGCCCAGAGGCCAGAGGGAATGAAAAAGACCGGACCCTGCACAAAACGGAGAGCCCACGAGAGCAGACACGGGCACAGGGGCACGGGCTTAAGCCCACATCACCCGCCCAGCCCCGGTACACCCCCAGCAGGGGAAACAGGGAGCCAAGGCAGCAGGCCAGCACAACAGCAGAGCACAGCACAGGGAAGAAGGAAACCGCTACGTGGTACGTACCAGGGGGACAGGCCAACACCACCACACAGAGACCGTCCCCCAACCCCCAGCCCAGACGCCAACCAACAACAAGCGCCGAGCAAGCGGACAGCCAGGAGGCCCTGGAACCCACAACCTGTGGAGGAAGCCCCCGATAGGACCCCCCCCCAGCAGCAACGGAAAACAAGGCAGAGACACAGCGCAGAAAGCCACGCAATGCCCCCAGCCAGCATGCAGGGACAGGGAGTGCAAAGACTAGAGCCAGCACAGAAAAGCCCCAACAGGAACCAACAGCACAGGGAGAGACCCGTAGACGCCGGGTCCAAGAGCACCAGCAACAACCCATGGAACCAACGTGGCAAGGAAGAAAAAAATGGAACCGCTACGCGGTACTCACCACAGGGGCAGGAAGAGCGCACCACAAGCTCACTGCCCCCAACAGCCAGCCCAGGCGCCCTCCAGGACACCAGCGCCAGGCGGAGGAGAGGACTGCAGCAATCGGCCACCAAGGCCACATCAAGGCCCGCCCCCGCACCAACACAACGACCAGCAGGGGCGTCAGGGAGGAAAGAAGGCCAGCAGGAGTCCAAATGCCAGGCAGGGAGCCCAGGAGCACCACCAAGCGCAGCCCCTGGACTCGCCAAACAGCCGCAGCAGCGCGTCTTCCAGACCGGCCAAACCACAGGAAGATGCGCGCTGTAACCCGGAAGAAAGCGGGAGGAACGGCACCCCAGCCGCAAAGGGCCGGGCGCCAATCAACGCGGCTCCCGGCAGGCCAAGAGAACGCGGAACAGGATGTCAAAGACAACCCAGCAGCCTGACAAGACATCCAGCGAAGAAACCATCAGGTAAGTCAGCAAACACGTCCCATCCTGTCGGAAGACAGAAAAAAGAACAGGCTGCATGCTGGGCTGGTACTGCTTATGTACTCCCAGTGGGAGGGAGTGGGTTAGGTATCCCAGCATGCTCCTGTTCTTTTTTTCTGTCGCGGAGATGGTCATCTCCACTTTGTTTAGGAATGGGACGAGGACAGGAGGGACCTGGGGGTAATGTTGTGTATTCAAGTACACTGTCATGGTTGGTTGACCTTAATGATTAGTTGATATTCTGTTAATCCTTTGGCTATTAACCTTGTCTCAGTTATATGCCGTCTCATGAGAATTTGTATTAACCTTACTCTCCCATCTAAATGTTTCCTCCCCCTCAAACAGCTCTAGTTTTTTGTTGTATTCACAAACATGAACATTTCCCACCATCGTTCTGTATGAAGTACTTTAACATCGATATTGAATGTAATATATTGTGAATCATTGTATTTGACCGACACATGACATTTATTAGTAATACTCTAAAAAGTTGACCTTTAGAAATGAACACACCTTTACTGCAGTATTAAAATTTTTTGGGAAAAAATCAATAAAAAAACAAAAACAAAATCAAAGAATAAAATCTTTTTGTTCTGTTACAGGAGCAGAGAAGTCCCATTTTGCCTTCCGTGGTTGTGTGAGTCCAGACCTTTGTAGCAGGGGTGTCACCACGACATCTGAGAACAACGTATTGACAGAAACCCAGGTCATATGCAAGGATCGTGGACTCTGTCGAGAGCACAACCTCTTCCTCGTGGTCGTCACACTGCTTCTGCTGAAGCTCCTACACTAGCCTGATGTGACAAAAGACCCGTCCTGCCTCACCACACTTGAAATTTCACATGCTTTCAGATAGCTGCACTTTTGTCCTAAACCTCACAGAAGATCATCCACCAAACTGTAGTTTTAATAAAGCTGTTTTTTGTTCTTTCACTCCTCATCATAACCTTTGAGGATTGGCTTCAATACTGCTTTTGTTTAATTTGTTTAATGGAATCTCATTGCAGTGTACTCTAATGACATGCCTAGTAATGTGAGATGTGCCAGAAAATGCTTCCTGTTACGACTTCACATTCCTTCTTGAGGAGCTGAACATATGGTCCTTGTGGACCCGTGGAGAGCAGGACCCTGAGATGAGGCTAATTCTTCTCTTGCTCATTCACTTTAACCAGCCATGTCCTTGGAAGAGTGGCAGGGACTCCTGCAGGATTGCTAAATCATAGAGGGGAGCTGGTGGTGACTTCAAAGCTGATGTTCACTGGCTATGGCATGAAGCATCGTCAAAGAGAACAATCTTTCCCTATTGTTCCCACTCCTGTCCAGTTACCCTCAACGCCCATGGATTATGTGCAGTTGGAGAGCAGATCATTTTTGTTTAAAACCATTTGCATAAAATGGTCTTTGGATGAAAATTTGGCTTTTTACCGGAAAAAGGCCTGATTGACCACATGGCTGGAAAAAGCCATTACCATTCAGGAAGGATATGCTGTTTTTAGTCACCAAAGCAATCGATTTATGATGATAGTAACTTATCTAGCCGTCAGATATTTAATATCACTGGCTGTCTTGAGATTTTTCAATTCCATTTCTCCCAGGTCAAGGGATGTGTTATAAAGTACTTCTCTGCTGACTGACATCCCTGTCGTTCACCGACTTTACACCATCTTCCTCTGCTACTGAAAATCAGTCCAGGTTTGAAACATTCGTTTCCTCAATTTGCCTTGGGCCAGGCCTCTTCCATACGCCATCAAATTTGTCAGAATAATGCACCCCTTAGCAGTGAAAATAGTGTGAGACGTGTTGTGTCACCAAGCTGTGCTTACTTACACACTGTATATTGCTCCTAGGTACCAGGCAGTGCTTACCTTCCAGTTTACCATTTGTTGCAAGAAAAACAGGAAGGTGTCTTCTGAACCTCACCCAGATTTACCCTGGATGGTTCTACTTTTGGAGAGGAAATAGGTATATTTTCTCAAACACTCTTAGCCTTTTGCCCAGAAGGAATGTACACACAAGACACACGGGCTAGTATTAGTAGAGGCTTTTATTAGAAGCCAAGCTAGTGCACAACCTCTGCAAAGTTATAGAAGAGAATGTGGCTATTATTATGGCAAAAGGGAATGAAGGTCTCATGATATAATAAAATTACCAAAAGCTGCCTAATGTACCAATGACTTTCCTAAGAGATGTTGAAGCGGTCCCCCATCCAAAACAAATGTTTGAAAATATGGGCCTACATTGTGGGTATTACAGAACAGTTTTCACATATATTGGTAAAAAATAAAAACTGGAGGTTCTCCAGGCAGTTTTGAGGAGGCACTAACAGACAAGACAAGACTTTTACACCCCTGAGATATTGAGGGGATAATCCCAATCGATCGTTCCATCTTTTCATCTTTCCTGCCTCTGTCTTCCCGTATCTCTCCTTATTCCAATTTTCTTTCGTTCTATCTTTCATTTTTTGTTTCTATGATTCTTTCCTTCATTCTTTATTTTTTTCCATAGGTGTGTCCTTGTTTCCATCTTTCAATATTTTGGAATCTGAATTTTTGTCCATCTTCTTTGCTCCTTATTGGCTCTCCATCTTTTCTTTTTTTCCTATCATTCCTTCCTATCTTCCTTTCCTTCTTTTGCATATCCCTTCTTTTCCCTCTACTTTACCTGATTTTCCGCCTTCACCTCTTTCTTTATTTCATTGTCTTCTTTGTTCCTTTTTCTTTCCCTTCCTTCATTTTCGCTCAGTTTGCACTTTCTCTGCCGTTTTCTTTCCATTTTCTTTTTTTCAACTGTTTCATGTTTCTTTCCTTCTTTCATCCTTTTGGGGAACAGCATTGCTTTGGGAATCCATATGATAGCTGATGCCATGTTGGTTCATTTGCTACCATTTTGCTTATCATATTGTGCCCGTGCATACATAGTCTGTTTCGTTCTCTCGCTTCTGACATTTCAGTCTCAGACTTGTGCTTGACACTGATAATCGAGAATTCTCAATTGGCTAGCTCAGTGTCTGGAACTTTCAATTTCTTGTATCTCTTTCAAGTTCCTTTTGCACTGTTCTCTTAGGAAAGCTGTGCACCTGTTGATCTAAGTTTCTTTTTCTGTCACATGTACTCTCATTTGGAGCAGTGCAAGATGAATACGTATACAAATCATTCAAATTGAGGAATGGTTAGTTCAGATGCTCAATGTTACAAAGGGAGACATTCGGGGGCATTCAGACACTTTGCATAGCAATATTGTGAATTTGCTTGTTATGCTAAATAAACATGTGCAGACTTCAATCGGCATGTGCGTATTTTTGTCTTATCTCTGACAATCTGGTGCCAACCACCTACACTCTGCTGAGCTGGGACGAGAGCTAGACTGGACTCCACACAACAACCTCAGGCGCCAAATTTATGGGAACGACTTCTCAAGAGGAACTGAAGTGAAATGAGAATTCTGTGCATGCTTATTTTTGTGCTTAAGGGACACTAAAAAAATGTGAAGTGGTGTCTCGATAGCAGGTAATATTGTAAGAGCCACAGCCAGAACGCCCGGAAATGGGGCAGTCTTGGCAGCCTGGCCTGTACCAGGGATACAAGACGACAACATGCAAGCGAACGCGGTGAGACCAATGACTGACCAAGTGGCTAGCGGCAAAGCATTAAAGGATGGGTCTCTACATGCAACCAGAGGCAGACTCAACTACCCCACACACCCAATCTGGACTCCATGTCTGATAGCTGCCTGCTATACCCCGAATTAACCAGTCTTGCAGTCAGACTTTTACTGGTGATAGTCTCATACGTACTACAAAACCGACCAGCTAGGATATCATAACTGAATTGCCATGAGGCACACCATAGTCTTGTGATGTTGATGAGGATGAACCCCAAGACGAATCTCCAGAAGTCCTCCTTCTTAAAGAATACCCAGGTCCGGGAGGGAGAATAACCACATATGTCCCATGGTCCCCCGCAGACATGGTCAGCATCTAAAAACAGTTCTCGAGATCCATGCAAACCCCTTTGACATTTTGTGAGGATGTGCAAACTGTGTTGAAATGTTCCAAACCCAAATAGATGGATGGATGTCAAACAGATGTTGACATTAGTGGTGCTGAGAGAGGAAGGTAATTCGTCAAGCTATGCACCTGCAGATGATATATATTGCTTTAGCTGCTACTAAAGATGGGTTATTGAATGCTTTAATGAAAATGTATCTAGTCAAGACCCAGTGGTCAAAAGTTTCCAATTGTAAACAGGATAAAGAGGAATCCCCTGCAGATCACTCAAACGGATTAAAGGACCTGCTTGATGATGTGATTGCGGAATTGCCCAGCCTTTGCAATTAAGGAAGATGTAGGTGGTGCTTTTGAGCAAGGATTGTTGCAGAAGGCTGAAGGTCAATTGGGCACTATCTGCATCAGATGGCAAATGAAAGGTTTAGCAGTGGTCACAGTCACCAATCATTGGTGGCGGTACAGGAAAGGAAGGAATAATTGAAGACGTCTAAACTGATGTCCTTACAAATCCAAATAGTGAAAGGGAGACAGAGGAGAACATTTAACAATATGGGGCGGACATGGAGGGGAACGAGAAGAATGAGGATGAAGTTAGGGAAGAGTAGATGCAGACCCTCTGAGAAGTTCATGTTTTAATTATGGTCAATTGGGACACTGGGAGCGTGATTGCCCTTTTCCAACAGCCAACATTTCAGCCCAACCCTAAATGCACCCAAGTAATGCAATCCCAATATATGAACTAATAGGACACCCCGAGAGGCGCCAACTACCCAGTAAAAACCATGAATCCGGTTTATTAAAATGCCTGTTAATGAAGTGCGTGATTGATGGAAAAACCACATTATGTTGTAATGATCTGTGTAGAAACACAAAAGGGGAAATGAGAATATTTTTAGAGAGCCTAGTTCAGTCCAGCCTCCGTACTTAAATGCATATCACAAAAAAGGGCTGCTAGGCTGTATAACCTTCCAGATGCCCTATTACAGATAGGGCACACTTTTCCTGTTTGCTCCACGACACACCTTTAAATAGGTGCACTGTGCAGAAACAGGCAAAAAGTGCCCCCTGGGGGCATGGCCAAGTCACGAAGGGACTAGGACGCGCGTTTGCGGAGCTCCGCTTCTCCGCGGCCCGTTACAACTTCTACACCGCATACTCTAGCGGCTGACAGGCTTGTCTGTGGGGGTGGGGCCCGAGAACACGCCGGGGGGCTCCTGCGCTCCCGGAAAGTTGTGGAAATCCTCCCTGATGACGCTCGGCTTCTAGGCATCTTGGGGCCGTTGGGAGGCCTAGCACCGGCAGTCTGCCTTCTCTTCCCCTGGCAGCTCTGTAGGCGCCCATCGAGGGCGGTGCTGCGGCAAGGGGGCTGCCCTCCCTCCCTGACAGAGGTCCCGGAGGCTTGTTTGGCAGGACGGAGAGGCAATCTGACCTCTGGGGCCCACCTGGGGAGAACGGCGGCGCTTGACTGGGGCGGTCACCTCTGGCCCTTCCCCGCCTGCTGCATCGACTGCTGACTGCCGCCACGAGAGAGAGGGATCGGCTGCGGTGATCGCGCAGCGGGGCCTCTTGCCCCCCTTCCCCCGGCTGTCGGGCCTTCCTGGGGCTCACTCACCGCTGGCTTCTCGCTTGAGGCTGGCTCTGGTTCTGGCCTAGGGTCCTCTCTCCTGCCTGCAACTCATGTGCTGTGCACCTTGGGCCTAAGCAACTTGGACAACCTAGGGAGAGAGATCTGGGCCCGGGTGTTGCTGGCGGAAGAAGCCGGAATCTGCCATCGCTCTCTGCGACGACGAGGGGGTGACGACTGGCTGCCTACAGGTAGGGAGATCGGCTGCAGAGTCCACGCAGCGGTGGGCCTCTATCCCCCCTCCCTCTCCTGCTGGGCCCGTGGTGTTACCCCCAGGGCCCCGATCACTGGCCTCTTTGCTCTGCCCACGGGGCTCACATTGACCCCTGCCTAGCTACCTAACCAGCTACCTAATTACCGAAACGCTCTGGGGGAGCTTCCCGAATTCGGCTCATGCCCTGCAGATAGTTGGCCCCGCATGGAACTCTAGTCAGGCTCATATCATTGCGGCATCTTAAAGTTCTTGACCGCTGCACGCAGCGAGAGCCCCCGTGTAGATCCTACCTTCGCCTCCCCACAGCTGGTCTGGAACCGGCTGAGGTTGGCGCCCCCTGGGCTGGTTGTTGCCGGTGACCACCAGGACGGTGGACCACGGGCGATGTTGTCTCTCTTGAGGGCTGGAGGGATCGGCTGTGGGGATCACACAACGGGACCCCATGTGTGGTGGGACCCCCCTCGAGGCTTAAACGTCTGGATCTCTTGGCAGCATTGGGGGGGGGTCAACATCGCGAGGACTGGCAGGGACCCGGTGCTGAGCTTAAGGGCCTCCCCTATACCTATGCGCACCCACCACTGACCTGAGCTCTTAATCTCTTCCTTTGGGCTGAAATCTAACGAGGCCTTAGAGCTGAACTTACACCCTTAGGGCCTGTGCGCCTCCATACTTACGCTCTATGCTCTGGCTCCTGAACTGAATAGAAGCCCATGTTCTGGTGTCAACATGGACTTCTATTGGAATTCTCAAGGGCATATTATCAAGCCCATTATCGCCGCTTTAGCTGCAGTTTTCTGCCGCTAAACCGGCGATAACTTTAACGCCGTTCTTGATAATATGCCCCAAAGTGCTTATGCTGCCCCGAGACCGCGGAGGCCTTGCATGCCCTAATCTGGAATATCATTGGGCAGCCCATCTTCGATATATAACACACCCATCGCCCGGAATCCCTTGTTCCCTCCGGCTTTACAACCACATGCATTCCCCAAGTGGAACCAGGGGGAGTGCCGAGTTATCCAAAACCTCTTTGAAGGCGATACATTTAAATCTTTTGACCAATGCAAACAATTCTTGCAAGTCACTGAGGCCAGCAGACTTCAATATTACAAACTTCGCCACTGGTTGCTCACCACCAATTATACTCAGGAAGCCACCAGACTGCTTACACCCTTTGAGTCCCTGGTTCGAACCTTTGAAGGCACACAAGGTCTAATTTCTCACACTTACCAAGTGTTACAACACTCGCAACCCCACCGTCTCCATACATACCAAAAACAATGGCTCATGGACGTAGAAGAGGAGCCCTCCCAGCAGAACTGGGAACAACAATGGCGCGACATACCTAGGATTTACAGGAGCGCAAATCAGCATATAAGCTCATGCCTCGCTGGTATTACACCTCTGCACTTCTACAGAAAATCCTTCCTGCCCTTTCCCCCCTCTGCTGGAGATGCCAGTCGGCAACAGGAGATTTTCTCCTTATCTGGTGGACATGCCCACTTGTGATGGTGTTCTGGAAAGAGGTTCTAAGCCACTTCAAAGACACAGTGGGGTTCCCTATCCCAAACTCCCCCTTGGTGTCCCTACTAGGCATGAGACCAGCACAACTCGAAGCCATGACGCACTCCGACTGGCGCCTTATCATGCAGATGTTGGGAGCTGCGAAACAAACTATAGCCCTTCATTGAAAAACAACACTTCTTCCCCCAATATCTGCCTGGTTCTTACGCCTATGGCATGTCATGGCAATGGAACTTCTGACAGCTCGCCTCACCCACACAGATACCAAATTCAAACACACTTGGCAACCACTTATATCTCATCCCTCCCAAACTGCACATGCCCGCTACACCCCCCTCCCCTTCTTAGGCTGCGAGCTCTTCAAGTTTTCGGGGTCGCCCTACTCCCATACTCTAGAGAGATCGCCTGACGAGACCCCTTGACGTGGGAGGCGGACGGTGCCCCCCCCCCTCTTAACAAACAACATACATTGCCCCTGACCCCCCTTCCACCAAAACTGACTTGCCCTCCCTCAAACCCTGTATATTTCTGGTTCCACCTGCTTCTTCTTTATTATTTTAAATGTTTTCATGTTTCATTCTAGTAAATGGTACATCAAACGGAAGCAGCTGACGCTACTTTGGCCTCACCAGGGCCTTCTTAGACTCTTTATTCACTTTGGCCCTACACTACAGATCTTGACTGCCTTGTTTCACTTGCACTCTGACACTGTATAAGATATGTCCCTAATCTTTATAGCACTGAACACTTCCTTCAGCGGCCCATTACTGGACTGTATTCAATGTTTGCAATT
Organism: Calotriton arnoldi; assembly: GCA_963921515.1. Classification (NCBI taxonomy): domain Eukaryota; kingdom Metazoa; phylum Chordata; class Amphibia; order Caudata; family Salamandridae; genus Calotriton; species Calotriton arnoldi. Next base: position 1,145,177 of record CAWUFW010006382.1, on the reverse strand, counting down.
TTATATGCTCTCTTGCACACTACGGTGAACTGGTCTATACCTGAAAGGAAAAATTCTGTTCAGCACCCTTAAAATGTACCTCTCTTTTTGCAACTTGCTGTTATCCGCGATGTGCCACTTGCAGCTTGACAGCTAAATGCTATATGTAAGGCATGTACTGGTTGATGCCCAGCTTAATTACGCTGCTCTCCAACTAGCTTATAGTATACGAGAAGATGTATGTACAATTATTGTTTATAAAAACAAAATATTTTGATTTTTCTTCCAATAAACAGAGTTGAAACAAAAAGTGCCCCCCTATTAATGAAGAATGCGTTGCTCTGAGGGTAGCCACATATTGGTGCTGCCCTGGGGGCGGCGCATTCAAGTGAAATACGAAGCATCTGTTTCAAAGCTGCTCCGTGTTTCACTTTGCATGCTGCAACTCACCTGCACTTTTAAGAGGGATTAGATATCCCCTTGCAGGGTGGTGCACTCAGTGACTGTACCTGTCAGCTAGGAGATGTCTGGAGGTCCATATGACCCCTTTACCCCCCTTCCAGATGGCTGCCGTCAGGGAGCGCACTTCCAGTACACCACCTATTTGTGGAGCACTCTCAGTACGCCTCTTGACAGCTTCTTTGCCTCTGGGTCTGCGTCCATAATACAGTGCGGGCGCAGAGGTAAAGAGACTCCCTCATTTGCATGGGGCCATAACCCCATGTAAATGAGGGAACGCCCTCTTGAGATAGCGCTGGTGCTACATGTGTGCCACCGCTGTCTATATTACAGAATGGGCTACACAAGCATCTGTGGCCTCTCCTGTAATTTCGAATTGGCCCAGGGGCGCAAAAGCGGGTGCACGTGCCTGTTGCGCCATGGGGTACTTTCTATGATACGGCCCCAGAAGCCATGACTGGTGCGCATAGAAACAGTGTTAATATGATTGTTTCAATTAGTTGTAATGACACATTGATTGGTGATCCCTGTGATAATAGACATAATGTTGTTAGAAGGATATACTCCTCAAAAAGGTTGCACCCCTCAAGCACACTAGGTGGTATGCTTCATCATCAGAGCCTTCATAGTCCCAATCATACATAGCTTATTTTTAGCATAGTGATTTTTTCAGCTAAAAGTGAGGTTTGCAGGGATTCTGGGTAAGGAAACGTTGGGGGATCCACGCAAGCCATACCTCCCTGGAAGCCCCCGGGTGTCTACTTTTCAGAAATGTGTGGGTTTGGTAGGTTTCCCTAGATGGCCGCTGAGCACGGGGCCAAAACCCAGGTGACCCCCTTGCAAAACCAGGTGGTTTTGTGAAAGGCCATTTTGAGGTCGCCTCAATACGTTGTGGGCCCTTGCCTGTCGCGGGTACTTGGGCCTCCCACACAAGTGAGGCATCATTTTTATCGGGAGACCTGGGGGAACGCTGGGTGGTAGGAAATTTGTGTGAGGCCAGTGATGCCACACTTTCCCACACACAAATGTGTGAAAAAAGTGATTTTTTCAGCTAAAATTGAGGTTTGCAAGGGATTCTGGGTAAGGAAACGTTGGGGGATCAACGCAAGCCATACCTCCCTGGAAGCCCCCGGGTGTCTACTTTTCAGAAATGTGTGGGTTTGGTAGGTTTCCCTAGATGGCCGCCGAGCACAGGGCCAAAACCCAGGTGACCCCCTTGCAAAACCAGGTGGTTTTGAGATAGGCAATTTTGAGGTCACCTCACTATGTTGTGGGACCTTGCCTGTCACGGGTACTTGGGCCTCCCACACAGGTGAGGCACCATTTTTATCGGGAGACCTGGGGGAACGCTGGGTGGTAGGAAATTTGTGTGAGGCCAGTGATGCCACACTTTCCCACACAAAAATGTGTGAAAAAGTGATTTTTCAGCTAAAATTGAGGTTTGCAGGGATTCTGGGTAAGGAAACGTTGGGGGATCCACGCAAGCCATACCTCCCTGGAAGCCCCCGGGTGTCTACTTTTCAGAAATGTGTGTGTTTGGTAGGTTTCCCTAGGTGCCGGCAGAGGTAGGGTTAAAAACTACAGCTAGGCACTTTGCCAAAAAGGGTCATTTTTCACTGCGAAATTGAGGTGTGACCACGTTGCGTTTTGCGCCGTTTCCTGTCGCAGGCACTAGGCCGACCCACACAAGTGAGGTACCATTTTTCTCGTAAGACTTTGGGAAACGCGGGGTGGGTGGAAATTTGTGGATCCACGCAGATTCCAGAACTTTCCACCACAGAAATGTGGGGAAAATGTGTTTTTTGGACAATTTTTTATGTTTGCAAGGGATTCTGGGTAACAGAACCTGGTGGGAGGCAGTCAAGTCACCCCATCCTGGATTCCCCTGGGTGTCTAGTTTTCAAAAATGTATAGGTTTGCTAGGTTTCCTAGGTGCCGGCAGAGGTAGGGTTCAAAAACTACAGCTAGGCACTTTGCCAAAAAAGGGTCATTTTTCACTGCGAAATTGAGGTGTGACCACGTTGCGTTTTGTGCCGTTTCCTGTCGCAGGCACTAGGCCGACCCACACAAGTGAGGTACCATTTTTCTCGTAAGACTTTGGGGAACGCGGGGTGGGTGGAAATTTGTGGATCCACGCAGATTCCAGAACTTTCCACCACAGAAATGTGGGGAAAATGTGTTTTTTGGACAATTTTTTATGTTTGCAAGGGATTCTGGGTAACAGAACCTGGTGGGAGGCAGTCAAGTCACCCCATCCTGGATTCCCCTGGGTGTCTAGTTTTCAAAAATGTATAGGTTTGCTAGGTTTACCTAGGTGCCGGCAGAGGTAGGGTTCAAAAACTACAGCTAGGCACTTTGCCAAAAAAGGTCATTTTTCACTGCGAAATTGAGGTGTGACCACGTTGCGTTTTGCGCCGTTTCCTGTCGCAGGCACTAGGCCGACCAACACAAGTGAGGTACCATTTTTCTCGTAAGACTTTGGGGAACGCGGGGTGGGTGGAAATTTGTGGATCCACGCAGATTCCAGAACTTTCCACCACAGAAATGTGGGGAAAATGTGTTTTTTTGACAATTTTTTATGTTTGCAGGGATTCTGGGTAACAGAACCTGGTGGGAGGCAGTCAAGTCACCCCATCCTGGATTCCCCTGGGTGTCTAGTTTTCAAAAATGTATAGGTTTGCTAGGTTTCCCTAGGTGCCGGCAGAGGTAGGGTTCAAAAACTACAGCTAGGCACTTTGCCAAAAAAGGGTCATTTTTCACTGCGAAATTGAGGTGTGACCACGTTGCGTTTTGCGCCGTTTCCTGTCGCAGGCACTAGGCCGACCCACACAAGTGAGGTACCATTTTTCTCGTAAGACTTTGGGGAACGCGGGGTGTGTGGAAATTTGTGGATCCACGCAGATTCCAGAACTTTCCACCACAGAAATGTGGGGAAAATGTGGTTTTTTTGACAATTTGTTATGTTTGCAAGGGATTCTGGGTAACAGAACATGGTGGGAGGCAGTCAAGTCACCCCATCCTGGATTCCCCTGGGTGTCTAGTTTTCAAAAATGTATAGGTTTGCTAGGTTTCCCTAGGTGCCGGCAGAGGTAGGGTTCAAAAACTACAGCTAGGCACTTTGCAAAAAAGGTCATTTTTCACTGCGAAATTGAGGTGTGACCACGCTGCGCTTTGCGCCGTTTCCTGTCGCAGGCACTAGGCCGACCCACACAAGTGAGGTACCATTTTTCTCGTAAGACTTTGGGGAACGCGGGGTGGGTGGAAATTTGTGGATCCACGCAGATTCCAGAACTTTCCACCACAGAAATGTGGGGAAAATGTGTTTTTTGGACAATTTTTTATGTTTGCAAGGGATTCTGGGTAACAGAACCTGGTGGGAGGCAGTCAAGTCTCCCCATCCTGGATTCCCCTGGGTGTCTAGTTTTCAAAAATGTATAGATTTGCTAGGTTTCCCTAGGTGCCGGCAGAGGTAGGGTTCAAAAACTACAGCTAGGCACTTTGCAAAAAAAGGTCATTTTTCACTGCGAAATTGAGGTGTGACCACGTTGCGTTTTGCACCGTTTCCTGTCGCAGGCACTAGGCCGACCCACACAAGTGAGGTACCATTTTTCTCGTAAGACTTTGGGGAACGCGGGGTGGGTGGAAATTTGTGGATCCACGCAGATTCCAGAACTTTACACCACAGAAATGTGGGGAAAATGTGTTTTTTGGACAATTTTTTATGTTTGCAAGGGATTCTGGGTAACAGAACCTGGTGGGAGGCAGTCAAGTCACCCCATCCTGGATTCCCCTGGGTGTCTAGTTTTCAAAAATGTATAGGTTTGCTAGGTTTCCCTAGGTGCCGGCAGAGCTAGGGTTCAAAAACTACAGCTAGGCACTTTGCCAAAAAAGGGTCATTTTTCACTGCGAAATTGAGGTGTGACCACGTTGCGTTTTGCGCCGTTTCCTGTCGCAGGCACTAGGCCGACCCACACAAGTGAGGTACCATTTTTCTCGTAAGACTTTGGGGAACGCGGGGTGGGTGGAAATTTGTGGATCCACGCAGATTCCAGAACTTTCCACCACAGAAATGTGGGGAAAATGTGTTTTTTTGACAATTTTTTATGTTTGCAAGGGATTCTGGGTAACAGAACCTGGTGGGAGGCAGTCAAGTCACCCCATCCTGGATTCCCCTGGGTGTCTAGTTTTCAAAAATGTATAGGTTTGCTAGGTTTCCCTAGGTGCCGGCAGAGGTAGGGTTCAAAAACTACAGCTAGGCACTTTGCCAAAAAAGGGTCATTTTTCACTGCGAAATTGAGGTGTGACCACGTTGCGTTTTGCGCCGTTTCCTGTCGCAGGCACTAGGCCGACCCACACAAGTGAGGTACCATTTTTCTCGTAAGACTTTGGGGAACGCGGGGTGGGTGGAAATTTGTGGATCCACGCAGATTCCAGAACTTTCCACCACAGAAATGTGGGGAAAATGTGTTTGTTTTGACAATTTTTATGTTTGCAAGGGATTCTGGGTAACAGAACCTGGTGGGAGGCAGTCAAGTCACCCCATCCTGGAATCCCCTGGGTGTCTAGTTTTCAAAAATGTATAGGTTTGCTAGGTTTCCCTAGGTGCCGGCAGAGGTAGGGTTCAAAAACTACAGCTAGGCACTTTGCCAAAAAAGGGTCATTTTTCACTGCGAAATTGAGGTGTGACCACGTTGCGTTTTGCGCCGTTTCCTGTCGCAGGCACTAGGCCGACCCACACAAGTGAGGTACCATTTTTCTCGTAAGACTTTGGGGGACGCGGGGTGGGTGGAAATTTGTGGATCCACGCAGATTCCAGAACTTTCCACCACAGAAATGTGGGGAAAATGTGTTTTTTTGACAATTTTTTATGTTTGCAAGGGATTCTGGGTAACAGAACCTGGTGGGAGGCAGTCAAGTCACCCCATCCTGGATTCCCCTGGGTGTCTAGTTTTAAAAAATGTATAGGTTTGCTAGGTTTCCCTAGGTGCCGGCAGAGGTAGGGTTCAAAAACTACAGCTAGGCACTTTGCCAAAAAAGGGTCATTTTTCACTGCGAAATTGAGGTGTGACCACGTTGCGTTTTGCGCCGTTTCCTGTCGCAGGCACTAGGCCGACCCACACAAGTGAGGTACCATTTTTCTCGTAAGACTTTGGGGAACGCGGGGTGTGTGGAAATTTGTGGATCCACGCAGATTCCAGAACTTTCCACCACAGAAATGTGGGGAAAATGTGGTTTTTTTGACAATTTGTTATGTTTGCAAGGGATTCTGGGTAACAGAACATGGTGGGAGGCAGTCAAGTCACCCCATCCTGGATTCCCCTGGGTGTCTAGTTTTCAAAAATGTATAGGTTTGCTAGGTTTCCCTAGGTGCCGGCAGAGGTAGGGTTAAAAAACTACAGCTAGGCACTTTGCAAAAAAAAGGTCATTTTTCACTGCGAAATTGAGGTGTGACCACGTTGCGTTTTGCGCCGTTTCCTGTCGCAGGCACTAGGCCGACCCACACAAGTGAGGTACCATTTTTCTCGTAAGACTTTGGGGAACGCGGGGTGGGTGGAAATTTGTGGATCCACGCAGATTCCAGAACTTTCCACCACAGAAATGTGGGGAAAATGTGTTTTTTTGGACAATTTTTTATGTTTGCAAGGGATTCTGGGTAACAGAACCTGGTGGGAGGCAGTCAAGTCACCCCATCCTGGATTCCCCTGGGTGTCTAGTTTTCAAAAATGTATAGGTTTGCTAGGTTTCCCTAGGTGCCGGCAGAGGTAGGGTTCAAAAACTACAGCTAGGCACTTTGCCAAAAAAGGGTCATTTTTCACTGCGAAATTGAGATGTGACCACGTTGCGTTTTGCGCCGTTTCCTGTCGCAGGCACTAGGCCGACCCACACAAGTGAGGTACCATTTTTCTCGTAAGACTTTGGGGAACGCGGGGTGGGTGGAAATTTGTGGATCCACGCAGATTCCAGAACTTTCCACCACAGAAATGTGGGGAAAATGTGTTTTTTTTGACAATTTTTTATGTTTGCAAGGGATTCTGGGTAACAGAACCTGGTGGGAGGCAGTCAAGTCACCCCATCCTGGATTTCCCTGGGTGTCTAGTTTTCAAAAATGTATAGGTTTGCTAGGTTTCCCTAGGTGCCGGCAGAGGTAGGGTTCAAAAACTACAGCTAGGCACTTTGCAAAAAAAAGGTCATTTTTCACTGCGAAATTGAGGTGTGACCACGTTGCGTTTTGCACCGTTTCCTGTCGCAGGCACTAGGCCGACCCACACAAGTGAGGTACCATTTTTCTCGTAAGACTTTGGGGAACGCGGGGTGGGTAGAAATTTGTGGATCCACGCAGATTCCAGAACTCTCCACCACAGAAATGTGGGGAAAATGTGTTTTTTTGGACAATTTTTTATGTTTGCAAGGGATTCTGGGTAACAGAACCTGGTGGGAGGCAGTCAAGTCACCCCATCCTGGATTCCCCTGGGTGTCTAGTTTTCAAAAATGTATAGGTTTGCTAGGTTTCCCTAGGTGCCGGCAGAGCTAGGGTTCAAAAACTACAGCTAGGCACTTTGCCAAAAAAGGGTCATTTTTCACTGCAAAATTGAGGTGTGACCACGTTGCGTTTTGCGCCGTTTCCTGTCGCAGGCACTAGGCCGACCCACACAAGTGAGGTACCATTTTTCTCGTAAGACTTTGGGGAACGCGGGGTGGGTGGAAATTTGTGGATCCACGCAGATTCCAGAACTTTCCACCACAGAAATGTGGGGAAAATGTGTTTTTTTGACAATTTTTTATGTTTGCAAGGGATTCTGGGTAACAGAACCTGGTGGGAGGCAGTCAAGTCACCCCATCCTGGATTCCCCTGGGTGTCTAGTTTTCAAAAATGTATAGGTTTGCTAGGTTTCCCTAGGTGCCGGCAGAGCTAGGGTTCAAAAACTACAGCTAGGCACTTTGCCAAAAAAGGGTCATTTTTCACTGCGAAATTGAGGTGTGACCACGTTGCGTTTTGCGCCGTTTCCTGTCGCAGGCACTAGGCCGACCCACACAAGTGAGGTACCATTTTTCTCGTTAGACTTTGGGGAACGCGGGGTGGGTGGAAATTTGTGGATCCACGCAGATTCCAGAACTTTCCACCACAGAAATGTGGGGAAATGTGTTTTTTTGACAATTTTTTATGTTTGCAAGGGATTCTGGGTAACAGAACCTGGTGGGAGGCAGTCAAGTCACCCCATCCTGGATTCCCCTGGGTGTCTAGTTTTCAAAAATGTATAGGTTTGCTAGGTTTCCCTAGGTGCCGGCAGAGCTAGGGTTCAAAACTACAGCTAGGCACTTTGCCAAAAAAGGGTCATTTTTCACTGCAAAATTGAGGTGTGACCACGTTGCGTTTTGCGCCGTTTCCTGTCGCAGGCACTAGGCCGACCCACACAAGTGAGGTACCATTTTTCTCGTAAGACTTTGGGGAACGCGGGGTGGGTGGAAATTTGTGGATCCACGCAGATTCCAGAACTTTCCACCACAGAAATGTGGGGAAAATGTGTTTTTTTGACAATTTTTTATGTTTGCAAGGGATTCTGGGTAACAGAACCTGGTGGGAGGCAGTCAAGTCACCCCATCCTGGATTCCCCTGGGTGTCTAGTTTTCAAAAATGTATAGGTTTGCTAGGTTTCCCTAGGTGCCGGCAGAGCTAGGGTTCAAAAACTACAGCTAGGCACTTTGCCAAAAAGGGTCATTTTTCACTGCGAAATTGAGGTGTGACCACGTTGCGTTTTGCGCCGTTTCCTGTCGCAGGCACTAGGCCGACCCACACAAGTGAGGTACCATTTTTCTCGTTAGACTTTGGGGAACGCGGGGTGGGTGGAAATTTGTGGATCCACGCAGATTCCAGAACTTTCCACCACAGAAATGTGGGGGAAATGTGTTTTTTTGACAATTTTTTATGTTTGCAAGGGATTCTGGGTAACAGAACATGGTGGGAGGCAGTCAAGTCACCCCATCCTGGATTCCCTGGGTGTCTAGTTTTCAAAAATGTATAGGTTTGCTAGGTTTCCCTAGGTGCCGGCAGAGGTAGGGTTCAAAAACTACAGCTAGGCACTTTGCCAAAAAAGGGTCATTTTTCACTGCGAAATTGAGGTGTGACCACGTTGCGTTTTGCGCCGTTTCCTGTCGCAGGCACTAGGCCGACCCACACAAGTGAGGTACCATTTTTCTCGTAAGACTTTGGGGACGCGGGGTGGGTGGAAATTTGTGGATCCACGCAGATTCCAGAACTTTCCACCACAGAAATGTGGGGAAAATGTGTTTTTTTGACAATTTTTTATGTTTGCAAGGGATTCTGGGTAACAGAACCTGGTGGGAGGCAGTCAAGTCACCCCATCCTGGATTCCCCTGGGTGTCTAGATTTCAAAAATGTATAGGTTTGCTAGGTTTCCCTAGGTGCCGGCAGAGGTAGGGTTCAAAAACTACAGCTAGGCACTTTGCCAAAAAAGGGTCATTTTTCACTGCGAAATTGAGGTGTGACCACGTTGCGTTTTGCGCCGTTTCCTGTCGCAGGCACTAGGCCGACCCACACAAGTGAGGTACCATTTTTCTCGTAAGACTTTGGGGAACGCGGGGTGTGTGAAAATTTGTGGATCCACGCAGATTCCAGAACTTTCCACCACAGAAATGTGGGGAAAATGTGTTTTTTTGGACAATTTTTTATGTTTGCAAGGGATTCTGGGTAACAGAACCTGGTGGGAGGCAGTCAAGTCACCCCATCCTGGATTCCCTGGGTGTCTAGTTCTCAAAAATGTATAGGTTTGCTAGGTTTCCTAGGTGCCGGCAGAGGTAGGGTTCAAAAACTACAGCTAGGCACTTTGCCAAAAAAGGGTCATTTTTCACTGCGAAATTGAGGTGTGACCACGTTGCGTTTTGCGCCGTTTCCTGTCGCAGGCACTACGCCGACCCACACAAGTGAGGTACCATTTTTCTCGTAAGACTTTGGGGGACGCGGTGTGGGTGGAAATTTGTGGATCCACGCAGATTCCAGAACTTTCCACCACAGAAATGTGGGGAAATGTGTTTTTTTGACAATTTTTTATGTTTGCAAGGGATTCTGGGTAAGAGAACCTGGTGGGAGGCAGTCAAGTCACCCCATTCTGGATTCCCCTGGGTGTCTAGTTTTCAAAAATGTATAGGTTTTCTAGGTTTCCCTAGGTGCCGGCAGAGGTAGGGTTCAAAAACTACAGCTAGGCACTTTGCAAAAAAAAGGTCATTTTTCACTGCGAAATTGAGGTGTGACCACGTTGCGTTTTGCGCCGTTTCCTGTCGCAGGCACTAGGCCGACCCACACAAGTGAGGTACCATTTTTCTCGTAAGACTTTGGGGAACGCGGGTGGGTGGAAATTTGTGGATCCACGCAGATTCCAGAACTTTCCACCACAGAAATGTGGGGAAAATGTGTTTTTTTGGACAATGTTTTATGTTTGCAAGGGATTCTGGGTAACAGAACCTGGTGGGAGGCAGTCAAGTCACCCCATCCTGGATTCCCCTGGGTGTCTAGTTTTCAAAAATGTATAGGTTTGCTAGGTTTCCCTAGGTGCCGGCAGAGGTAGGGTTCAAAAACTACAGCTAGGCACTTTGCCAAAAAGGGTCATTTTTCACTGCAAAATTGAGGTGTGACCACGTTGCGTTTTGCGCCGTTTCCTGTCGCAGGCACTAAGCCGACCCACACAAGTGAGGTACCATTTTTCTCGTAAGACTTTGGGGAACGCGGGGTGGGTGGAAATTTGTGGATCCACGCAGATTCCAGAACTTTCTACCACAGAAATGTGGGGAAAATGTTTTTTTGGACAATTTTTTATGTTTGCAAGGGATTCTGGGTAACAGAACCTGGTGGGAGGCAGTCAAGTCACCCCATCCTGGATTCCCCTGGGTGTCTAGTTTTCACAAATGTATAGGTTTGCTAGGTTTCCCTAGGTGCCGGCAGAGGTAGGGTTCAAAAACTACAGCTAGGCACTTTGCAAAAAAAGGTCATTTTTCACTGCGAAATTGAGGTGTGACCACGTTGCGTTTTGCGCCGTTTCCTGTCGCAGGCACTAGGCCGACCCACACAAGTGAGGTACCATTTTTCTCGTAAGACTTTGGGGAACGCGGGGTGAGTGGAAATTTGTGGATCCACGCAGATTCCAGAACTTTCCACCACAGAAATGTGGGGAAAATGTGTTTTTTTGACAATTTTTTATGTTTGCAAGGGATTCTGGGTAACAGAACCTGGTGGGAGGCAGTCAAGTCACCCCATCCTGGATTCCCCTGGGTGTCTAGTTTTCAAAAATGTATAGGTTTGCTAGGTTTCCCTAGGTGCCGGCAGAGCTAGGGTTCAAAAACTACAGCTAGGCACTTTGCCAAAAAAGGGTCATTTTTCACTGCGAAATTGAGGTGTGACCACGTTGCGTTTTGCGCCGTTTCCTGTCGCAGGCACTAGGCCGACCCACACAAGTGAGGTACCATTTTTCTCGTAAGACTTTGGGGAACGCGGGGTGTGTGGAAATTTGTGGATCCACGCAGATTCCAGAACTTTCCACCACAGAAATGTGGGGAAAAAGTGGTTTTTTTGACAATTTGTTATGTTTGCAAGGGATTCTGGGTAACAGAACATGGTGGGAGGCAGTCAAGTCACCCCATCCTGGATTCCCCTGGGTGTCTAGTTTTCAAAAATGTATAGGTTTGCTAGGTTTCCCTAGGTGCCGGCAGAGGTAGGGTTCAAAAACTACAGCTAGGCACTTTGCAAAAAAAGGTCATTTTTCACTGCGAAATTGAGGTGTGACCACGTTGCGTTTTGCGCCGTTTCCTGTCGCAGGCACTAGCCCGACCCACACAAGTGAGGTACCATTTTTCTCGTAAGACTTTGGGGAACGCGGGGTGGGTGGAAATTTGTGGATCCACGCAGATTCCAGAACTTTCCACCACAGAAATGTGGGGAAAATGTGTTTTTTGGACAATTTTTTATGTTTGCAAGGGATTCTGGGTAACAGAACCTGGTGGGAGGCAGTCAAGTCACCCCATCCTGGATTCCCCTGGGTGTCTAGTTCTCAAAAATGTATAGGTTTGCTAGGTTTCCCTAGGTGCCGGCAGAGGTAGGGTTCAAAAACTACAGCTAGGCACTTTGCCAAAAAAGGGTCATTTTTCACTGCGAAATTGAGGTGTGACCACGTTGCGTTTTGCGCCGTTTCCTGTCGCAGGCACTAGGCCGACCCACACAAGTGAGGTACCATTTTTCTCGTAAGACTTTGGGGGACGCGGGGTGGGTGGAAATTTGTGGATCCACGCAGATTCCAGAACTTTCCACCACAGAAATGTGGGGGAAATGTGTTTTTTTTGACAATTTTTTATGTTTGCAAGGGATTCTGGGTAAGAGAACCTGGTGGGAGGCAGTCAAGTCACCCCATTCTGGATTCCCCTGGGTGTCTAGTTTTCAAAAATGTATAGGTTTTCTAGGTTTCCCTAGGTGCCGGCAGAGGTAGGGTTCAAAAACTACAGCTAGGCACTTTGCAAAAAAAAGGTCATTTTTCACTGCGAAATTGAGGTGTGACCACGTTGCGTTTTGCGCCGTTTCCTGTCGCAGGCACTAGGCCGACCCACACAAGTGAGGTACCATTTTTCTCGTAAGACTTTGGGGAACGCGGGGTGGGTGGAAATTTGTGGATCCACGCAGATTCCAGAACTTTCCACCACAGAAATGTGGGGAAAATGTGTTTTTTGGACAATGTTTTATGTTTGCAAGGGATTCTGGGTAACAGAACCTGGTGGGAGGCAGTCAAGTCACCCCATCCTGGATTCCCCTGGGTGTCTAGTTTTCAAAAATGTATAGGTTTGCTAGGTTTCCCTAGGTGCCGGCAGAGGTAGGGTTCAAAAACTACAGCTAGGCACTTTGCCAAAAAAGGGTCATTTTTCACTGCAAAATTGAGGTGTGACCACGTTGCGTTTTGCGCCGTTTCCTGTCGCAGGCACTAAGCCGACCCACACAAGTGAGGTACCATTTTTCTCGTAAGACTTTGGGGAACGCGGGGTGGGTGGAAATTTGTGGATCCACGCAGATTCCAGAACTTTCTACCACAGAAATGTGGGGAAAATGTTTTTTTGGACAATTTTTTATGTTTGCAAGGGATTCTGGGTAACAGAACCTGGTGGGAGGCAGTCAAGTCACCCCATCATGGATTCCCCTGGGTGTCTAGTATTCACAAATGTATAGGTTTGCTAGGTTTCCCTAGGTGCCGGCAGAGGTAGGGTTCAAAAACTACAGCTAGGCACTTTGCAAAAAAAAGGTCATTTTTCACTGCGAAATTGAGGTGTGACCACGTTGCGTTTTGCGCCGTTTCCTGTCGCAGGCACTAGGCCGACCCACACAAGTGAGGTACCATTTTTCTCGTAAGACTTTGGGGAACGCGGGGTGAGTGGAAATTTGTGGATCCACGCAGATTCCAGAACTTTCCACCACAGAAATGTGGGGAAAATGTGTTTTTTTTGACAATTTTTTATGTTTGCAAGGGATTCTGGGTAACAGAACCTGGTGGGAGGCAGTCAAGTCACCCCATCCTGGATTCCCCTGGGTGTCTAGTTTTCAAAAATGTATAGGTTTGCTAGGTTTCCCTAGGTGCCGGCAGAGCTAGGGTTCAAAAACTACAGCTAGGCACTTTGCCAAAAAAGGGTCATTTTTCACTGCGAAATTGAGGTGTGACCACGTTGCGTTTTGCGCCGTTTCCTGTCGCAGGCACTAGGCCGACCCACACAAGTGAGGTACCATTTTTCTCGTTAGACTTTGGGGAACGCGGGGTGGGTGGAAATTTGTGGATCCACGCAGATTCCAGAACTTTCCACCACAGAAATGTGGGGAAAATGTGTTTTTTTGACAATTTTTTATGTTTGCAAGGGATTCTGGGTAACAGAACCTGGTGGGAGGCAGTCAAGTCACCCCATACTGGATTCCCCTGGGTGTCTAGTTTTCAAAAATGTATAGGTTTGATAGATTTCCCTAGGTGCCGGCAGAGCTAGGGTTCAAAAACTACACCTAGGCACTTTGCAAAAAAAGGGTAATTTTTCATTGTGAAAATGTGGTACGTCCACGTTGCATTTTGAGCCATTTTCTGTTGTGGGCACAAGGGCTACCCATACAAGTGAGGTACCATTTTTATCGGGAGACTTAGGGTAACACAGAATTGTAGAGCAACTGTTATTACCTATTGACTTTCGATGCATTTCTGCCTTCCAAATGAAAGACAATGTGTAAAAATAAGTCATTTTGAAAAATGACCTATAATTCTCATGCTAGTATGGGTACTCCCAATTTCGGAAATGTGCAAATATCTACTGTTTCTAAAATCTACATTTTGTTCCCATTTCAGAAATACATAGGTGTCTTTCATAACAATTTTTCCATGTATACATTTTCCCAAAATAATTGCTATATACCCGGTACTTAAAAAAATCATTGCAAGATGTTGCTCAATTATTGGCTCTGGGTTCGTCGGGTTCTTGGTGAACCTACAAGTCCTATATATCCCCACAACCAGAAAGGTCCAGCGGATATAACGGTATATTGCCTTCAAATAGCTGTCATAATTAGAAGAAGTTACAGATGAAAACGTTGACACAAATGGCTGTTTTTTTCAACTAATTTTCAATTTTTCCTTTATTTAACTGTTAGTTTTTATAAGGAAGACTTTAAGGATCTACACAAATGACCCCTTGCTGAATTCAGAATTTTGTCTACTGTTCATAAATGTATGGCTTTCCAGGATCCATTATTGGTTTCATACCCATTTCTACCATTAACTGGAAGGAGGTTGAAAGCACAAAAAATAGCAAAAATAGGCTATGTCCCAGAAAAATGCCAAAACTGTGTAAAAAAGTTGGTTTTCTGACAAAAGTCTGCTTGTCCCTGAAAGCTGGGAAGATGGTGATTTCATCCCCACAACCCCTTTTTGATGCCATTTGCAGGGAAAAATCAAGACGCTTTCATCTGTAGCCCTTTTTCGCCTTTTTCCAAAAACACCAACATTTAGCTGTATTTTGACTAATTTCTGGGTCCCCTCCAGGGGAATCCACAAACCCTGGGTACCTTTACAATCCCCATGATGTTAGAAAAAAGGACGCAAATTTGGCATGGATACCTTATGTGGTCAAAAAGTTACAGGGGCCTAAGCGCGCACTACCCCAAATAGCCCAAAAAAGGCTTAGCACAGGAGGGGAAAAGGCCTAGCAGCGAAGGGGTTAAAGGTAAGGTTTTTTTTTTTTTAACATAATTTTATTAATTTTCTACATAACATCGCATCATTGCCATAGGACACTTACATCATCGTTATGCAGTTTACATGCGTTGAAACACATTGTACAATGAATTTTAAAAACCGTTATATATGCCATTGTAAAATAATTTAAGGAAATAAGTATCCATGCAGTCATATGCCGGCTGAATTAGCAGTTTAGATGATGCAGCTCCCAATATCTATATTATGTACCAGAGCCTTTCCCATGTGCAGGCTACTGAGCTGATACATCTAAAAACGAACAATAAACAAACCCCATTCATAGATACCCCCCTCCCCCCTCCAGTCCTATGCACACTCGTACAACCTATATGTATTCCGTATGGATATGTGCGGCTCTTGATAAAACTACATACTAAAAAAAACATTCATCTCGTTTCACGGCATTCGGGGACAAAATCTCCTCAACGTACTGTCTATTGTGTTAAGCTAGGGGTATTGTAATGGTCTATGTCCACTGCTTTGAATGACTCCAACATAACATCCCATTCTAATGCTATTGGGACTTTGCGTAGGCCTCTGAGCTCCTCTCGACGTATGGCAGCACTCTCAGCACTGCCCCATCGGAGCAGTTCACTGTACCAGGCATGTTCCGTAGGGGGCTTCTTTGACTTCCAGCGCATAGTAATGGCACGTATCGCTAAAATGAGCGCCAAATCAATAAAACGATATTGTACTTTATGCTTGGACACGTGTTTGTGCAGACCTAGAATACATTCCTCCACAGTGTTTTGTACCTCGCGATGTGTGGCCGTTCTAACAAGTTGTCTGACCGCGTCCCAAAACCCACGTAACATTGGGCATGACCATATCATGTGTATGAGGCCAACCCCCTCCACCAGACATCTTGGACAACCATGCTGTGTCAGCGGGAACATTTTGTCTAATCTATGGGGGTAAGATAAGCCCTGTGAAGAATCATAGTTTGGATAAATTTAAATTTTGCATTCCTTGATACCTTTTTAGGGTGTTCTACAATAGCCGCCCATTCCTTATCTTCCAAAGCTCTTCCTATGTCCTCTGTCCATGTTGTGCGTAATGGAGTGAGATCAGCCTCTGTGTGAGAGCGTATCCCTATGTACAGCCATTTAATAAGGTGTCTGCCCCTTCCCATATAATAGAGCAGCTTGACCAGTTCATGCGTGGGAGGTTCCTGTCTCTGCGGGGCCCAGTGTGTTTTTACATACTGTATCAATGCGGCATGTAATAGATATAGTTGCGCTGGTGCTCCCTTTTCGTGAACAAAAGTATCATGGTCCAACAGCATCCCATCTCCAAACAGATCAGCCACCGTACCGATCCCAACTTCCAGCCACGGTGCTATCCTACGTTTAGTTATTTGGCCATCCGTCATTGGGATTCCCAGTAATGGGATGTTGCCTGCATAAGCGGGGGCACGCCTGTATATTGTAGTGCTGCTTTCCAGCACTGCAGCGCGGTGCGCAGCAGAGGAGGAAGACATTTTGGGATCCTGCTATTGGGTAACAACAGGGTGTGTAACATTCCTCGGTCTATATCTCGCTCCGTAAAACCTATCTCTTGTAAATTACGCCCAGCAGTCCAAAAGGACAACCATTGTAATTGACATGCGTAGTAGTATGCTCTTAGATCAGGTACGCCCAGACCTCCCCTACGTGTGCCAAGCTGCAGTTTTTTAAGACTGATACGCCGTCTCCCAGTTCCCCATATTAGGTTGGTTAGTAATGTATTCATCAATTTGAATGTGGTATGTGGTATTATAATGGGCAAGTTGGTGAAATAATAAATCAATCGCGGGAGGACCACCATTGTCGCCAAAGCCGCTCTACCCATAACTGACAGTGGAAGCGTAGTCCAAAAGGCAATACTGGATCTCAAGGCTCTGAGCGCTCGATGTAAATTTCCGTCTAACATATCCGTATGTGTAAAGGTAAGGTTGAGGATATCAAAAAGGGCTGCTAAAACTAATAGTACAGGCATAATCAGTCAATTTATTAGTGAAATGTGCAGTATCCTGTTAAAACCACACAAAGGAGTTGGAGAAGATTTGTGTTTATTAAGATATCTTCCTTGCAGTCCTGCTAAGATCGACATGTTTCAACCCTGTTGTGGTGATAGCATCCTGTAGCTTTAATCAGTACCATAGGACCCTACCTATCTTTCCATTATGCTAGGTTCCGTTAACCTAGTGAAAGCAAAGAAAGAACTCCTTATCTGTTATCAGTTTGAGTCCTGGTGTCGCAAGGGAAAAACACATAAACATGACCGTGATGGGGTGTGGCCAAGATAGTGACCGGGTGAGACGTCCTTTCCCGTCTCTCTGGCGGCGACACCAAATTTCGCCACTATTCCATGCTAAGCTGCCCAGCTATTGCGTCCCCACACCCACCCGGGAACAACACACCAAGCTCTTGCCCGGGTCCTATGCCCGGACGAGAACGAGAGAGACCCGGTAAACTGCAGCGAAGCACTGGAGCCGAGAACCAGCAGCTCAGAAGCGGCCCAGCTCCACGGAGCATGACACGCTGCGGTCGTGCTGGCCTGCGACCACTGGATCTGCAGGTAGCAGGGCGGCTCCAGGTCCATGACGCGGTCTCAGCCTGATCCGACTGTGGGGGCGATTTGGGAAACCCTGGCGAAGCGCAGGTGTCAACACAGAAGAGTCTCAGCTGCCGGAGCCGCCGGGTGCGACGACGTCAAGAGGACGCAACAGCCGAGGCGCTGGCGTCATGCACTAATGGAGTAGGCCCCCGGCGTGAATCCCCGGGGTGCCCTCTGCGAGACCAGCTACGGACAACGAAGCCCCCGAGGTGGAACCGCAGCAGATTGAACGTAGCCCCATAAAACAGGTGAGCCGGACTGCACGACGGGAACTGCTCCAGCGCCGCCACGTGAGTCTGTCATAGAGAAATTTGCCTAGGCCCAAGCTGTGGGCAAATTGGATTTTGAGCATCAGGGGCTGCTCGAGTCCGGACACACGCCTTATTTCTGGTGGACACTGGCAGGCTCCACTAACTGGGGCCCACAAATAGAGCACCAGAGGCCCACCGGCAGAGAGTGGGGGAGGAGTGATGGGATAAGGCACCCCAACCTCAGTAGGCGAGACAGAGGCCCCTTTACAATGATAATGAGTACAAGGTCCGACACGTTTGGGGAAGACCGTCCTTTGAGTGACTGAACGTGACTGGGACCAGGCCCAGTACCCATCCCTGGAGGATCAGCAGACATCAGTAGGCTCTCCTAACTGGGGTCCTCAGGCAAAACACTGGAGACCTCCCCATATAAAGTGGGAGTGGAGTGGGAGACCAGACACCTCACTCCCAGCGAACCAGACGAAATCCCCCACTACTGACGGCGCGCACTGGCCCAATAGCATCCCTACCCGCCTTGATAGGCCAGCGCACGCACAGAATACCCAGCTGAAGGAGAGGACTGAAGTTTGAAGCGGAGAATAGATGTGGGCACGATGCCATAGTCGAGGCCTCCTCCCCAGACGTGCTCAGCTCATTCTGCAGAGGCACCCCCGGTGAAGACAGGGACATCTGGGATGCAGACACCCAGTCTCCCCATTGGGAATTGAATCGCCAACGGCCCGGGCATCCCCTCACCGGGGCTTCTAGCGAACACTACTGTTAGAAATGGGATCTCTGGTTGGCTAAGGCTTGCGCCAAAGCCAGGCAGAGACCACCACTCTAGTCAGGGCGAGGGAGTTACACGCCAAAGATAACCCCTGCTCACCCCCTTGGTAGCTTGGCACGAGCAGTCAGGCTTATCCCGGTGGCAATGTGTAAAGCGTTTGCGCACGCAAACAGCAACAACATACCAGGCACACTACAAAAAGGAACTCCACACAAGGTTATATCAAAAATAGCCTTTGTATTATCATAAAACACATTAGAATAGTACTCACATAATATAATCGTGCCACCTGGCACGGGGTCATATTTACAAGGGCTTATTTACACCTGACAGGGCCAACTGGACCACTGTCAGAACCAGCACAAAGCAAACTTAGTAAATGTAGCACACATCATAAACGTACAACCAGTAATCACTGGTAACCACTGTACTCAGCATCATCCTGTAACATAAACCACATTATGCACAGTATCACATTAGGTGCCAAATACCTTGTACGCCAACCTCACCAGTCTAACATATTAGACCCTAACCTCCTAAGTATCACTCACATTAGGGGCATAAATCACAGTGGAGGATAACCTCCCAAGCATAAACCATATTATGCAAATAACCTCCTACATAAACCACATTTAGAGGTATCAAAACAGGGTGCGTAAATCATACTACAGGAATCACATTTCCTAGCACCACAATATCACATTAGCACATAACCTCACAGAAAAAACCATAGTAGAGGCATCAATCAGGGTGCGTAAATTATACTATATAAATCACATTAGGGCCTGGCGCCCTATAAACCCACCAGTCCCCCTGGCCAACTGGCCATCTCAAAAGGGGCTCAAATGCCCTGTGTCCAGAATGTCAGGGCTGCTGCAACTGCAGCAATATCCAAAAGCGCGTCATTGCGCTGGGGCAGAGGAGTGCATCTCACTCCCTTTTCACACAACATGCCCCCAAGAACTAGCAGCCTAAACGTAGCAGCTGGCACTAAGTGCTGCGCAGCTGGGAATATCGAATGAGGGGCACTGGCCCCGACTGTGCCCTGAAAACAACTGTGCCCACTGGCAGGAGCACGAGCACCGACAATGTGCTCCGATCTGGGGACCCCCACTGGGATCTCTGGCCTGGAATTATCCCCTGGACGTTGCAGCTGCCCTCTAGCAGACGGGGCAGCTGTGGAGGACTGGTCACACAAAGGGGGGGAAAGCATGGGCCCCTCTGGGCCCTTTTTTTACTATAAATATGCCCATCGTTGGAGCCACGCAGGCTCTAAGAAGAACTGTGCCCCACGTTGGAGCGGCCCGCAACGGCGGGTCTGCTCATGGAAAACAGGCATGGTCACCTCCGTGCCTCGGGGGAATAGCTCTGGGGGGTAGGCACCGATCGCGTGCTTCTCCACACACCCCCCTCCCCACCAGGCTCTACTCACCGGACTCTGCTTCTCCGGTCTCGGCGGTGCACAGGGACACCGGCACTCTGCTCTTCTGCCTCACAGGCGGACGTCGCGCTGGAGCAGCTTCTCCTGCACGCAGGGCTTCCGTTTCCTCACAGGAGCCCCGCGCTGCCACCGACGGCCTCGTCTGCCTCACCTCTTCTCCCGGGCCCCCTCCTGGGACCCGGGACTTTGCTGTGGAGCCCGCGAGGCTCCAGGCAGCTTTTTCGGCGGCGGGCGGGACTTCCTGTGCGTGTCCCGCCCAATGCCAGGCAACCTGGCCTGACTTCCTCTTTTCACCCGGGCCGCAGCGGTGAAACACGGGGTGGGCTCCCGCTTCGATTTAAAGACACTGGCGGGGTGGGCACCCGCCAGACCAGCACACAAGCGGGGTGGCACCCGCCATTAAAATAAAGAAGATAAGGTGGACAATGAGGGGTAGGCTCCCTCTCGATTTAGAATGCAAAGCGGGGTGGGCTCCCGCCATTTAAATGTAAGTATGAGCGGGGTGGGCACCCGCAATTCCGGCACCACGGGGGAATCCCTACAACGGGGATTCCCTCTATCACAGACGGCAGCTGAGCGCTGTGGAGCATACACGCTCCTCTTCTTGGCAAAATAAAAATAAAGCGCTCACAGTGCGCTAGAGGCACCAAAAGTCCTGAAGGTCCTGGGGGACAAGAAGAGCCCCAGGGTCCAAACAAAAAGGTCTTCCAGGTCCAGGGGACAAGGCAGGGCCCAGGGAGGCAAGCCCTCATGGCAGCCCCCCCCCCCCTGGGCCCCAGCAGCAGCACGCCCCAAGCAGGAACAGCACACCAAGAACTGAACATTTTCATGGGGTCACAGCCCCTATATTTATATTACAATTTCCCTTTGTGTCACAGCACAGGGCTTGGGGATACCAGTCAGAACTGGTATAGGGGGGATTTGGAGCACTTTGTTTTGCCAAGCTCCTCTTCCCTTTCATAGTGTAGGCTGGGGACATCAGACGCACACAGGAGGTGGAGCCAGCATTGTGGAGGGAAGGCACAGTCCTATTCAGGTCCCAGGTGCAACTCCTCCCACCCATCTACATGGAGATCTCTCCATTCAGCCCTGCGCTGACTCACCCTGCCCCTCCTGGAGCCACACACACCTCCCAGCCCCTGTCACTCACAAGCCAGACATGTAATTCACATCAGGCAGGCAGACACAGAGCACACAGAAATGCCAACTTCTAAAAGTGGCATTTCTAAAATAACCACAATAAATCTGCGCACACCATTGCGCAGCATTTATTCACACAATTTCATACATACCAGACTTGACCATACTGCTCCTCTCATAACAGGAATTACCACTGACACACACTGATCAGGGAATCCCCCATGCATTCCTATGGGAGGGCAGGCCAAGCTCACCAATGTAACACAGAGAGCGCACGCACTTTCAACTGGACCACAGTGCGAAAGTGCCCAGAGGCCTAAAATCACCGGCACCAGGTTACAGACAAGGCAAAAAGTTCAGGGGTGAACCTGCCAAAAAGGGCCAAGTCCAACAACTACGAACCAAGGCCCTGTGGGACACATCCGCTGACCATCCAGATTGGCCACTGCCAGAGCAAAAAAAGATTGCAACCTAAAAGAAATGCTTTCTAGGCCAACAGGATGCCTATCCGGAGACCGGCCTTCAGCACCGATCGCACAGCACATGCAAGAGGAAGAAGGTCCGGAAGAGCCGGTAACCCGCTCATTCCTTGAATCCCTGTTACAGCACTCAGAGACAATCTACAAGATGTCAAGAAAGACATCTCCACTGACATACGGGAACTCAGGAGAGATATGCCCCCAGCGGGCAGAGTTTGCTCCACAGGCGGACATCTTGGTGTGCCTCCATGACTTCCAGCTAAAAAAGGATAACATACGCAAGGCCGAGAGAAACACCCTATCACCTTCCGAGGCCAATCGCTCACTCTCTACCAAGATTTGGCTGTGTCCACCTTGCAAAAGAGACGCACCTTTAGACCGGCGACTTCCCACCTCCGGTACATGGGGGTGCTCTACTCCTTGGGGCATCTATTCTGCCTGATCTTCCGATTGGAAGGGAAGCTTCTCCAACTCCTTCGAGGAGAAATGCAAGTGCTGGGCATAGATCCGGTATCAGTCAGCTACGCATCTCAAACATCCCCGCCACGCTCCCCTAATGGTTGCCCTCGCTGGTGAACCCGCGGACCAGGAAAAAAGGATTGCCAGACCGGACCCAGACACCATCGCGAAAGGCCAGCAAGCAGCACTGGAGTCACTACCTGGAGCATTAGCGAAATCCAACCCCTCTTAATGCTGATGGACAAGTAACTTAACTTGCATAGCTGGCGGTTGGGTGGCAGGGCGGGGGGACGGGGAGGAATGGCCATGAAACAAACCCCTGCATCAGACATTTGGAACTGCGGACTGCAAGTTCTCTTCATTTGAACTCTCATGTTTCTATCTGCATCTCGGTTTATTCAGTTGATGGGGTTTTTGTTTAAAATGGGGATTCACTCATGTTTACAGCACCCACAATATCCTATGTGCCCAACAACTGCTAGTCCCTGAGACGACAGGTCACTCCCAGGTTACACACTGGTTCTCATATCCGGTAGCACACAGCCCTCTCAGGGTACCCACAATGGCTTGCCCCCTTAAGGTCATTTCCCTAAATGTCAAGGGCCTCATTAGCCCAATCAAGCGTAGGGCAGTCTTGTCTTATCTTGAGAGTACAGGGGCCGACATATGTTTACTTCAAGAGACGCATCTCCTTCTGCAAGATTACCACAGGCTTCGATCCCACACCTTCCCACACCAATTCTTCTCCTCTACACGCACCAAGACAGAGGGAGTGGCACTCTTCTTTTCACATACCTTTAGAGGGAACATAGGCCCTGAAGTGGCAGAGGTGATGGGCCACCTCCTTGCTTTTCACCTGATCCTTGGTCATTGGTGGTTACATCTATACATGCCCCTAACGAGGGTCAGGAAGCATTCATACAGACTGCGCTCACAGAGGAGCGCCAAGAATTAGGCGACAACTGACAGCTGCGTGCGCACAGTTAGCAAGCATCGACCTTGACAAGGCCGAATACGCAGCACTTCGGTTGCATCATGCTTTTTACGTAAGGGGGGGTAAGGGAGGCCAACTTCTGGCCAATAAACTGCGCGCCAAGCAGCAAAACCTAGGAGTACGCTCACTTCGAGACGCGACTGGGATGATTATCACTGACAACAATTCAATCACAGAGTCCTTTAGAGACTTTTATCCAGAACTATACACTAACAAGCAGCTGAATTCTGAGGCCAGCGCGTCTTACCTTGAAGAGGCTCACATAGCACCTCTCACCCCAGACCAATCAGGTGCCCTGGAACAAGACATTAAGATAAAGGAGGTCATTACAGTGCTCTAGCGACAAAAACAGTAGAAATCCCCGGGACCCGACAGGTTCTCACCTCTCTTTTATAAAATGTTCTGCCCTAAGCTCGTGCCATTCCTGACTCGACTGCACAACTCCTTCTCGGCTCCAAGAGCTAGTCCCCCCTCGATGCTGACTGCCCTGGTGGTCGTCATTCCCAAACCCGGCAAAGACAGTGGAGAGGTGTGGTGCAGCGGCCAGGGCAGCTGACTTCGGAGCACAGGGCTCACGGTTCGGCTCCGGCAGCAGCTCAGCTCAGCACCTTGTGACTCTGGGCAATAGCTCACTTAATTTCCATGACGGCCCCCAGCGCCTTGAGACCCGTAAGGGTGAGTAGTTCGCGCTTTACAAATACGGATTTACATTTACAACCAGCAGTGCAGCTCATATCATCCAAGATATTCACTGGCACCTTAGCAGCCAGGCTGGGCCCACACATGCCATCCATTATAGATCCGGACCAAACGAGCTTTATCCCACAGCTTCAAATGAGTGATAATACAAAGCGTGCCATGCACATTATAGAGAAGGCTTTGTGCACACCAGGCGTAGTTCATGCTCCTGGCTATCGATGCCGAGAAAGCTTTCGACAGGGTCCCTTGGCCCTTTTTAGAGCAAGTACTGGTCCACTTTGGGGTGGTTGAGAGATTTCACACATGGGTGTTTAACTGCTATTATCTTCTCTCAGCATCGGTGAGGGTGATCGGTCATGTGTCTACTCCCTTCCCCATTAGCAGAGGCACTTGGCAGGGGTGCCCGCTGTCACCACTGCTGTTTGCTTTATATATGGAGCCCCTTGCCCCGAGAGTTCGCAGCAACTCAGATATCACCGGCACAACGTTTGGAGGAGAACAACATACGATCAGCTGATACACTGACGACGTGCTAGGGACCCTGGACAAACCGATCTCACCCCTGCCAGCTTTTCTTACCGAACTAGAAGCGTTTGGCCTCGCCTCGGGCTTCCGAGTTAATGTCACTAAGTCCCAGTCCCTGAGTCTCTCTCTATCCTCTGAGATTGAATCCCAACTTGCAGCGCAATACCCTATACAGTGGATGAAGGACACAGTCCCCTATCTGGGAATATAACTAGTGTCCTCCCTACAGAAAATCCCAGACATTAATTATCGATCCCTGTATAGGCACATTAAACTAGACCTAGCTCGGTGGGGACGCTTCCTGGTTTTGTGGCATGGAAGAGTTGCGGCCCTAAAGGTAACTATCCTACCCACATTTCTCTATTTATTTCAAACACTTCCCCTGACGTCTCCGACTGGGATGACACCTAAGTTGCAAGCCGAACTCCATCACTTTGTATAAGCCGGGAAGAAACCTCAAATGCGGAGAGAGGTTAGCTACCTACCCTCAGTCGCTGGGGGACTGGGCATTCCTAACCTCCAGCTTTACTTCCATGCCGCCCAGCTATGATATCTGGTTGAATGGAACAAGGAAGAATCAGAGCGACATTGGCTCTTCCAAGACCGAGCAGTAGCGGGAACCTTTCTATGGAAGATTCCCTTCCTGAAGAAATCACACTGACCCCGAGTTTATACCTCTCACCTATTACCAAGAAGACTATGGATGCCTGGGATCGGTTTAGTACCTGCTATGGATTGCTCGTCCTTTCCCTTCCTGCTGACCCTTTTTTTCGATAACCCAGATTTCACACCCGGGAACAACCCCATGGAGTTCATTCATTGGCGCCAGACTAGCTGCCGCTCCATGGGACCCATGATTGATGAGGAGGGAGTAATCTCTTTTCCACAACTATGCGCAGACTTCAATCTCCCGGAGACGGAACGTTTACAGTATATGCAACTCCGCCACTAGCTCCTTCACCTTGACAATAAGGCCACTACCCAGAGACACCTCACTGTCTATAAAAAGTGGCTGATCATGAAAACCTCTGACAAAAGGCTAATCTCTGACTTGTATGCTTTCTTACTACAATTCACGAGACACACACATAACCCCAACCAAACACAATGGGAGAAGGAGCTTGGGAGGCAACTGATCGCTAAGGATTGGGAAAATATTTACCACAGGGCCGCCACACTACCCGACACACGGCCCTTACCGAAACCTTTACTAAAGTGGTGACATATTGGCACCTCACCCCCAGAGCGGTTGCACAGGATTGACCCATCCAAAAGCAAGAACTGCTGCAGGGGTTGTGGGATGGTGGATTCTCTGACACACCTCCTGTGGGAATGTCCGCAGATACAAGCATACTGGACACAAACACTTGATGACATTGATCGCTACCTAGACCCCTAACTTCTGAGATTCCCCTTTTATATTCTATTAGGCCTACCAAATCCTCTTACTTATCCTCTAAAATCCCTGCACGGACGGCAAATTGTAATAGCTCTGGGGGCAGCTATACAAAACATATTCTCACACCAGGGGTCGACACACGTACCTACCCACCTGGGATGGCTTCATTGCCTGTGGTATATCCTCGAATGGAAAAGATCACCTCTCCACTACGAATAATAGGTCATCTTATGGGGACCTTTGGATGCCATACATATCCCTTCTCTCCCAAGACTTTCGAGAACTTACATGCCTTAAATATTTCTGTATACTGCGGCTCTCTGAACTATCTGCCACCTCCAGCTCAGAGACGGACTCATGAAACAAACTGGGAATTGTGAAGAATATTGTCATGAAGCAAGCTGAGTGTTTTGTGGGGGGGAGGGAGGGCTGGGGTGGTGTTTCGATTGTTTTGTTAATATTCAGTGAAACCCTACCTTGTAGACTTGATGAAAACGTTGTACACTGATTGGCATTTACTCTGCAAGTCGGCATAAATGAATAAAAAGATTTGAACCATAAACCTGACAGTGATGCTTATATATTAGTAAAAAACAGATAACACATATTAATGCATCTACTATCTTTCACCATAAAACACTCCACTAGTGTGATAGCAGCACATAGAAAATGCACACAGTGCTTTACTAATTCTCTCCTAAACTGCTTTGCCCTCTTTCTCTTGAGACTGGGGGATAGAACACATCTCTTACCCCATGTAGTACATTGTAGGTAGAGTGTGGAGGGAAAGGCATAGTTAATTGCACTTGGAAATAGTTGAGTGTCCATCGGCATATCTAGCTAAACATGCCTCTGTCCAGATTAGCCAGTAAAATATGAAGATGCTAAGCCATATTGTACTTATTGTGTACATGATTTTGTTCTAAATTGGAAACATACTGCTCTCGCGGAGGTGTTGTCTTTCCAAGAACGACGTGTCCTTATAGGCGGGGACTTTAACCTGGTCCTTGATAATGACCTTGATAGGTCCACATCCAGATATGGGCAGGCAGGGCTTTGTCAAGGGAGGGACATTGGGAACTTAGAGATATGGGTCTCCAGGACATCTGGAGAACACTTCACCCTCAGGCCCCCGAATACTCGTTCCTTTCACATGCACACAAAACATATGCCCTCCTGGATCTTTTCTTAGGTACAAAAGATATCCTTAACCTCACCTCAGAAGCAGAGATACTTCCGGCCTCGTTGTCAGACCATTCAGCAGTCCTACCCGCCCACACAACACCCTACACGGTCCTGGCGGCTACTGGACACGCTTCTGCAACGCCCTGAAGTGGTGAAACAGATTGGGCAGGCTATCACTGACTATTTGGCACTGAATAACACCCCGAAGTCTCCATCGCTACAATCTGAGAGGCTTTAAAGGCGGTCATCCGTGGGGCATATATTGCCATTTCAGTGGCAGACAATAAGGCTTGCAAAGAGAAGAGGGATCTCTTGACTAGATGGGTAAAAGAACTAGAGGGCATCCACCAATGCGCAGGGGCACCAAGGATGTGGAGGCAGCTGACAGCTGCACGCGCACAGTTAGCAAGCATTGACCTTGACAGGGCCGAGCATGCTTCACTACGATTGGGCCATGCCTTTTATGTAGGGGGATAAGGGGGGCTGTCTTCTAACCAATAACAAGATAACAAAACCTGGGAGTACACTCACTCTAGGACCCTAACGGGCCGAACATTACTGATGATGTCTCAATCGCAGAATCATTTAAAGACTTCTATGCAGACATATTCTAACCAGCAACTAGATTTGGAGACTAGTTCATCTTACCTGGAGGGGTCTCACATATCACCCCTCACTCCGGACCAGTCAGGGGCTCTGAAGCAAGATATTAGAATAGAGGAAGTCATAGCAAGCAAATGCCCCGGAGCCCGACGGATTCTCACCTCTCTTCTATAAGACGTTCTGCTCCAGACTCGTGCCGACCATGACTCAACAATACAACTCGTTCTCGACTCCGGGAACGATCCCCCCCCCTCGATGCTAAATGCTTAGGTAATGGTTATTCCTAAACCTGTGAAAGATAAAAAGCAATGCAGCTCATATTGCCCAATACCCCTTTTAAATGTGGATCTCAAGCTTTTCCCTAGTATTCTAGCAGCATGATTGGGCACACATATGCCTTCTATTATAGACCCGGACCAAACGGGCTTTATCCCCCAGCGCCAAACGAGTGACAATACAAAACGGGTTGTCCATATTATAGAAAAGGCTTCTCGTACGCCGAATGAGTTCATGCTCTTAGCCATAGACGCCGAGAAAGCCTTCAACAGGGTCCATTGGCCATTTCTAGAACAAGTGCTAACCCACTTTCGGGGTGTCCTAGAGATTTCATACCTGGATACTGAACTGTTATTACCTTCCTGTGGCATTGGTGAGGGTGAATGGGCATATATCTACTCCCTTCCCCATTAATAGAGGTACACGGCAGGGGTGCCCGTTGTCCCGACTGCTGTTCAGGCTATATATGGAGCCCTTTGCTCAGAGGGTGCGGGACAATCCGGAGATCACAGGCACCACCTTCGGCGGAGAACAACACACAATCAGCTTATATGCCGACTATGTGCTTGTGACTCTGGATAAACCGATCTCAGCCCTACCAGCTTTTCTCTCCGAGATAGAGGCATTCAGCCTTGCCTCAGGCTTCCGAATAAATGTCACTAAGTCCCATGCTCTGAGTCTCTCTCCACCTCCTGAGATAATTTCCCATCTCGCAACTCAATACCCTATACAATGGGTGAAAGATGCAGTCCCATATCTGGGGATTCGCTTAGCGCCCTCCCTACTGAAGACTGCTATCATTAATTATCGATCACTACACAGACACGTCAAACAACAATTGGCACGGTGGGGGCGCTTCCCGATATCATGGCTTGGAAGAGTGGCAGCCATCAAAATTACAATTTTACTCAAAATCCTATACTTATTTCAAACTCTCCCCCTGACGCCCCCGGCAGGGATGGATCACTGACAAAATATCGAGAGACAAAATATCGTGTTCCCAAAATATCGGGACATAAATATCGATGTCAAAAATATCGACATCCTATCTTCATAATGATAAGTACTAAAATATCGGGGAAAAAATATAGGTGTCCATTACGATACCGGGCGGAATAAAATCCGCCATCCACCATAGTGGTAAAAAACCACCCGCCTACACCCTCTGAATACCGACCGAACAATCAGGATGTCGCGAAGCGAACACCGCCCGCGGCGGAAAAAACACACAAAATACCGCCCGTCTATGTCCGAGTCGAAGTCCATCCGTCCGACACGGACGCAAACACGCACGACAACCCAAAACCGCCCGCCCTGACTGCAGAGACACCGGCCGTGAAATTAGGATCTACCCGACATGAGCGCGGCAAATCCACTAATACACCGCCCGCCATCGCTAACAACAGTGATGAAAATGGACACTGCGTAAGCCCTGGCGGCCACGTCCCAGCACAGAAACCATCCGCGGACCAAAGAAACACACACAACATGGCCAACAAGTCCACACAGCAAGCAACGCCCAAATACCCAAACACAGTACACATCCCGAAAACACATCCCCCTGGACAAACAAATAAACTACAAATCCCAGAACACCAGCCACAACACACCTGAAAACAACAGCACATCATGACACACCCACATAGGTAAGTACAAATGCAGCCCCTTCACAGACCACAATTCCTTGCAACACTACAAACTGAGGACGAGAGCACCGAACACAGCGAGACAGAAAGGACAGCAGCACACCACAGACACGCACCCATCACCACCACCACCACCACCAAACACCGGCCCCACAAACCCCCTGCACATCACACACCACACACACACACCGCACCAGCACCACAAACACAAAACCACACACCATGGCAGCACAGAGAATGCCCAAGTTCACGTCCACTGAGCTGACGGTCATGGTCGACGAGATCATCAAGGTGCACCCACAAATCTATGGGAACCAGGTCCAACAGACACCACTAGCCACCAGAAACAGAATGTGGAGCAGGATCGTAGACCAGGTCAATGCAGTCGGGAACGTGCCACGCAACAGAGCCGAAATCACCAAGAGGTGGCACGACATGAAAAGAGTGGTCAAAAAGAAGGAGTCCAAGAATCGGCAGCTGGCTGACAGGACTGGCGGAGGAAATCCCGCGCTATTTAAGACCTACAAGGCGTGGGAGGAGAAGGTGCGAGGCATCCTACATCCGGAGAGTCTCACCGGAATACCAGGGGGAGTGGAGGCTGGTAAGTACAAACAAATGTATACCAGCACACCGCTATGTACTCACATGCACTACCACAATGCCATAGCTCCGAGGGACAAACACCCCCATGTCCAGTACACAATACACAAGACATCACTCACACATGCAACAGACCAACTAACAAAACCATGGGGGCATGTGTACAGTCAGCCAGCACCGCAACTCCCACCAGGTCCCCTTGTACTCCAGATGCGCCAGAAGGATCACACCCCACACCCACACTCATGTGTCAGCCATAGCTGCACTAACCGACAAGTAACAGGTAAGTAGCCGGAACACAAAGTCAGTGGGTCGGAGGGGGGACAGCTGAAGTACAACACCCACCAGGCCCCCAGTCCTACAGCACAGCAAGGTGGAGCACAGCCCACACCCATGTGTCAGCCACTGCAGTGCACACCTTCAGCCGACAGGTAGAAATCTTACCGTACATGGAGGGGTTTCTGTGGGTGGTAAGCCATCACCACAACACACAACACCGCCCCCACTCCCACAGACCAGCAAGATGGAGCACCCCTCCCTCCCAGTACCATATGGCATCCATTGCATTGCGCCCTCCAAACCAACAAGTAGGTAGAGTACTGTACAGGGCGGGGTGTCTGTAGGCATGAGGACAGTATTACGACTAACATTTGGGAAATGTCACGTAGCAGAGGAACACGCAGCACTGCTCCCTGTCATAATCATGTGACCAATGTGCACACGGACATGTATTACAGAGTCATAGCCCACATGAGCCATCACAAATACAGCAACACCCATGGAGCCACGTCTGCATGCACAAGTCCCACTGGAGTACTGACCCACACGGCGGGCACTGTGCCACTCATCACACACATCAGCAACACCATCGAAGTCCTGTCCATGTAGTCGTTACTGCCTGTTCCCCACAAAACGTACAACATCGCCCATGTAAGTCTAACCTGTCTAGAACTAACAGTGTGGAACCCCAGTAATGCACATAAACACCACTGGACCCATGAAACACACAGCCACACAATGCACATCCAACATACCATCCATCTCATCTGTCAGCCCCAGTGTCATGAAAGGTATGTCATCGGAACAGCTGGCCCCCACACAGTAGTTCTGCAAAGATACCTGCCCATCACAAATAATGTGTCTGCAGTGACTGAAGCGCACATCACACTGATTTACAACATACATAATATAGACAACACCCCAAGAGCACTGCATTGCTGCACATGGCCGAGGGTAGCACGCACACCAAGGAATTGGCCCATCTGCAATACGTCGTGTGGCACACAACCATCACTCACTCACTACAATGCTTGCAGTGTAATGTCCATAAATGATAACAGTGAGCAGATATGCTGGGGATGTCAGACATACACACACCTTTGTCTCTGCACTGTCATGTTGCCAAAACACATGTCCCGTTCTGCACACATATGTCACAGTATGTACCCCAAAACCATATTTCACCTCAAAAGCGTTGAGGGGGCTGTACCCCTTTTGCCATCTGCGTTTCTAAGCGTTCCATTTGAACCCCAAAACCATATTTCACCTCAAAAGCGTTGAGGGGGCTGTACCCCTTTTGCCATCTGCGTTTCTAAGCGTTCCATTTGAACCCCAAAACCATATTTCACCTCAAAAGCGTTGAGGGGGCTGTACCCCCTTTGCCATCTGCGTTTCCAAGCGTTCCATTTGAACCCCAAAACCATATTTCACCTCAAAAGCGTTGAGGGGGATGTACCCCCTTTTGCCATCTGCATTTCCAAGCGTTCCATTTGAACCCCAAAACCATATTTCACCTCAAAAGCGTCGATGGGTCTGGAGCCCGCATACACCCAAGCCACAAAATGTAGGAGTACAGCAACACACACTGATTGTCATCGCTAATCCGCCCCATGCCACATGAACACAACACACAGTTCCATTGCCTTGCTCACGCATACACACATCGTACATCCACACACACGCCACTGGGAAACCTGTGCACGACAGTGCACGAACTGTGAATGTCAGACAACCAATACAAACTTTGCAAGGTGCAACACAATAACCTATCTCATTCTCCCCACAGGTGCCGAACAGCTGGATGCTGGAGAGGGAGACAGCAGCCAGCACAGCCAGTCCGCAAGCCCCCGACCCGGACTCACGGATGTAGAAGACCTGGACACCTCTTCGGACGAGGACCACCCACCAGGCCCGTCTGGAGTGGCAGGGCCCAACCGCTCCCCAGGGCCCCTCCTACCCACCAACACATCACCCAGGGCTGCTGACCAGTCACAGACCCCTGCTGCCACGGTCGTTGCGGCCACCACCACCGCCGCAACAACCACCACCACCACCACGCCATCCCTGGCCACAGCACCTGCGCAAGGGGTGGCACGCCCGTCGTGCTCGACCCTGGGAGCCAGACAGAGGACCGTGGTGACCAATGTGGCGAGTGGGCAGGTCGGTGGCAGCAGTACCGGTGGGAGGAGCAGGGTCAGGCCAACGCCATCTGAGCCTGGGAGCCAAGCCCTGCCGCAAATCTCAAGAGTCCTTGGGGCCTATGAAGAGGCCCAAGGACAATGGGCCAGGTCGGCTGCCGACACGCGGGAGGTCCTTGGGGTGTTGAGGTCCATGGACGCCCATATGGGCCAAATCGTGACCCGTATGGACAAACTTGTGGACCTCATGGCCCAGCAGGTGTTGGGGGAGGGCCCAAGCAAGGCCAGCCACACCACCGCCGCCACCACGTGCTGTGGCGCAGGGTCGTGCAACATCTA
The DNA here is from genome assembly GCA_963921515.1 of Calotriton arnoldi. Taxonomy (NCBI): domain Eukaryota; kingdom Metazoa; phylum Chordata; class Amphibia; order Caudata; family Salamandridae; genus Calotriton; species Calotriton arnoldi. The sequence goes on along the minus strand of CAWUFW010006382.1, from coordinate 1,112,628 downwards.
GTTCCCCTGCGTCCACAGCTAGTGAGCAGTCCTCAGCCACCACCAGCAGCCCACCAACACAACCCCCCTACCAAACGTGGAAGGGGCCGTCCGAAGAGGAAACAGGTGTCCAGAGAGGACTACGCACGCTCCAAACGCCAGTGAGTCAGCCAGCCACCCTGACCACCTACTGCACTGACTTTGACTACGATCCTACCCCACACTGCCATGTGAATGGCATGTGTCTGTTGGACTGTGGAAATAGAACTTCATGGGTACACCTTGACCATCACGCAGCCATGTCCGTCAACTCATTGTCACAGCATGCACCACTTCTGTCATCACCTTGCACACAATAACATTTCACCGCTGTAAATAAATACACCTTGATCACAATCTGCTTCATGTGCCCTGTGTTTAATCAACGATGTGCAACCGCCAACATGAGCAGGAATGCCTCTGCTGTGTGGCATGTAGATAGGCCAGGAGATGTTGTAGGGACCTAGGGGTGAAAATCAGAACAAGAGTCCATTCAATTAGTGTGTCACACACCCATCACACAGTACTTGTCACCAACTACATGCAATGTACACACATCTCACAGAGCAACGGGGCACAATGCCACAGCCACTGTCAGTGGCATACTACCCTGGACATGGACCATTGCCACACAGCACTCAGTGAACAAAAGGCCTCCGTCACAATGCACACATACACCTGCACAACTACAGCTACATCAGCCGTCGTACATGGTCACTCACCTTCAAGTGAAGTAGCGTGCGATGAGCTGCTGACGCACATTCACAGCTTCCTCCTCTCCACTGTCCTCATCACTGGACCCGTCCTGGTCTGCAGGCGGGGGCCCGGGCTGATCACCGTCATCCACTATTAGGGGGATCTGCTTGCGAATAGCCAGATTGTGCAGCATGCAGCATGCCACAACTATCTGGCACACCTTCTGTGGGGAGTACGCCAGTGCACCCCCGGTGCGGTCCAGGCATCTGAATCTGGACTTCAGGAGCCTAAAGTCCGCTCCACCACACGTCTGGCCCTGCCATGTGCCTCATTGTAGCGGATATCAGCTGGTGACCGAGGATTACGTAATGGGCTGAGCAGCCAAGGCCCATTCGGATAAGCAGAGTCCCCTGGGTGTGAGGAATACCGAGATTAGTTGCAATTCCAACTGTCCCCAAGACAGCATCGCACACCAGGCACGCTACACGAGTACACATACTCACCAACAATCCAAGCACGGTCCGGTTGCAGATTGGTCATCAGACGTGGTAGGATGCTGTTGCGCATGATGTGCGAGTCATGGGCCGATCCTGGAAACTTCGCACACACGTGTGTAATGACCATGTCCGCAAGGCACACCACTTGCACATTCAGGGAGTGGAAGTGCTTCCGATTCCTATATATGTGCTCCATGGCCTGTGGTGCTACAAGGCCAATATGGGTGCAATCTATTGCACCAACAACGTGGGGGATCCGTCCAAGGGCATAGAAATCACCCTTCACTGCCGCCAATTCACGAGCCCTGGGGAATCGTATGTACCTGTTCCTGTACAGCATCATAGCTGACAGTACATCACGTAGCACCATGCTGAACATGGGCTGGGACATCCCACTTCCACTGCCCACTGTGTGTTGGAATGACCCAGTGGCGAAGAAATGTAGTGCAGCCATCACCTTAGCCGTGGGGGTAAATGCCGTCGGATACACCCTGCGAGGACGGAGGTGGGGTTCCAACAAGGCACATAGGCGATGCAGGGTGGGTCGGTCCAGTCGGAATTTCCGGATTACCTCCACGTCCTCCATGTCTGACAGCAATTGGTAGGGGCGATGTATGTTTGGTCTCCTCCTAGGAAAGATGGAAGTGGACACATGTCAAAGCAACACGCCACATGGCATTTCCACAAACACAGAAAAAAATGACTGACCAAGCAATTGAATCACAGAACAGCTGACAAGTAGGGACAGCACAGCCACAATACACTTACACAGGTCCCCTTACCAATAGCAATGAGCAGTGACACAAACCATTGCTATGAGCATGCACATGGGGATTTAGGCCTTAATAACTTTCAAGGCATGACGATGATATCAGACTGCATATTTGGGAAGCGGCAACACCACGGCAATATAACTAGCTGCTGTGCCTGACACAGCTTCCGAGGCTGGGTGAGTATGGCACACACCAACAACGCAATGGACACAGGCTGAGCGGCAAAAACAAGTGGGTCCTGTTGCACGAGGGGATATGAGACAGTCATTGATGTCCCTACTTCACCCTATGTACAGCACTGTACGGATCACACCTCCAAAACACATTGACAGGTGTACACATTGACAGCTCCATGACAACACAGCTGTGTGATTGCAAATACACATCACAAGTGACACGTAACGTAGCACGTGCCAAGTGGGAGATGTGCATAGTGAAAGATGGCATGTGTGTGCATATGCATGTCCCATGCTCCCATGCCAATGTGTACATGATGATGTGCCAACAGACATGTGGAGGCTGAGCACTGGCCGTCCCTGCCCATGCGCACAGCATGTTGTGGCCCTGTCCAGTGTGGACCTGCTCCCACACACAAGTCATGGCCACACCTGCAGATGCATTGCGCACATCATACTGTGTAGTGCACATGGCATCAGCGGACTGTACCCGCCATGGGCCAGGCCCTTGCGGCCAACTCCAATGGCCCTCGCGGTTGCACCCTGCGTGTCCCGCAATGGAGGAAAGCGTCACGGGCCAGCTGGAAGAAGGCCATCGTCTGCAATTTAAGCAGGCAGACACGGTACACCAATTGCAGCGGCTTGGACCCACTGAGACTGCCCCAGGGGGCTATATGAGTGTGGGAGTGAGACCGGCATTACCACAGCTACCAGGGACTGCAGCCTGGCATCCCTCAACAATACCTGCTGCTGCCACCTGTCCACCTTAACGTCGATGACGCTGAAGATGTGTCCATGTCCACTCACCAGCGAGGAGCTGGAGATCCTGGATTCCGAGCTCCACGCACACTGCACATGGCTATCCCTTGCAAAAGTTGTGTGTGTGAGACAACCACAGTGTGTGTGGGAGTGCATGTGGGGGACACACATGTCGTTGATCCGCAGCACCATGAGTCAGAGCCTGTGGGGTTCCAACATGCACTGCTCACCATGCTTACTGCAGGTGGCAGGGGTATGTGAGCTCTCGGGCGCTTTGCCATGTCTGTCCCTCCCGAGTGGTGGTACATGGCAACTTCATGTCAGACATCCAGTGACACAGCCAATTGGCAATGCAGGTCTCAGAGCACTTGTTGCTCGTGAGAATGGCAGGCTGGGGCCATGTTGCCCTTCTCAGTCCCAGCAGGCCTGGGCTGCACATTGACTGCACAATGCCAGTAGGTGACAACACAGACTGCCCAGTGGGTTACATGTGTCTCCTGTTCAGGACCCTCCGGAAAAGCGCTAACTCAGCACTGTCGATTGGACACACCATGCCTCGTGATAGGGATGTGTGTGAGAGATAGTGGCACAGAATGTGACCTCCATTGCGGGGTGGGCCATGCACAGGGCGAGTATGTTGATGGTTGCGCAGTGTTGGACACAGTGGGTACACCCACACAGAAGTGTTGCCGTGTGATCTTTGTGTAGGTCCACCTGACAATGGACAGTAGATGTGGACAGGCTACACATTGCTCGATGTGCTGTCAACCTGCATGTGAATGGGTTGGTCAGGTACTGTGTACACACTCCCAGCAGCATGCATTCACGTTGTGGTGTACACATGCTGTTAGGCCATGTCCGATTACTTCCTGGCTCTGTTGCACGTCTCGGAGTATTTGGGATGGGTCAGCAGCATGCCACTGTGATTGGTGGATGTGGGTGATGTTGAGAAGTGCATTAGTGACATTCCAAGCCTCCTGTGCACCATCCCTGCAGTTGGAATTCCTCCAGCCCAAGGACTTGTGAGGAGCCATTGCTACCAAGTTGATGCCTTTGTGTGTGTGTGACCGCCAGTGCAGCCAATTGCCCAAAGGGTGTGACGGCATCTGCCGGATGGGCCACTACGTGGCGTTGACGGATCGGGGGATGCCCCCTCGTATTGTCAGGTTAGCACGGCGCTGCATTACACCAGTAATGGTCTGCATCTTGACAGTCACACGACCTGTGCCGGATGCACGTTTGTTGTGGCATCAGCAGCAAGCAAGTTTACAGTCTTGTGTGATGGTGTCTTTTGCTGTGAGAGGCAGCATGTGTCCACAGCCTACCCATGATCTGGGTAATGTGATGTTTGTTATGTGATGCAGTGTGTAGCAACTGCAGTCTGTGCTGTGTGCATCTGACATGCATATGCTAGTCCTGGGGCTTAAGATGCAATTAGGGCACTCTGCATTCCCAATGCACTCGGAGTCGTAGCCCTCAGGTACAACCTGTAGTAGGCTGGAGTGGCTATCCACATGTATGTTAGGGGCACTGTGCCTACTCTGATTTCGGTCGGACATATGTGTGCGATGCCTCACCTCATGTCTCTGGTACTTGCACATCCGGCACACCGTGCAACAACAGTTGTGCTCGTGTGAACGACAGGTGGATGGCATGGGCTCATGGCCAATGCGGGCTGTCAGGTTGCAGTCTGTGTGAGTAGTTTCCCATTTGGATCCATGCAGGTATGTGTTTGGCCTAATTACATAGTGGTCATCCTTGCCACCATCAGGATAGTGGTTGTGCACAACGCGAGTTGGGGCTATGGTCGCAGGGTGACACAGGCCGTGTGTAGTGCGATGTGCACTACATTCGTGGCACTAATTCGCGGATTCATTTCCTGTACGCCAGCCATTGGGTGTTGATTGTGGTGGCTGTATACTATTGCACAGGTATCGTGCAACATGTGGATTTGTGTATGTTCTGTGCTGCTTCCCTTGCACATGTCTGTGTCATTGATGCCAGATGAGTGGGACCACCTCGCTCTCTCTCATGTGGCATCTCCCCTGGGTGCTGAGGGACAGGGGACGCTCAACAGTGGGGTGGCTTCGGATGTAGCAGCTGCACAGCTGCTGAGTGAGACAGTTGTGACCTGCGCCTCGGAGGGGCTAGACGTGTGCTGGATGAATCACAGGCCCAGTGGGCAATTTCGGCGTCATCTGAGGACTGAGGTGATACATCCATGTTGTATGACACAAGGGACGTGGACTCTGGGTCTTCTTCAGCCACGCGGAGGCCAATGACCGCCCTCCCATCCACTTCCACTGGTGCAACACGTGTCGGCACAGGGATGAAGGATAGGGTGTCCTTCACACCAGGCACAGCTGCCCCTGCACATGTGACCCCTGCTGCCCTCAGTGCTGGGTCTGTTGAGCTGATGCGCCATCTGTGCGTGGGGCAGACAGCTCTCCTCACTTACGTCATTGCCCATGACATCACTTAGCCGCAGGAGACATGGATGATGGAGGGCCCACATGTACGCGTGGGTGGACTACACCAGACCGTCCAATGGTTGTCACCCCCAGTGAAGGTGTGCCTTCAACTGCGCCAATCTCAGACTGACATTCCTGACCCTTTCCCCACCCCCTGGGGAGTGGCACATCTGACGGCAGCAGTGCACGAGTCCTAAATCGGAGTAGTGGGGGACGCTGACGTCCCGACCGGATGTGACATGTTGGAAGGTGGCTTGCACCGTCAGACTTAATGGCCTCCCCTCCCTCACCCCAATTTGCGTTTGCATCTGAGAAGCCAGCGCGTGCACAGGCAGCTCCGAGCTCGCACCAGAGAGGCCAAAGAGTGTATGTGTGGGTCCATTTGAACGAGTTGTCTGTCTCGCGGTATAATCAGTGGCGGGACGCCGTCCACCTGCGTGGTACCCCGACTCGAGACCTGGACAACATTGACAATGCATGACAGGCTCCGCAGTCCGGATACACCACCTGCAACACACAGAGGCTGTAGCTGCCCTAGCGGCCCAGGCCGCGTCCAACTGGAGCTAATGGACCCACACATTCACTCTTTGACCTCTCTGGGGCGAGCTTGGAGCTGCTTGTGCACGCGCTGGCTTCTCTGTTGCAATGGCATGTAACGTGTGTGGGGAAATAGGCAATGAGTGCGATGGTGCGAGCCACCTTCCGTGACGTCACTCCCGGGCGCGATGTGTGCGTCCCCCACTACTCATATTTGACTTGTGCCATGCTGCACAATGAGGATGTGTTGCCTGCGTGATGTGACCAGGAGGAGCGCGCCATGACCTCTCACCCACCATGCTCCACTGCCATCCCGTGTCCTGGATAGCCCGTGCAGGTGGACAATGTTGGGGGTACACCTGGTCGACAGGGGATGTGCGTGCCTTGGCAAGGGCCTGGCGGACGCACAGCAGTATCCAGCATGTCCCCAGAGGGTGGGCTGACGTCTACACCTGATGCAGCATCTTTCGTATGGCCGCCTGTTGTGCACACACGTGTTCACATTCATCCCCAGACAGGTGGTCTTTACAAATGCCCAAGACAGCGGTAATCTAGTCCTCCCGAATCCTCCCAACACAGTGTGTTTCAACATTGCATGTGCGCACCTACCCGTCACACCCACCCACCTGGGCCAAGCGTAACTCCCGCTTCACATGACACATGTGTGTCTTCCACAGTTGTGCTACTCTCTCTGGGCCGGACCTGCAACTGTCCCGTAGCACACACACAGCACCGAGTCGTACTGGCATCCTGTTAGATTGGTAGGCACACTCACACATCTCCTTCTGACACAGTGGTGGCTGTGATGGATATTGTGACTGCCATGGCAGTGTTGGCTGGCCATGGAAAGGCACACTAACACACATTGCATCCGCGGCACTACGTGTCACTACTCGGCACATCGAACTGGGCACTGTCCCTGGGGTAGATGAGTTATGCCGCCTGTCGATGTAATCTGTGACTGGATGCTGTTGTTCCTGTAGTCGTTTGTATCTGTGTAGTTGATTATTGCAGTTGTTGCAGTGTGTGCTTGGTTAAGTGGGGCACATGCCGTGTATGTGACCTCAGCAATTGCAATGTCTGGTCTCACATTCCAATATGTTGTACACGTGGCAGGGACTTCACTTCTTTCAGACTCTGCTACTTGTGTGTGTGATGAATCTGCTTTTCTGTGCAACGGATTGACTGCATGTATTTGGTGTTATTTCTGGGTAAATGTATCCGTGTCATGTTTGCGTGCATGCAATGCACAGGGTGTGAGTCTAGCCACAGGTGGACTGGCAGCATGCGCTGAGTATGCGGGCATGTGTGAGCTTACTTGCTGTGTGGCCAGCGGTGTAGGTGTATGTTGGTCTTGTGATGTGCATTGTGCCTGGGCACATGGCCTACTCTCAATGTGTGCATTTGGGAGGTGGTGGTGGGTGGTGTGGGTGGTGTGAGTTTGTGGTGGCGTTGGTGTGTGTGTGTGTTGTGGCCATGTCGACTACACACATATGTTTCCCAGGCCCATGGTGGATGTTTGTAACCGTGTTGAGGTCTGTGTATATGATGAGATGTGTGTGTTGTATGTTGCACGGAATGCAGTGTGTGGGTGTGTCCTTGCAGTTCAGGATGACTCCTACTTGTTATGGTTCAGACGTTGTGTGTGTGCAGGGTGTGTCACTGTCAAGATTGTGCCTAGTTCAATTGTGCATGTCAGATTTTCTGCAGTTCTTACTCATTGTGCAGTGCTGCCCACCCAAACTGATGTCGTGTGTGTGTTTTGACAGGCATTGCTGTGGCATGCTTTTGCGTGGCTCCTACTTTTTGTTGCTGAGTGTGTGGTCAGACTGTGTGGGAAATTGTAGACATGTGTAGGACTGTGCTTTGTATTGACCAGGCCGTCAGTGTTGATGTGATGATCTATCGGGCACCTTCAGAGTCTGACATGTCCTGCTCCAGGAGCTGTGGTATTGCACTGTGGCCACTGTTGCGGCTACTCATTTGCGTTGACATCCAGTGACAGTGGACTACATGGTCATCTCACGACTGTCGTGTACTTCACACACTCTCATCCTCTCTCATTCGTACTTGTGTTTGTGAAATGATTCAGCAGAGACACATATTTACTTCAAGCCATGTATTAGGACTTATGTCCTCCGTGATGCAGTATAGTGGACACTACTGGCAGCGAAATGCATGTGGAGGATATACTCAGCATGATTACACATAGCATAGGGTGTAGGGGTACATGTGATTAGTTGTTGACTATGGGATGTGGGCTTCAGAGTTACAACTGCTTAGCCGTTGCTGTGCTAATGTACATTTGCTAATTACTGAGGAGCTGTTGACTTTGACACAGACAGTATTCATTTTGCCTACCAGACCGCTTGACATCATGGGCACAGTACATCTCAGTTCCATGTTACAGGTTTGCTGCAATAGTTACTCCGACACACCTGCGTGTGAGGTGACATCAGGGCATGAGCCTACGTGCATGCAACAGCGTCTCACTTGTTGTTGCAATGTGGTGGCTACTGGACATGTCACAGTCACTGGGGTCATGTTGTTGGGGGATGCATTTGTTGTCCATGCAAAAGTCCTGGCACGGAAGTACAGAGGAAGGTGAGGTGACAGCTCTCACATACTACAGCAGACCGATTACTGTCCACTGACCGGTGCATATGTTCATGGGCGCAGGATACATTTTATGGCATAGTTGTACGTGCAGTTTTGTCCATGTGGTTGCCATACACAAATCCCATACCTCTGCCTCCCCCTGTTCATGCAGAGTTACTGGATCTGGTGAGGAACAGAGTGCATGTCCCCGAAATGTCCGATATCATGGAAGTGTAGTTGATGGTGTGGTGTTAGTTGCAGGTTGTATGGTATAGTTGTTGTACAGCTAACTGCCCAGTCCGTGCGAAAGCCAAGCATGGGTACGGTGTAGGACATCATTGTTCAATTGGGGGTGTTGCGTCGGGGCCCGACGAATTGACAGGTTGTCAGGTATGCGATACCTTCCAGCAGGGCTTCCATGGCATTGGTGGTAAACATGGATGCCATCCAATGAAGCGGATGGTGGCTGTCAATGTGTTCATCGTATGTTGTCCCTTGTAGGAGCCTGATGGGACATGTTGGATGACATTCGATGAAACTGTGCTCCAGAATACGTCGTGTGTAGGCACAGTGGTCCCATTGCAGTGTGGGTCCGATTGCAGCCACATACGCCATGCCCCCATAGACTGAACAGATCCTGTCGTGGACGTCCAGGGGTTGAACAGTTGTACCAGGTCCGCCTTTGGACATGCCGGGTTGGAGAGACATAAATCCACAGGACAGTGGAAGGGACACCTCCGACAGTAGAAGACGGGGATGACGCAGCTGAACATTGCGATGCGGTAAGTTACTCGGTAACTTACGTTCAGCAAGGCCAGATTTTCACAGCCCAATATCTGTAGCAGGCTCTGGTTGTACAGCCTCATCTGTCCGGCGTAGTTGGGTAGCTGTGGTGCGACTGCCATTTTGCTACAGGGCGATGTGATGGCGTGCTCCAGCCGGCTGTGCAGTCAGCAGGGTGCACCCTCCGACGATGCTGGGAAATCTGGAATAGTCGTACGGAGGCAGGGTTTGGGTTATAGTAGCTTGTGCGGAGGACACAGGTCCTCATCCCACATGCTTCTATGAATGGTCAAGGTCAGTGGTGTCTGACTCCTTCCAGATTACTTGCATGGGAACCACATGGAGGAGTGCTCTTATTTCTTTTTTGTGGTCAGAAGTTCTTTCATGTTGTGCGCTATCTGCACATTGGACTGTTTCCTCGGCATGCCTCTGTTTGGCTTGTTGTTGGGACAATGGCTGTATTCTCCGGCTTGTTTAGTCGAAATGTGGTTTCAGAGTGGGAATGGAAGGCCATTCAGTGCTATCTGCCTTCCCGTATGTGGGCGGCACGCTGCGTTTCCGCTATACGTTGGGCCTTGTGTGTGTGTGTTGTAATTGGTAACACCTGTTGTCAGGCACCCGGGTTTTTTCATGTTACGTATTGCATGTATTGGTATTGGGTGCCGGATGGTATTAGTATTTTTGTATGGTAATGGCGTGCCTTTTGCGGACGCGGTACATATTCTGCGGCGTGATGTCGCAGCCGCTGTGTGCTTCGCCATGTTATGCACACAAGGGTGTGTCCTATTTTGGCGTGACGTCACTGCCCTGTTCGGTACACTTGTGTGGCGTCATGTTGGCACCTGTGAGTTGCCGGTTGGGGACATGACTGATGCAGGTATGCCACGTGACATGTGCGTTCAGGGTGGGGCTGGTGTGTGGTGTGTGTAGTTGTGTGCCTGTGTTATTTGTGTGCGGCCCATGCATGGCGCTGTAGTTGGCCTCTGCGTTGTGCGCATGTGTAGCTGCGTCATCGCCGCTGCGCTGCGTTGCCGTGACGGGGACGTCAGTTCCTGGTCCCGGGTAGTGTGTGCCCGGTAGTTGCGAGTTGTTTCATTCAGCACGGTGTGACATTTGTGGGTGCAGTGGTGGATGTGTCCTGTCCACACAGGGGTGTCTGGGGGGGCCATGTTCAGTTTTTCCTCCCTTGCACTGTGTGCGGTGTTTGCGTGCCCTTGTTGTGTGTCTGCCTACCTGCGTCGCCGCGGCGCGTTGACTCCTAGGTGCTGCATCAGGTACAGCATGGGGATGGCCTGGAGTGCAGGATTCATGTCGGGGTGGGCCGCCTTTTTGGTGTCCGTACTCGTGCGGTCGAATTTCCGCCTTGGTATCTCGTACGGTGTCTCTTAGCCGGGGGAGCTGTTTGTTTGCGGCATCGTAATTTGTACGCCGGGCGGTACGTGATTTCGTCGGACGGTGTGCCTCCATTGGCTGGCGCCGCTACATGAACGGGCGCACTTTGATTGCGGGCGGCGTCGCGGGCTTACGGGCGGTGTTTGGCTGGTTTTACACATCCTAATTGGGCGGGCGTGTGGGCCGCGGCGGGCGGACGGTAACTGGTGGTTTTTGCCTCCGACAGCACGGCAGTAGTGCTTCCGCCCGACATCCTAATGGGCCCCATAGTTGTTAAAAATATCGAAGTACAAAATATTTTTTTAAATGTATAAAAAATCATGTAAAATAAATTAAATAATACATGTAACTTTAAAAAAATATTTAGAATTATTAGAAAATGTTAACAATTATAAGTAATAAATGTAATGTAAAAATAAATTAAACATACATATATAAAATGTAATATATATATTTACTTAATAATAATTAAGAAATAATTATTTTAATAAATTATAAAATGTTAGAAATATATTAAAAATTATAAATACATATATATATATACATACACCTGTAACATAAAAATAAAATATATATATATATTATAAATTAAAATATTAAAATATTTATTATTTTTTAAAACTACATTTTACACTACATTGAGTACAACAGTAGGGAAAGTGTTGGATAGCGGAGGTGAATAAATGACTATTCCCACTCCAGCAAGTGCAACAGTAGGGAAAGTGTTGGATAGCGGAGGGAATAATTTACTATTCCCACTCCAGCGAGTGCAATAGTAGGGAAAGTGTTGGATAACGGAGGAGTAAAAATTACTATTCCCACTCCAGCGAGTGCAACAGTAGGGAAAGTGTTGGATAGCGGAGGGGAATAATTTACTATTCCCACTCCAACGAATGCAACAGTAGGGAAAGTGTTGGATAGCGGAGGGGAATAATATACTATTCTCACTCCAATGAGTGCAACAGTAGGGAAAGTGTTGGCTAGCGAAGGGGAAAAATTACTATTCCCACTCCAGAGAGTGCAACAGTAAGGAAAGTGTTGGATAGCGTATGGGTAAAAATTACTATTCTCACTCCAATGAGTGCAACATTAGGGAAAGTGTTGGAAAACGTAGGGGATAAAATTACTATTCCCACTCCAGGGAGTGCACCAGTAGGGAAAGTGTTGGATTGCGTAGGGGTAATAATTACTATTCCAACTCCAGCGAATGCAACAGTAGGGAAAGTGTTGGATAGCGGAGGGGTAAAAATTACTATTCCCACTCCAAGGAGTGCAACAGTAGGGAAAGTGTTGGATTGCGTAGGGGTAATAATTACTATTCCCACTCCAGCGAATGCAACAGTAGGGAAAGTGTTGGATAGCGGAGGGGTAAAAATTACTATTCCCACTCCAAGGAGTGCAACAGTAGGGAAAGTGTTGGATAGCGTAGGGGTAAAAATTACTATTCCCACTGCAGCGAGTGCAACAGAAGGGAAAGTGTTGGATAGAGGAGACATAATAATTACTATTCCCACTCCAATGAGTGCAACAGGAGGGAAAGTGTTGGATAGCGTAGGGGTAAAAATTACTATTCCCACTCCAGCGAATGCAACAGTAGGGAAAGTGTTGGATAGCGGAGGGGTAAAAATTACTATTCCCACTCCAAGGAGTGCAACAGTAGGGAAAGTGTTGGATAGCGTAGGGGTAAAAATTACTATTCCCACTGCAGCGAGTGCAACAGAAGGGAAAGTGTTGGATAACGGAGGGGAATAATTTACTATTCCCACTCCAATGAGTGCAACAGTAGGGAAAGTGTTGCATAGCGGAGTGGTAAAAATTACTATTCCCACTCTAACGAATACAACGTTAGAGAAAGTGTTGGATAGCGTAGGGGTAAAAATTACTATTCCCACTCCAGGGAGTGCAACAGTAGGGAAAGTGTTGGCTAGCGAAGTGGAATAAATTACTATTCCCACTTTAATGAGTGCAACAGTAGGGAAAGTGTTGGATAGTGGAGGGGATAAAACAAAACATTACAGCTATTGAACCTAAATCCCCAAACAAAATAAAAACAAAACAATTACTAACAATATTTATCAATTAATAAATAAATATTAATGATCAACTAATGATAAATGTATTTAAAGTATATTACTTTCAACACTCTACCCCAATAAACACAAAAACACACACCTAAAAATATTTACACAATTTCCATAACTAATTTTACATTCATAAATTAATAACAATTAACAACAAATCATTAATTAATTTTAAAACATTTTCTTCCCAACATTTACAACTATAAACGCCTACAACTCACACATCAAAATTATTCCACAATTAGCATATTTAAAATGTAACTAATTAATTAGCATTAATTAACAAATAATTAATTAATTATAAATATTTTACCTCCCACCATATTCCCCTATAAAAGCCACCACTAATGTCATAACACATGACACAATTAAAATAATCTATTAACAATTAATTAACTATTTAATAACAATTAACAAGCAAATATAAAAGAATTAATAATCAATTAATTCACACAATTAACACTATAAAATAATATTAAATAAATATTATATTATAAATATTAAAAAATGTATTAAAATTAAATTACTTCCCACCATACTCCCCTATCAACCCACAACGCACTCCTAAAAAATAATACAATTACCAATTAATTAATAATAATTAACAATAAATTAATAAATAATTAATAATAAATTAATTACCACAATTAACAATATAAAATGTTAAATACATAAATATTAATTATTAAAAATATTAATTAATTAATAAGTTATAATTAAATTACTTCCCACCCTACTCCCTATCAACCCACAAACCGCTCCTAAAAAGTGACACAATTAACATAATTACCAATTAAATAATAATAATTAACAACCAATTAATAAATAATTAATAAATTAATTCCCACAATTAACAATATAAAATGTTAAATACATAAATATTAATAAAAATATTAATAAATTAATTATGATTAAATTAGTTCCCACCCTATTCCCTATAAACCCACAACCCGCTACGGAACTAAAACGCAAAATGTAATTAAAATAAAATTAATAACTTCTAAAAATTATTAATTAATTATAATTAAATTACTTCCCACCCTATTTCCTATAAACCCACCCCGCTACAGAACTAAAACGCAAAATTTAATTAAAATAAAATTAATAACTTCTAAAAATTATTAATACATTTATTATAATTAAATTACTTCCCACCCTATTCCCTATAAACCCACATCCCGCTACGGAACTAAAACGCAAAATTTACTTAAAATAAAATTAATAACTTATAAAAATGTAACACATATATATTAAAAAACAAATGCAATACTTAGACAAAAAAATAGAACACATGCATTTAAAATACAGACTAAAATACATAACACTAACTAAAAAATCGATATTTCTAACAACTATATTTTTGCAAACGATATTAATGACTTCAATATTGTTAAAAACGATATTACTTACCTTAGACTCGATATTCTTGACCACGATATTCTGACAGTCGATATTTTTGTGTCACGATATTCTGCACTCGATATTAGTGCAAGTCGACATAAAAACTCGATATTTAGACTGTTTACCGGCAGGGATAATACAGAGATTACGAACTGAAATATATCACTTTGTATGTGCCGGGAAGAAACCTTGAATGCGGAGAGAACTAAGCTATCTCCCCCCAAGCGTCCCGAACCTCCAACTCTGTTTCCAGGCTTCCCAATTACGATACCTGGCTGAGTGGCATAAAGAAGAATCAGAGCAACACTGTCTCTTTCAAGACCGAGAAGTAGCAGGAACCTCCTAGTGGAAGATTCCCTTCCTAAAGAGGTCACATAGACCACTGAACCTATACCTCTCACCAATTACCAAGATGACCATCGAGCCTGGGACCGGTGCAGCACTTGCTGCGGATTGACATACATTCCCTCGCCGTTGACACCTCTATTCGACAATCCGGACTTTGCGTTCCCTAAGTGGCGTCAGACTAAATGCCACTTCATTGGGCACATGATAGATGAGGAAGGGATAGTCCCCTTTCCATAACCGCGGGTGGACTTCGACCTTCCCAAGACAGAACGCTTACAGTACTTACAAAGCCAACACTGGCGACTTCACCCAGACAATAAGGCCCCCACCCAGAGACATCTCACTTCCTCTGAAAGTGGCTGATCACGAAAACCTCTGCTAAAAGATTGATCTCTGACCCTGTATGCCTTCATGCTTCAGCCCATGAGATACACCCATAAGCCTAACCAAATACGATGGGAGAAGGAACTGGGGAGGCAACTGACTACCAAGGATTGGGAGAACATCTATTACAGGGCTCGCCACACCACTCAACACACATTCCTTACTGAAACATTTACTAAATACCTCACCCCAAAGTGGCTACACAAAATTGACCCAACTAAAAGCCCATATTGCTGGCGAGGGTGTGGAAGTGTAGGGTCTCTGGTGCACCTCCTCTGGGAATGTCCACAGATACAAACCTATGGGACACAAATATTAGATGACATAGATCGCAATTTAGATACTCAGCTTCCCCAATTCCCCTCGTATACTTTATTGGGTTTACCTAACCCTCTCACCTATCCCCTAAAATCTTTACGGGGCTTGCAAATTGGAATTGCACTGGGGCATATTTACAAAATATACTTACACACTGGGGGACGACACACATGCCTATTCACCTGGGGTGTTTCCATTGCCTGTGGTACGTTCTCAAGATGGAACAGATGACACTTTCCACTACAAATAGCGTGGCAACATATGGGGTCCTCTGAAAACCATACCTATCTCTTCTATCCCAAGAGTTTCGGGAATTGAAGTGTCCTAAATACCTCAGAGTACTGCGGTTCTCTGAACTATTGGCCACTTTCGGTTCAGGGGCAGAGTCATAAATTTGTATTGAGCTGTGATGAATCAGTTATGGAGTCAGCTGAGTGCTGGGGAGTGGGTGGGGGATGGAGAGGGATGTGTTCTCATTGTTTTGTTATCATTCAGAAAAGCCGTACCTTGCTGATCTGATTAAACTATGTGTACTAATCAGCATTTATCCTGCAAGTTGGTATAAATGAATAAAAAGATTTAAACCATAAATTGGAAACATAGTTTGATAATGTGTGTAATTGCTAATAGTTTATTTTCGAGGCAGGCGGCCGTATCCTAAGTGTGTAAAAATAGGGAGACCAGCATGACCCCAGGGTCATCACCTGGGTAGCCCTAGTAGTAATTACTCCAATGAGAGAAGGACCCGTCAAGCTCTTTTATTGGCTTTATGGGTAACCCTGTTCTCTCAGGTTATCATCTAATGTCTTAGGGGCCTATTACGATGGCGGGCGGAGGCACCAGCGCGGTGCTGGCGGTGGCGGAAAATGCTTTTTTTCGCACGCCAGCAGTGGACCTCACGCCCACCATATTAGGATAGCCAAACGTAGCCCATTTCCCGTCCGGCACGGTGCGACGCTAACCGCCATCAAAGTGCGCCCGCCACCGAGGCGGTGGGAGCAAATGGAGACTCACCGCCGTGCGGAATGACGTCCCGACCGCCGTACAAATCAGGATGCCCCAAACAGCCAGTCGCACCGCAGCGGAGAAACCAGCCAGCCAGAGACGGTGGAAGCATCACAGCGGTGCGCTAAACCTGATCCCCGGTCCCAACCTCCGGTCCCGAGCGCAATGGACCCAGCTTTGCACGTCTTCCCGGCGCTGTACCTGATACATCACCAGCAACTCATGGCCCATCGCGGACGCCGCCGCAGGTACGCAACAATACAACTCCGCACACAACCACAACACACAACGCATGGGCTGATCTAGGGTCCCTGTCCACACCAGACATCCTGGTGGGGACAGGAACACATCCACAAGTGTACCCACACATGTCCTACCTGTCACCAAATCACCCCTCCGCATCCAGGTCACCCATCCACCGCGATCATGAAGTAATGTCCCGGTCACGTCACCGCAGCGGTGAAAACGCGGGAAAACATGCGCACAATGCAGAAGGCAGAGCCAGCGCCAGGCATGGGTAGTGCATAAAGACCACAGGGCCACACCTCCACTCCTCCACACACCCACACCCTGCACCACACACCAAACAACTAGGGAGACAGCCACAGCAGGAGTGGCTGCAGAGGAACACACAGCACAGGGCCAGGGCAACCCACACACCACAACAACACCACACACATGGCAAAAAAACTGAGTCCAAGCAGAAAATGCACACACACACAGAAAATGAACAATCACTCCACTGGACACACAGCCTGCCAAGTCACACAGACATACCCCACACTGACACACAGCCACATACACAGACCACATGCCAGCAGCAATGGAGTACAACATATAGGAAAGCTAAAGTGAGGTGCCCACAACTGGAAGGCCAAGGAGCTAACTACCAAGCATGTGTACATCACATGCAAGACAAGGAATATATAAGAACACCCTCAGCCCATCAAATCACACATGCTGGCACAGTGAGCAAAGTCAAATCACAGTCACCTCAGTGCAACAACTCAGGGAGACAGCAAGGCAACCCATGGATAGGCACAGGGATGAAAGGAAGGCCCTGAAGTCAAACAAGAACAGCCACACATATGTATCCAACTACTTGACAGGAGCATGTCAGCAGCACAACACACAGGGCCCATTGACACACTCCATGACTGTCAAACACAAGTAGGAATCTTCACACATACCACCCATCACACCTGCAGCACACAACACCAGTGCCAGACACACAGAAGGGTGTCAATAAAGTCCAGTCAATACACAGACAAACAATCACACTCCCTGGGGGCACCCACAAACATCACACACACACAGGGATGCCAGAACCAATGTCTGCACAAAAACAACAGCCAAACACATAACTCAACTAAAACACATACAGAAGCACAACAAGACCAAACATGAACTGTGCAGCCAAACTGTGGAAAGGCAATGGGAGCACAGACAGAACAGGAGTGCACAACCCCATCAGTCAGGAACAATGCACAGACAACATACCACAACACAGACAAGAAGTGCACCATCACAAAACAATCATGGACACAAACTGGGAGAAATGGGCCTACAATGACACACAGACAGACATACCACACAACCCATTAAGTCAACATGATGTCACAGTGTACCACATGCCTGCACATGCACAAGACTGACAAGAGACAGCTCAGATATGAGAGGAGAAAACAACAAGGACGCACCTAACACAAGTACAGGAACTAGAATAGACCTAAGTTCATGTGACAGACACACAAGTAAGGCACACCACCCTGGCAAAACACATCTGAATGAAACACACCACACCAACAAAACACACACACTGACATGCAAATAGAACACCACACACAGAGCATCTGTCATCTGCAAGAGACAACACAGCCCAAACACTGCACACAGCCACATCAAACACACAACAGAAGCACATGCCAATAAATCAAATTGCAAACACAGCAGGACATCAGGGGATGCACACCAGGCAAGGACAAGGCAACATACACCCACAGCACTGCATGCACACCAAGCAGTGTGTGCACACGAAACATACCAGTCCCACACAGACATGAGTGACACACCATAAACACCCACAACAACAATCAAAACAGCACACTGACAACATCACACTCAGGAAGTGAAGCAGTACCTCAGCAAACACACATACACCTAACCCAACACCCACAGATGCACAAGTCTGGGACACCAAAGTGGAACCAACTTGACCAGAGGACTGTGCAGCACAAACAGTTGAACTGCATATGAGCAACCATGACTGCTAAACAGTACAAGAAAATAACATATAACCAATAGGGAAAATGTCCTGAGTAGCACATTGGTCCTGTGCAAAGATCTGCACCACAAAGCACAGTGTTACAAATGAAGTGATGGGGAGGCACACACACAGGCAAACCAAGGGGACAGCTGACATGAAAGTGAAGTGGTGTGTACGTCAGTAGTGGACATGGCAGGAGTGTACCATACACAAATAGATGGATTGCAGACTCACAATGGGTAGGCATCTGAAGCACAGATAGGGGATGATATGACACCACACACCACATGCCATACTGGAGGCAATAAAGCCCCATGTGACAGCAATGCATGAGAAAACACACCCACAATGTCAGTGTGGCTCAGCAGGGATGCACAGTGAGTACAAACAGCATCAAGACACATGGATGATTAACAAAACACAACACTGACTTGCCAGTCACATACTCTGCATACTCACAATTGGCAAAAACAACAAGTAGGAGTCAGCCAGAACTGCAAGGACACACCAACACACTGCACAGTGCACAACATACAACACACACATGTGCACACAATCACAATCACAGGGCTGAACAATTACACAAACAGGCACCCTACTCCTGGGTGACACGTGTGTAGTTGACATTGCAGGTGCACACACACATCAACACTCACAACAAAGTCACCCCCTCCACACTGCACACTTCCTGACCACCCAAGTGCACACATTGAAAGTAACCCATGTGACTAGGATGACTGACCATCACAAGATGACCATACACCTACACTGCTGGGCACACATAAAGTAAGATCACACATACATGATGACCCTGGCCAGTCTGCCTGCAATCCTGTGGATAGAATCCCACTCTGTGCTGGTAGTGCATCCTAACATGACATGTGCACAATTTAGCAAACCTGAACATAGAATCATTAGGATAACAGTAGATCATCACAAACAACCATCAGTGCACCCCCAAGCCTCAGAGTCAAGTAGAACTGAAGTGCCTCTCACCTCAGCCAAACTCTGAAATAGTGAAACTAGCAACTGGCAACGTTAAAGTGGCATACAGAGCATGTGTCACATTAAACCATACCCACACAGAAAACCCTTTATTTAGCAAGGAGACTGACAAAGCAGACAACAGGAGCAACTGTCTTTATTACAAATGTCACAGATAGGCATAAAAAGTAGACAAGACCAAGGCCAGTGGCCAGTCCAAACAGCAGAGTAGTAACATGAGAAGCTGCACAGGGAATGGGCAAACACAGCAATGTACAGCAAGGCCAGTGGCCAGTCCAAACAGCAGAGTAGGCACATGAGAAGCTGCACAGGGAATGGGCAAACACAGCAATGTACAGCAAGGCTAGTGGCCAGTCCAAACAGCAGAGTAGGTACATGAGAAGCTGCACAGGGAATGGGCAAACACAGCAATGCACAGCAAGGCCAGTGGCCAGTCCAAACAGCAGAGTAGGTACATGAGAAGCTGCACAGGGAATGTGTGAGACTGTACACAGTCATGGTCAGCAACACAGCTAGGGTGATAACAATGGGCAGTACAGGCACCGCTGTGGGAGAGACAGGTGTGTGAGGGGGATTTAGCCTCAGACTTGTCTGTCAGTCTGACTGGGAGCTGAGTGTCGGGGCCAGTTGTAGGACTGGACCTGGGAGAGAGCGGACCAGCTGAGCTTGAGGCATCAGTGGCTTTGGGAGCCGGAGGGCTGCTTGGACCGGGTGGTGTGGAGGCGGAGATATGCTGCAATGAGACACAGTGTGGGAGGGAGAATGTGGAGGGGTACCTTTCCACTTCTTGGGGATTCGATATGGAACTGTGGGCTTGGTAGGAGAGGGAGGTGGGGCGGCCACAACAGGCACACTCACCACCAGAGCTGCATCAGTTGCAGACGGTGGCCCTCCCTCTGGGGACATGCTGGATCCAGCTGTTCGCTTGGCCTGGCCTTGCCTCTGCCCCTCCATCCCCCGTTTACCAGGTTTTCCCCCTACAGTGCCCGCATTTCCCTGCTTCACAGGGCTTTGGATGAGAGTTGAGGTTGTGGGTGAATCTGCCTTGGAGCCCTTCTTCTGTGTACTTTTAGCAGGCACCACCTTCTCAGCGGGCACGGAAACTGTCTGCTTCTGCTTGCGAGACGCTTTTGGGACAGGAGAGTCCTTGGCTGGGGATGCCTCTGAGGCATGTGACCCTGAGGTCTGCTTCTTGGCTTTGTGGCCCTTGCTGTCGCCTGATGGGCTTATGTCTTTGCGCTCTGGGGTGGCTTTAGTTTTCCGTGTGGATGGTGTCTGCGCCCTGGACCGCTTGGGCTGTTGCTGCTGTGTGCTGCGTGTGCTGTATCTTGACCTTGAGGTCTGTTGTGCGTGGTCACTATCGTCCGATGTGGCCACTGGCAGGGTGGTGGACAAAGTGACTGGAGCTGGACTCCGAGACTGTGCCAGTTGAAGGGCTGCCGTCACTGCGGAGGACAAAGACTGTACAGTCCGGTGTAGCCCACCCACGTCTGAATGTATGCCCTCCATGAAAGCAACCACCTGTGCCAACTTTTTGTCGTGGTCTATGAAGGCATTGAGGAGAGCTGTCTGGCCCCTACACAGCTGGCGCAAAAGGCCCACAGACTCAGCACTGATAGCAGCAGAGGGGGACAGGGGCAGGGGCCGCGGTGCCTGGGGTGAAGGACACTCTTCCCTGCCTACTGTTGTGAACACGGGCAGCAACAGTGGAAGTAGCTGGGAGGGTGGGCACTGTACGCTGTGTGGTGGAAGAGGAGGCAGAGTCCCCGTTCCCTGTGCCCGCCAACATGGATGCGTCACCGCTGGCGTCAGATGACGTTGAGCTTTGCGTCTCTGGCTGTGATTCCTCCAGCAGACTCCTGTCCCCCTCCGAGGCGCTGGTCACATCTGTGTCACTGTGCCCGTGTGCAGCTGTTGTGCTTGATGCCTCACCACTGGTGTCCGTACCCTGTCCTCCCGTGCCCACGGGAGATGCTGCATGAGAGAGAGAGATGTCGGGTCAGTTCATTGGCATCAACAGAACAAACATATGCAAGCAAAGCATCACTGAAGATGAAGAAATCTACATGTTGCACACCACCCTGTGCTATGACATTGTGCACCCTCAATTTAGAACTCGAACAGTGCTTGTAAACAAGAAAACCAGACATAAGTGAGCCATGTGATGACCATACAGCACAATATCCTGCCGGGGGCTCCGTTCAACCAGACACACCAATAGCTCTGAGCACACCTAGGGCCCTGATGTGAGCAAGGATGAACCCCACAACATGTTGCCACTGTCATATCTGGATGGAGCAGAAGGGGACAATACAGATACAGACTCCAACATAACAGTCCACAATGGCCATGAGCTCATGCCATCCACCATGTTGTACTGTGGGGCACAAGTACTGTGGCACATTGGCGTCAGATGTCTAAGCCTCACAAATCTGAGCTCAGGCAATGCACGCATTGATGAGAGCACACTCAGATTAGGCACACTGGGGTTCCCTTCCATGTGATTTCCCAGACTACCCCAATGCAGACGATACCTGAAGCCCACGACTCAGAATGCAATGTCAATGCTCAGTACTCAAACACACTAGGAAGTACAGGTAGGGCAAATGCATCACAGCTGCACCCAGCACAGAGGCCACTTACAAGCCACTGCATCACACTACCAACATCACATAGCCCAGCGCTGTCCCAGGCTGTGAACACATGCAGCCACTCACAGCCAAAGTCACCCTTCCCAGAATACGCACCCCTAGCTTGCTGCTGATGCTCCTTCAAACGTGCATCCAGCTCAGGCTGTGTCACACCCAAGATGCGGGCCATCAGTGGTGTCATGCTGCGCCGCGCCAACCTGCCAGTCCGAGGGAGCAGACCCAGAGTCATCTCCGCCACGTTCTTGCTCAGCCGGCAGATGTCATCCCACCTCTTGTGGCAGTGGGTGCGCCATCGGTTTGAGACACCCAGAGCCCGCACCTTGCATGCAATGGCCCTCCACACAGCCTTACGCTGGTGTACTTTGAGCTGCAGGCATGGGAGACAAGAGGGGGAAAACATCAGTGACACAGTGTTATGTACCAATATCTCTCAGTACAGTGGCATGATACTGACTCATACCAAATCCACAGATATGTCTCACAGAGACAAGAATGCATCTCACATGGTACATCAGCATGGGAGAACAACACGTAAATGCATGCAGGTGTGAGGGTGGACACAGTACCTGCCCATCTCATACACATGCAGGTTGCCAGCACATGAAGCCATGTCTAGTCTGCCCACATCTACTGTCCATTGTTAGGTAGAGCAAGACATACATTACATATCAACATATGTTGGGGGTTAGACTCACTGTGTCCAACACTGCGCAGCCCTCAATGTCCTTGCCCTGTGAATGGCTCACTGTGTCATGGAGGTCACATTGAGGGACATGATCTCACAAACCCACACCCTCCTCACAAGGCCTGTCGTATGCAAACTACAGGGTTGAGATGGCTCATTGAAAGAGAGTAAAGAAAAAAAGACACATGTAACACTCTGTACATTCAGTGATGTGTCCTTGTCAGTTTGGGCGGTGACTGTGCAGGCCAGGTGGGCTCACACTGAGAAGGACAACAGGGACCCACACAGCCATTCACACAAGCAATCACTGTCCTGACTCCTGCATTACCAACTTGCTGCGTCACTGTATGGCTGACAAGACAATACATGTCCCTCAAATCTTGATGTGCAGGCAGGGAAACGTGTGAAATAGGCTACACACCCCTTCCCCTGGAGAAAGCATGCTAGGCAGTGCATGACATAACCCCACACTCCCAGGCACATACTGCAGCAGCTCAACTTCATGTGTGCCCCCTGCACTCTCACTCACACTGTTGAAGACTTACCATGACATTTGGGGCACCATATAGCCTTGGATACTGTGTGAGCACCTCGTCCACCAGGACCTCCAGCTCCTCGCTGGTGAAGGGACTGGCCCTGGTCTTCTCAGTCCTTGCCATCACTGTGGCCAGGTGACAGCAGTAGCAGCAGTTGGTGTTGAGGGGTCTCAGGCAGCAGTCCCTGGAGACAGCAGCAGCAGGTGAGGGGTCTCAGGCAGCAGTCCCTGGAGACAGCAGCAGCAGGTGAGGGGTCTCAGGCAGCAGTCCCTGGAAGCTGTGGAAATGTGAGGCTCTCTCCCACTTATATAGCCCCCCTGGGGCAGTCTCAGTGGTTCCAAGCTGCTGCAATTGGTGTGCCAGGTCAGCCTTTTTCAAATGCATCCAATGACCGGCCCCGCGGTGGCGGAGCACGCCTTCCGCGTTTTTCAAAATTGCATTAGGCTACCCCGATTGCGGTTCCCATTGGCTGCAAGGGCATGGGCATTGGCGGTGACACACCGCAGGGGCCAGGCGGGCGCTACCGTGGTGGTGCGTCTTTCAATTGCATCCAATGACCGGCCCGCGGTGGCGGAGCACGCCTTCCGCGAGATTCAAAATTGCATTAGGCTACCGCGATTGCGGTTCCCATTGGCTGCAAGGGCATGGGCATTGGCGGTGACACACCGCTGGTGGCAGGCGGTAGCTTCCGCGATTTGGGTGCCATACATTGGTGCCTGTGACCGTGATTTGGGTGGCGGAGCATGCCAACCGCCATTTGGCGATACATATATATCTCTCACTACCGCGATTGTGTTCTAGGGATTGGCGGTGACACACTGCTGGTGGCCGGAGGTAGCTTCCGCGATTTGGGTGCCATACATTGGAGCCTGTGACCGTGATTTGGGTGGCAGAGCATGCCAACCGCCATTTGGCAATACATATATATCTCTCACTACCGCAAATGTGTTCTAGGGATTGGCGGTGGCACACCGCTGGTGGCAGGAGGTAGCTTCCGCGATTTGGGTGCCATACATTGACGTGAGTGATCGTGATTTGGGTGGCGGAACACTTTGTCAGCACCTATGGACACATCATGCTGTGTCAATGGGCAGTCATCAACAGTGCACAGTGGCCACATGATTAATGGCACATCATTGTGCACACAATGCCAGTGTAACATTTAACACACTGCTGACTATACATGCCATGTTTGTGTATGTCATGTAGTACATTGGCATGTACTCACTCACATGTCACTTGTGATATTGATGGGCATGTACACCGAACAGTGTTGTTATGGACTCTCAAATGTGTACACATGTCAATGTGTGAAAGTGCTGTGAAAATCACAGTGATGTATGTCTTAATGTAGAATGTGCAGATTTGACTGTCTTGTTTTCTTGGATCATGCACACACTTGTTGTTTACGCTCAGCCTGTGGTCATTCTGTTGTTGATGTGTGCCATGTTCAACTTACGCCTGAAGGTGTGTCAGGTACAGCAGCTAGGTATGAGACAGTGGTGTTGCAGTTTTACACATATGCTGTATGAAATACCCTCAGGCCTGCTCATGCTAGATGTGGCCATATCCCTACGTGCATTTGCATAGTCAGATGTTGTTTTGGATGTACTTGCTGTGTGAAAGGGGACAAGTGTGCGAGTAGTGTAGCTGAAGGTGTACCTACGTGTAAGCTGCTCTGTAACTCAATTGTGATGACAGTCATTGTTGGCGTTGTGTCAGTCAAAACGTAAGATGTTGTACACGTCTCATGGTGTATTGAATTGACATGTGTCCACTTTCATCTCATCTAGGAGGAGACCAAATCTGCATCGTCCCTACACAGTGCAGGCAGACATGGAGGATGAGGAGGTCATCCGGAAGTTCCGTCTGGACAGAGCCACCCTACAAAACCTATGTGCTATGTTGGAGCCCCACCTGCAGCCTCGCAGAACATATCCAACAGCTTTCACCCCAACATCTAAGGTGATGGCGGCTCTGCATTTTTTTGCCTCTGGATCATTCCAGCACACGGTGTCCAGCGCAGGTGGGATGTCGCAACCCATGTTCAGCATGGTGCTGCGTGATGTCCTGTCCACCATGATGATTTACAAGGACAGGTATATCCATTTCCCCAGGGTGCCGGAATTGGCGGCTGTAAAGGGAGACTTTTATGCCCTTGGAAATATCCCCCATGTTGTTGGGGCCATTGATTGCACCCATGTTGGGCTTGTTCCACCACAGGCACGGGAACACATTTATAGGAATCGAAAACATTTCCACGCCATAAATGTGCAAGTGGTGTGCCAGGCGGACATGATCATCACGCACGTGTGTGCCAAATTTCCAGGCTCAGCCCATGACTCATACATCATGCGGAACAGCATTGTACCACAGCTCATGGCTAATCTGCTTCCTGAGCGTGCATGGATTGTGGGTGAGTACGAAGAGTCCAGTAGCGTGCTGTGTGTGTGACATGCTGTCCTCTGCCACAGTATAATTACGAGGTTTATCTGTGTCTCTCATACCTAGGTGACTCTGCATATCCCAACCGTCCGTGGTTGCTGAGCCCACTGCGGAATCCCAGGACACCAGCTGATGTACGCTACAATGATGCCCATGGGAGGACACGTCGTGTGGTGGAGCGGACTTTTGGTCTCCTGAAGTCACGATTTCGCTGCCTTGACAAGACAGGAGGTGCACTCGTGTACTCGCCCAGGAAGGTGTGTCAGATTGCTGTGGCATGCTGCATGCTCCACAACCTAGCCATTCGCAAGGGTATCCCCCTGATCCTGGATGATGATGAGCAGCCAAGGCCCCCACCTGCAAACCAACCCGTGTCCGGTGATGAGGACAGTGGAGAGGAGGATGGTGTTGACCTGCGTCAACAGCTCATCAGCCGCTACTTCACTTGAAGGTGAGTTTCAATGTACAACGGACCCATTGTCTGATGATGTGGCTGTTGTTGTGAAGGTGTATGTGAGCTTTGTGACTGCAGCCGGTTGTTGACTCAGTGGTGGCTGACAATGTTTATGGGACAGGGTAATTTTGAACATCTACAGGATGTGTATGTTGCCACTTGTTGCTCATTGTGATGTGTGCATGTTGTATTAGCTTTATGGTATGTGTTGTGTGATGTCTGTGATGCCACACCCAGACTAGTGAATCTTGTTCTGTTGTGTTTTCCTAGGTTCCTTCAGCCTCTCCTTGCCTACATACATTCCATACTCCTGGTACATTTTAATCATGGTGATGACTGCACATCCTGGAATAAAGACGGAGCAGAAACAACAACATGTGTGTAAGGAGTATTTATTTACAATGGTGACATATGAGGGGGTGAACATTTACATTGAGGTGATTAGTAAAGCAGTGAGATGACAGTTATGGTAAATGAGAGAATCGAGTAGTCACCACATTGATGTGGTGACCCAGTCCAACAGACAGATGCCATTCACAAGGCAGTGTGGGGAAGGACAGTCCAATAAGTCAATGCAGTAGTGAAGAGTGTTGCCATCATGGCTGGCTCCGTGACTGACGTTTGGCAGGTGCTTTGCCACAGGATACTCCCAGGGATTTCTTGGGATGGCCCCTTCGTCGCTTGGCAGGGGGGCCTCTGTTGTAGTGCCTGTGGGGTCTGAGGACTCACCCCTCTCTGTGGCCGCAGGGGAGGATGTTGAACTGTCATCCTGCAGCTCAGCAGGGGGAGGTGGAGGTGTTGTTTGTGGCACAGGCCTGTCCCTCAGTGCCGCCACTATCTGGCCCAAGAGGTCCACAATTTATCCCATGCGGGTGTCCATGGACCTCTTCAGCAGGAGGAGCTCGCGGAAATCTTCTTCTGCCTGGGGCCCGTCCCTGGGCCCGTTCATATGCCCCAAGGACTCTGTTTATGCTGTCCAGGGCTTCGGTCCCAGGCTCTGGTTGTCTGTGAGTGACCCTGCCACTCCCACCTGCCCTGCTGCCACGGACCTGTTGCATCACCACTGTAGGCACCCGCATCCTCTCCCTGCCCACCTCAGTTGGTGGTGTGAGGTGGTCATCCTCTGGGACAGGGAGGGTGTTGCAGGCAGCACTGGTGGTGGTGGTGGTGGTGGTGTAGGACGCACAGGCCGTAACAGCAGGGGTCTGCGTAGCTGTTGGTGTTGCTGCAGATGTGGTGGGGGGACGATGGGTTCCTGGGACCGGTTGCGCCCTGGCACACCTGATGGGCCGGCTCCGAGCTCATCGTCCTCTGAATAACTGTAGTCAACATCCGAGAGTCCATGTTCCGGGGGGGGGGGGAGACTGGCTCTGCAGGTTGCTGGTGTTGTCCTCTGCAGTCAGTTCTTGGTCACCTGTGGGACAGATGTGAAATGGTCATTGTAGTGCACCCCCCAAGCTTTGTGTTGGCTGTGTATTATTCACTGTTTGTACACCACACAGTTGACTCGTCATCACATTGTATGCGCACTACTGTGACTCCTGAGATGATGTTGAGGTACATGCATTAGTTGCCCATGGTGTGAGGTGTCACAACATACCATGTAAGCTATCCAATCAATTTCGGACAATCGCACTCCGTGTAAATGAAGGTAAATGGAGTTAAACTGTGTAATAACGGTGGGTCGGTGCAGCCTGGTTAACCCTCCTGAGTATAAGGGTGTACTATAATGCAAGACTTGCGTTATCCCTTTTCAGTGAAAAACGTCCCCAGGATGCACTCGAGAGGACCTGTTTCAATAAAGTTCAAACAAATGTTTCTTAAATTCTCTTTGTTTCATTTATTCAAATTCTTTTCTTTTTTCAACAATACTTTTGTTCATCAAATATTTCAAATAATACGCCCAATGCATTTCGGGCCGTGCCCTTCTTCAGGGGACTTATTTTCTGTAATAAGTAAACATACAGCGTTAATTTGTCAATTAATGTGCCGATACCATCTTTGTATAATCTACAAGACGTTCATCATTCAATTACTTGAGGACACCTTATAGCCCCAACATTCCAAATCCCTCTTGGTGGTTCTTATGCAAAAATGATCGTATTGTGCCAGTGTGCATGAAATGAAGTTTCAATAAATGAGGCATGCAAGAAAATAACCTAATGTAAAAAAGTATAGCTATCTTAAAAAAATAAGATAGGCGAAAAACTAAGTTTTATGACAGACGGGTGAAAAATACGAGAATAACGTGGTGCCGATTTGAAATCCATTTAAAGAAATATATATATGCGGTGTATCGTGATGTTGTCAAGAAAGCGATCAAAAGTGTCTCCAAATATTAATTACCGGGTCGTCGACCAACATTTACTTACGTTTCAGTATCTATAATCCATGAAATTCATGGGAAATTTAATTGTCCAAAATGGACATGGTGCAACCTGTTGAAGTGATAAAAAACCGCTGTGAATACGAATCTCGTGTGCTGTTAATAAAGTTTCAGAAAAGAGGACTCTGAAAAAAGACTCACGGTACGTAGTTTTATAGCTTGCAGTTTCCCGTGCTTTACATATCCGACAATGTGTCTGCTATCGAAATGAAAAACAATTATATTAAAAGTGAATATTCCCTCTTACTTTTAAGTTTACGTGCCGTATAATGCACGAGACATCAAATGCTTACCCCCAGTATTAGGAGGCGAGTCTCCTCGGATCCCGCAATGTAAGAGTGCTGCCATTAACTAGCACTGTTTAAAACCTGTGTAGTCTCTCCTCACGTGACCGTATAAAAACGGTAGATAAACTGTGTCGCAAGAACAGGGTCACTAGGGGAAGACAAACTCCTCACGTGACCGTGTAGAAACAGTAAATGGACTATGTCTCGAAAAAAGGGTCACCAAGGGAAGAAAGACTCCCGATTTGTATACGAAAATGAGGGACTGATGATACCATCAAAAATTTGAAAATGATGCGGAGTGAGTAGGAAGAAGAGTAATAAAATAATAAAATAACGAATATAAGTGAAAAGTGTATAAAAGTGTGTGGAAGGATATTCCACGCTGTAATGTAGGTTGAAAAAACTGAGTCTGTGTTTTTTACTAGGATGTGCACATAAGGTATCCCCGTTATCATTGAAAAACATAAACAGTAAAAAGAAGTTAATCAATGTTATAGCAACTGCTATACATGTCGTGAAAATTGTAACATTCTACGCAATTATCCTAAATATTATTGTTTGTTAATGATTCAATAACTGAAATCTGGTATAGAATATGTTGTCCATACCCTGTTATTGGGGACCTAAATTTAAAGAAAACAATTAAAGTCAACACATTCATTAAGTCCCTTCGGATGGACGGTATTTAAGAAATTAATCCAATGTATTTCTCTTCGTAATAAGTATTGTGTATTATCTCTTCCAGGGAGAGGTTGGGTTTGTTCAAGTACCAAAAATCGTAGTTGACTTGGATTATGATTGTATGAATTGAAATGCATAGCTATGGTAGATTTTGAATTCTTTGTGCGGATGTTACTCTTATGTTCGATGATACGTGTTTTTATTTTTCGTTCCGTCTTGCCTACATAGGCTAGTCCGCAAGGGCAGTTTATCATATAGATGAGATTACTACTGTCACAAGTAGCTGTAACTTTCAACCTAATCGGCGTCCCCTTGTTGGGGTGAGGGAATTGATTACCTTTGATTATGGCATTACAATTACCGCAATTGTGGCATGGTAGTGTGCCCTTGTGTACTCTGTTTTTTTGATCATCCGTTTGATTCAATAATTCTTTGATATTCCGTGTGCGTAGATATGTAAATCTAAGTGGTCTTGAGAAAATTCCATTAAAATCTTCCTCCAAGGTTAGCAATGGCCAATGTTTCAGTATGGCTCTCTTTATGCTGTAACTTTTTGTAGAAAATTTGGAAACAAATACCATTCTGTCTTCTTCTTGTGGCTTAGATCCCTGTTGGAGCAGGTTTTTTCGGTAGATTTTTTGAACCTTTGTTACTGCTTCCTCTAGAATGTTGGCAGGATACCCTCTCTCTCGGAATTTGTTAACTGTGGTAATCATGCTGTCCATGAATGATTCATGTGTAGACGAGATTCTTTTGAGACGTAGTAGTTGAGAAAACGGTAAGTGTTTCTTTAGTAATGTTTGATGAAAACTCTTAAAATGTAAAAGGTTATTCCTGTCAGTTGTTTTCGTGTAAACCGTGGTATTCAATGTTCCATCCGAATTGTGTATCATGACATCTAAAAAGGCTATTTCATGATGGTGTATGGTATGCGTGAAACCAATTCTGTCATTCACTTTATTCAATTTCTCAATGGCCAAAATTAAAGATGGTTCTGATCCTTTCCATAGGATAAAAATATCATCAATTTACATTTTGTACATAATTAAATTTTCAATCCATTCCGGCTGGTTTAGAATGTTATCCAATTCAAATCTATACATAAACAGATTTGCGTATGCAGGAGCTGCACAGTTTCCCATGGAAGTACCAGATGCTTGAATAAAATAATCATTCTGCCATTTAAAGTAGCTATGATAAAGTGTAAAGTGAAGAAGGTCCATCAAAAAAATATTTAGATCATGATCTTTATCAGTCAATATAAAAAAGATTCCACTGCTTCTAATCCAAGATTGTGTGGAATAGACGTGTATAACGACTTCACGTCGATGGTACATAAAATCATATTCTTTGTGTACTTTGGTTTGAATTCTTCTAGAATGTTTAAAAATTGCGTTGTGTCCTTGATATATGTTGACATGGTTTGAACAATCTGCTGTAAATGTTTGTCCAAGTATTTCCCGATGGGTTCGTGTATCGTATTAATGGTTGAAACTATGGGTCTGCATGGGGGTCTAATAGGGTGTTTGTGGATCTTGGGGATCATATAT
The DNA here is from genome assembly GCA_963921515.1 of Calotriton arnoldi. Taxonomy (NCBI): domain Eukaryota; kingdom Metazoa; phylum Chordata; class Amphibia; order Caudata; family Salamandridae; genus Calotriton; species Calotriton arnoldi. The sequence continues at coordinate 1,081,445 of CAWUFW010006382.1, read as the reverse complement.
ATATATATACGGCTGTGCTGGATTATTTTTGATTAGAAATTCTTTTTCTTTACTTCCGATGGAGCCTCTTGTTATGGCATTTTCTATGATGGTATTTAGGATCATAATGAATTCTTTGGTAGGATCCGTATTGATTCTAGTGTAGATACTGGTGTCATTGACATGTTAATTTACATTTACCATATAGAATTCAGTATCCATTATCACCATTGCACCTCCTTTGTCTGCTTGACGAATGGTTATATGTGGATTGTTTGCCAGTTGTTTTAAAGCTTGTTGTTCCTTTTGAGTGAAATTTGTACTTTTTGATTTCGGCTGTTTAAAAATCTTTTCAATGTCTTTAGAAAGAACCTTTTCAAATGCATCTAATACTTTATGGCTGATTGGTGGTATGAATTTACTTTTGTTGCGTAATCCCAATAATGTATCCTTTGGTTGTTCCTTAGTTGTCTCTATTATGTTAGTGAAGAAATGTCTTAATCTTAAGGATCGAAGGAATTTGTACGTACACACCTGTGTTTCCAGCAAATTTGAATGGTAAGTAGATACATATGATGTGCCTTTTTGTAAAACTTTAGACTGGAAATTAGTTATTTGCTGGTTGGAAATATTAATGACTAGATTTTTTGATTCCTCGTGTTCTTTGACACCATGTCTGGTTGTGTTTTTGATTTTTGTACGTCCCCTCCTGGTTCTTCTGATTGGGTTGAGCCCGTTGCTAAGAAAGGAACATTGGCAGATGTTTCTAAAGAAAGAATGCTTGATGTGGAAGGTGTTTCACTATCTTTACCGACCTCCCTTCTCTCTATCAGTGGTCTTCTTCTGAATTGCGAGTCATCTGATGATGAAGTATCATCCGTGGATCTTCCAGTGTTTGGTCTTTGCTGTCGACGTCGGGCATAAATGTCCGCCCAATTGTAGACCTCACCCAACTTGTAATCCAATGTGTCCCTTTTAAATTTTCTGATTTTACGTTCGTTGATCTCTTTCGTGTATATGTCTAACTGTTTGTTTATGTCATCTAACATTTCATCCAATTCTTGTTTATTCATTACCTAAGTAAATTAAGGTCCAGGGAACACTTATTCAGTATGGCGTGCCATTTTTCTGTGAAGCGAGAATTATTTTTACATAGTGTTGATTTGAGAGAGATGCGTAAACCACGCGGAATTCTTTGAACTTTGTGATATTTGATGAGTGTACTCCCGTGTAAACGTTGATTTACTATCCTTTTGGACATGTATAGTAGTTGTTTTATGTTGCTTTGTTTTGATCCGGTACCGGAAATCAACGTTTACACGCGAGTACACTCATCAAATATCACAAAGTTCAAAGAATTCCGCGTGGTTTACGCATCTCTCTCAAATCAACACTATGGGGCCGATTCCGATCTCGGCCGGTAGGGCTCCGAATCGGATTCGGCATTACCGGATCCGATTCGGAGCCCTGTTTCCCGACCGAGTCGGACGTGCGTCCGACCGACTCGTTCGCGGGACCCAACCGATCCGACCGACTCGCTCGGACTCGACTCGCACCGCGCAATGGAGACGTTCCCCGGCCGGGTAAGTACGATGCGCGCCTAGAGCAGTCCGACCGACTCGCGCCGTCCGGCTCGAAAGTACAGTCGGAGCCGTACTTTGGGGGTCCGTGTCGGACCCCCCTGTACGCCTAGCCGCGCGAGTCGCACACAGGGGGGACCCGTGGGTCCCCCCTACCTGTGCATGTACGCCGCGACCCGCTTCGCCGCGAACCCGCTGTAGGGGGCGCCCTTGTTCGCCTCGCACCCATTGAGTCAATGGGAGTCCGCGTACGCGTTGTACGACCGGCTCCCATTGACTTCAATGGGAGTCCGACCGACTCGAGTCCGATAGCATGCGAACGCATCGTACTCGTCCGGTCGGACTGCTAGGGTCCGATTCAATCGGAAATCTCACCGGGTCCGGCTCGGTCGGAAAGATTTCCGGCCCGAATCGGAATCGGCCCCTATGTAAAAATAATTCTCGCTTCACAGAAAATGGCACGCCATCTACCTACACTAGAATCAATACGGATCCTACCAAAGAATTCATTAAGATCCTAAATACCATCATAGAAAATGCCATAACAAGAGGCACCATCGGAAGTAAAGAAAAAGAATTTCTAATCAAAAATAATCCAGCACAGCCGTATATATATATGATCCCCAAGATCCACAAGCACCCTATTAGACCCCCATGCAGACCCATAGTTTCAACCATTAATACGATACACGAACCCATCCGGAAATACTTGGACAAACATTTACAGCCGATTGTTCAAACCATGTCAACATATATCAAGGACACAACAGATTTTTTAAACATTCTAGAAGAATTCAAACCAAAGTACACAAAAGATATGATTTTATGTACCATCGACGTGAAGTCGTTATACACGTCTATTCCACACAATCTTGGATTAGAAGCAGTGGAATCTTTTTTGATATTGACTGATAAAGATCATGATCTAAATATTTTTGGGATGGACCTTCTTCACTTTACACTGTATCATAGCTACTTTAAATGGCAGAATGATTATTTTATTCAAGCATCTGGTACTTCAATGGGAAACTGTGCAGCTCCTGCATACGCAAATCTGTTTATGTATAGATTTGAATTGGATAACATTCTAAACCAGCCGGAATGGATTGAAAATTTAATTATGTACAAAAGGTACATTGATGATATTTTTATCCTATGGAAAGGATCAGAACCATCTTTAATTTTGGCCATTGAGAAATTGAATAAAGTGAATGACAGAATTGGTTTCACGCATACCATACACCATCATGAAATAGCCTTTTTAGATGTCATGATACACAATTCGGATGGAACATTGAATACCACGGTTTACACGAAAACAACTGACAGGAATAACCTTTTACATTTTAAGAGTTTTCATCAAACATCACTAAAGAAACACTTACCGTTTTCTCAACTACTACGTCTCAAAAGAATCTCGTCTACACATGAATCATTCATGGACAGCATGATTACCACAGTTAACAAATTCCGAGAGAGAGGGTATCCTGCCAACATTCTAGAGGAAGCAGTAACAAAGGTTCAAAAAATCTACCGAAAAAACCTGCTCCAACAGGGATCTAAGCCACAAGAAGAAGACAGAATGGTATTTGTTTCCAAATTTTCTACAAAAAGTTACAGCATAAAGAGAGCCATACTGAAACATTGGCCATTGCTAACCTTGGAGGAAGATTTTAATGGAATTTTCTCAAGACCACCTAGATTTGCATATCTACGCACACAGAATATCAAAGAATTATTGAATCAAACGGATGATCAAAAAAACAGAGTACACAAGGGCACACTACCATGCCACAATTGCGGTAAATGTAATGCCATAATCAAAGGTAATCAATTCCCTCACCCCAACAAGGGGACGCCGATTAGGTTGAAAGTTACAGCTACTTGTGACAGTAGTAATCTCATCTATATGATAAAGTGCCCATGCGGACTAGCCTATGTAGGCAAGACGGAACGAAAAATAAAAACACGTATCATCGAACATAAGAGTAACATCCGCACAAAGAATTCAAAATCGACCATAGCTATGCATTTCAATTCATACAATCATAATCCAAGTCAACTACGATTTTTGGTACTTGAACAAACCCAACCTCTTCCTGGAAGAGATAATACACAATACTTATTACGAAGAGAAATACATTGGATTAATTTCTTAAATACCGTACATCCGAAGGGACTTAATGAACGTGTTGACTTTAATTGTTTTCTTTAAATTGAAGTCCCCAATAACAGGGTATGGAGAACATATTTTATACCAGATTTCAGTTATTGAATCATTAACAAACAATAATATTTAGGATAATTGTGTAGAATGTTACAATTTTCACGACATGTATAGCAGTTGCTATAAGATTGATTAACTTCTTTTTACTGTTTATGTTTTTCAATGATAACGGGGATACCTTATGTGCACATCCTAGTAAAAAACACAGACTCAGTTTTTTCAACCTACATTACAGCGTGGAATATCCTTCCACACACTTTTATACACTTTTCACTTATATTCGTTATTTTATTACTCTTCTTCCTACTCACTCCGCATCATTTTCTAATTTTTGATGGTATCATCAGTCCCTCATTTTCGTATACAAATCGGGAGTCTTTCTTCCCTTGGTGACCCTTTTTTCGAGACATAGTCCATTTACTGTTTCTACACGGTCACGTGAGGAGTTTTTCTTCCCCCAGTGACCCTGTTCTTGCGACACAGTTTATCTACCGTTTTTATACGGTCACGTGAGGAGAGACTACACAGGTTTTAAACAGTACTAGTTAATGGCAGCACTCTTACATTGCGGGATCCGAGGAGACTCGCCTCCTAATACTTGGGGTAAGCATTTGATGTCTCGTGCATTATACGGCACGTAAACTTAAAAGTAAGAGGGAATATTCACTTTTAATATAATTGTTTTTCATTTCGATAGCCGACACATTGTCGAATATGTAAAGCACGGGAAACTGCAAGCTATAAAACTACGTACCGTGAGTCTTCTTTCAGAGTCCTCTTTTCTGAAACTTTATTAACAGCACACGAGATTCGTATTCACAGCGGTTTTTATCACTTCAACAGGTTGCACCATGTCCATTTTGGACAATTAAATTTCCCATGCATTTCATGGATTATAGATACGAAACGTAAGTAAATGTTGGTCGACAACCCGGTAATTAATATTTGGAGACACTTTTGATCGCTTTCTTGACAACATCACGATACACCGCATATATATTTCTTTAAATGGATTTCAAATCGGCACCACGTTATTCTCGTATTTTTCACCCGTATGTCATAAAACTTAGTTTTTCACCTATCTTATTTTTTTAAGATAGCTATACTTTTTTACATTAGGTTATTTTCTTGCATGCCTCATTTATTGAAACTTCATTTCATGCACACTGGCACAATACGATCATTTTTGCATAAGAACCACCAAGAGGGATTTGGAATGTTGGGGCTATAAGGTGTCCTCAAGTAATTGAATGATGAACGTCTTGTAGATTATACAAAGATGGTATCGGCACATTAATTGACAAATTAACGCTGTATGTTTACTTATTACAGAAAATAAGTCCCCTGAAGAAGGGCACGGCCCGAAATGCATTGGGCGTATTATTTGAAATATTTGATGAACAAAAGTATTGTTGAAAAAAGAAAAGAATTTGAATAAATGAAACAAAGAGAATTTAAGAAACATTTGTTTGAACTTTATAGAAAGAGCTCCTCTCGAGTGCATCCTGGGGACGTTTTTCACTGAAAAGGGATAACGCAAGTCTTACAACATACCATGTGCCACGTGCATGTTTTGTGATTACAGGGACATGTTGCCATCTAGGGACTGGCGCAACAAAGTATTTCTGTGGCGCCTCTTTGTTGATCATTCTGCCCTGGCAGACGTTACATCTGAGCATGAACTGGCCATTGTCATCTCATGCATGCCTTTGTAGTGTCATGTGCAAATATGAATTTGTACCAACAACCAGGCTTTCTTTGTTTACATATGGTCCTTGCTGCTCTGGCCACATGGCACTTACACATGGCATTCAGTGCTGTGCATGATTGTGCACAGACTTTCTTCTACATGTGAATTGGTGTGTCACACTTTGGTTGCTGTGGCAGTTACATTTGCTTAGCTGTCTGCACACTGTGAGTGGCAATTGGATCTGTGTGTATTTTTGTGCGATGAGAGGGCTGGTGTTGTCATATGGCACCATGCTTTTTGGGAGGAATGGCTGGGTGCATGTACTGGCTACTTACCTGTTCTGTTTTCACATTTGGGTTGGATTTGTGTCACATCTATGTGTGTGTGTGGTGGAGGCTTCCATCCTGCTCAGGGATGGGACAAGAGGGCATAATATGTCTACCTACCTGTTAGTTTGAAGTGGACAGTGCAATGACTGACACATGCATCTGGGTGGGAGGGAGTGCTCCATCTTGATGTGCTGGGGAACAAGGGGACATGGTGGAAGTTGTTGTGCAGGCCTCCCACCCCCAAACAGCCCTCCCAGGGGAGATGCCTACCTACCTGTTAGTTTGTTTGTAGTGAGACAATGGCTTCCAAATGCTTCTGGGTATGGAGTGCTCCATCCTGCTCAGGGGTGGGACAGGGGGCCTGGTGGGAGTAGTACTGCAGGCCTCCCACCCCAAACAGCCCTCCCAGGGAAGATGGCTACCTACCTGTTAGTTTGAAGTGGACAGTGCAATGACTGACACATGCATCTGGGTGGGAGGGAGTGCTCCATCTTGATGTGCTGGGGAACAAGGGGGCATAGTGGGAGTTGTTGTGAAGGCCTCCCACCCCCAAACAGCCCTCCCAGGGAAGATGGCTACCTACCTATTAGTTTGTTTGTAGTGAGACTATGGCTTCCAAATGCATCTGGGTGTGGAGTGCTCCATCCTGCTCAGGGGTGGGACAGGGGGCCTGGTGGGAGTAGTACTGCAGGCCTCCCACTCCCAAACAGCCCTCCCAGGGAAAATGGCTACCTACCTGTCAGTTTGAAGTGGACAGTGCAATGACTGACACATGCATCTGGGTGGGAGGGAGTGCTCCATCTTGATGTGCTGGGGAACAAGGGGGCATGGTGGGAGTTGTTGTGCAGGCCTCCCACCCCCAAACAGCCCTCCCAGGGAAGATGGCTACCTACCTGTTAGTTTGAAGTGGACAGTGCAATGACTGACACATGCATCTGGGTGGGAGGGAGTGCTCCATCTTTTTTTTTATTGAACAGTTTATTAACATGAATTCACAATCTGCGTATACATTCCATATGATTGACTTAACAGTTCAGCCATTCTATCATTTGACATTATTCACTGTTGCACCCAATTCTCTACAGATCTTTATTAGCATTATACTTCTTCATCTGAGCTATGGTCTACTATGGGGGTGCACATACATTCCCTCTGTATATATTCCATTTGCCCCATACTTTTCCCCACTTCTTAGGGCAGCCTCTATGTATGAAGGTAGCCTTCTCGGCCACCATGGTCATATCCATGTCTCTGCACCATTCAAGTATTGTTGGGACGTGTACTGACCCCCACTTCTGCGCTATATTCCGTTTGGCTAACATCATTCCGGTCATTGCCCACTGACGTTCAGCGTGGTTAAGGTCTGTTGGTTCCCACACGTTTAGGAGGCAGCACTTAGGGTCGCGTGGGACTGACTTCTCACTGACCATATTGATGGTCCTCAAAACAGCTTCCCAGTAGGGTGTAATTAGGGTGCAGTCCCATATGGTGTGGTAGAATGTACCTAGTTCCCCACATTGACGGAGGCAGTCTGGGACTGGGGTTTTCCCTATTTTATGCAATGTTACCCGTGTGTAATAGACCCGGTGCAGTATTTTCAGCTGCACCAGCCGTAGTCTAGAGGAGATTGCTACCTCTCTAGGAGATGCTGTCGCGTCCTGCCAATCAGTGTCTTCCATATCTCCGACCTCTGTCTGCCAACGTGTCCGAAGTCGGGCAAGGGGGTCCACCTGATTATTGATTATTTTCTTATAAGTGAGTGATGTTGCTTTTTTCTCTAAGTAGTCGGTTAGCAATCGGTCCTCTAAGGGGGATGATTCAGGGAGTGTTGCTGCAGGTGGGAGGGCTGCATCTATCGCATGCTTAATCTGCATGTATCAGAACTTTTCTCCAGGAGCCATGTTGTATTGCTCCTGCAGGTGGGTAAAGCTGATTACTTTACCGTCTTGCCAGAGGTCCCCTAGTCGGGAGATTCCTATCAGGTCCCACTTCAGGAACCCTTTGCTCTTCCCCAGGGTACCCAGTTTACCTGTATCCCATAGCGGAGTGTGTTGCGTTAGTTTGTTTGCCCAGCCTAGGTGCCTTGTTACTGTATGCCAGATACGAATCGTGTATGCTGTCGGCTCTACTGGGGCAGGTGTCTTTCGTGTGTTATAAAGTGCCCTATGAACCCCTCCTGCGCCCAGAGCCACTCTGTCCAGTTGGTAGGCCGGCTCCGTGTCAGGCCTATGGACCCATTGATTAATGACTGTGAGCTGTGAGGCCCAGTAATATGCCCGGATGTCGGGTAGGGCTATTCCGCCCTCGTACCAGCTTCTGGTTAGCTTATTTGCTGCCACTCTTGCCGGTTTGCCATCCCACAGGAGGGCTGTCACCTCCGAATTCACTGGGAGTGCTCCATCTTGATGTGCTGGGGAACAAGGGGGCATGGTGGGAGTAGTACTGCAGGCCTCCCACCCCCAAACAGCCCTCCCAGGGAAGATGGCTACCTACCTGTTAGTTTGTAGTGAGACAATGGCTTCCCAATGCTTCTGGGTGTGGAGTGCTCCATCTGCTCAGGGGTGTGACAGGGGGCCTGGTGGGAGTAGTACTGCAGGCCTCCCACCCCCAAACAGCCCTCCCAGGGAAGATGGCTACCTACCTGTTAGTTTGTAGTGAGATAATGGCTTCCCAATGCTTCTGGTTGTGGAGTGCTCCATCCTGCTCAGGGGTGGGGCAGGGGGCCTAGTGGGAGTTGTTGTGCAGGCCTCCCACCCCCAAACAGCCCTTCCAGGGAAGATGGCTACCTACCTGTTAGTTTGAAGTGGACAGTGCAATGACTGACACATGCATCTGGGTGGGAGGGAGTGCTCCATCTTGATGTGCTGGGGAACAAAGGGGCATGGTGGGAGTTGTTGTGCAGGCCTCCCACCCCCAAACAGCCCTCCCAGGGAAGATGGCTACCTACCTGTTAGTATGTTTTTAGTGAGACAACGGCTTCCAAATGCTTCTGGGTGTGGAGTGCTCCATCCTGCTCAGGGGTGGGACAGGGGGCCTGATGGGAGTTGTTGTGCAGGCCTCCCACCCCCAAACAGCCCTCCCAGGGAAGATGGCTACCTACCTGTTAGTTTGAAGTGGACAGTGCAATGACTGACACATGCATCTGGGTGGGAGGGAGTGCTCCATCTTGATGTGCTGGGGAACAAGGGGGCATGGTGGGAGTTGTTGTGCAGGCCTCCCACCCCCAAACAGCCCTCCCAGGGAAGATGACTACCTACCTGTTAGTTTGTTTGTAGTGAGACAATGGCTTCTGTTAGACTTGGCACCATTGGCGTGGGTCTCCCTTCCCATTTTTTTGCTGTTGCCTCTTATGTTTTGCTGGTTTTAGATGCTTTTGGGCACTGTGCCACTGCTGTTCAGTGCCACAGTGCAAGTGCTCCCTACTGTAAATTGATGTATGGATTAGTGACTCCATGATTGGATGATTGGTTTACTTGTCAGTCCCTAGTACAGTGCACGGAGTGTGCCCAGGGCTTGTAAATCCAATGCCGCTGGTGGGCTTGCAGCACTGGTTGTGCCACCCACAGAAGCGGCTTGTAAAATGTGTCTCAGGCCTGCCATTGCAGAGCCTGTGTGCAATCTGCGACTGCCATATCGACTTGGCAAGTGCACCCACTTGCCAGTCCCTAAACCTTCCCTTATCTTCATATCAGACACCCCTAAGGTAGGCCCAAGGGCAGGGTGCATTGTAAGTATAAGGTAGGACATGCCCTGGTGTGTGTGGCATGTCCTAATAGTGAATTACAGCCATTTTCGTTTTTCACTATTGCAAGGCTACCTGTTCTCCATAGGCCAGAATGGGCAGTTTTGATTATTACACCTTATAATCCTAACTGACCCAGAGAACATGGTAGAAAAACGAATTTAGTATGCCTGAACTCAGAATGATAAAATACATCTTTTAGTGAAGTTGGTTTTAACATTCTTTGTTTGAAAATACCACTTTTAGAAAGTAGGTATTTTCTTGCCTAAACCATCCAGCTGCCTCTGCTCAGGTTGTGTATTGTGTGTCTGGGTTTGTGAGTGACAGGGGCTGGGGTATTCCAGGAGGCAGGGTGAGTCAGCACTAGGCTGAATAGGTCTGCCTGAAGGAGGATGGGTGGGAGGAGTTGCACCTGGGTCTGAATAGGGCTGTGCCTGCCTTCCACAATGCTGGCTCCACCTCCTGCCGGGCGTCTGATGGCTCTGCCCCTCACTCACAAAGGAAAGAAGGAGTCAGAAAAACAAAGTGCTCCAGGACTGACCAGAACTGGTTTTGGACTAGGCAGAGGCCTCTCTGCCTTCAGAGAACAAAGGGAAAAGGTGTATAAAAAGGGGACCCAGACCCCTAGGAAATTAGATCACTTCTGGGAAATCAAGAAACCTGTTGCCAAGGAGAAGAACCGGAGAAGCTGAAGGAGGAGTACTGCCCCTGTGCTGTTTTGCTGATTGGGGTTGGCCTGCAGTGGTTGCTTTCTGCCAAGGACAGGAGAAAAGACTTTGCTGTGCTTTGTCATCTTGAAGAAGGGAATCTCCAAGGGCTTGAACTGAGCTTGCCTCCTGCCTGAAGTCACAGGGACACAAAGACTTCACCCCTTCTGTTTGCCTGCATCTGGAACTGCTGTTTTAGCTGCTAACAGAGGGAAATTGCAACACCGACGCCGACGAGCGACGCCGTAACCTGCACCGAAGCCGTGGGCACCGCTCGTGAAGAGCACGACGCACCGCCCGACTTGCACCGTAGGCCCGACGCCTGCCGACGCCGTGCGACATCGACTCCGAAGCCGTCATCGAGGCCGCTGCCTGCACCGGAGCCGAGGACACCGCTCGTGACGCTCACGACGCACCGTCCCGACTCGCACCGCAGCCCCGACTTCACCGACGCCAGGGCTTCATCATCGCGGAGCCGATCCTCGACGTGGGTGACCCCGAATCCATCGACGCCGCACCATCGTAAGGAACCGACGCCTCGCCGCCATCCGTGACGTCACCTCCCCGACACAGTAAGGAACCGACGCCTCACCTCCCCTGCGCTGCAGTAAGGAACCGAGACATCACCTCCCCTGGGGTCGTAAGGAACCGACGCCGCCGGCGCCAACGAAGCATCACCTCCCGACGCCGTGCACCGTCTTTGTTTTCATCGAATTCCAGGTACTGTTCTTTGTGGGTCTGCTCGACTCCGGGCCCGACGCCGCGCACCTCGCGGTCGGCGCCGTACTTTGGGATTTCCACCGGTCTCGACGTCGTGATAACTCCAAGTGGAGTTATTTGTTGCTACAAGCTTTATTTGATTGACTATCCTATTTTTGACAATAACGTGAACTGTCTCTATCATTTTAAGTCTATTTTTGAGTACTGTATTGTGGATTTTTGCTATTGGGTCTTGTGATAAGTCTATATAAAGATTACTTATTTTTACATAAACAACCTGTGTGGTGTCCATCTGTAGTGTTTTCACTGTATTACTGTATGTGTTCACAAATGCTTTACACACTGCCTCTGAGATAAGCCTGTCTGCTCGTGCCAAGCTACCAGGGGGTGAGCAGGGGTTATTTTAGGAGTGTTTCCCCTTATCCTGACTAGAAGCAAGGGTCCCTATTTGGACAAAGGTGCAAACCATTGCCAACTAGAGACCCCCAGTTCTAACATTGGTGGTCAGCGGTGAGGATTTGGACTTGCATTTGTGATTCATATACAGTGATTGGTGTACACTACTAGTGAGTGCAGACCAATACGCGACCACATACATCTTGATAGGACTTTTTTCCTTGGAACCTTTATTTTTGTTGAGAACTGCCAATTTTCACCATGAGCAAAAAAGGATCCATTGCACCTGCAGATATTGAATTTGAAGAAGATAGGGTTGATACCTACACTGTGACAGAACTCAAAGCTGTTTGCAAAAAATTTAAAATCTCTATGAGAGGCCTCACCAGGAAGGAGGAGTTTCACAAGGCGCTAAGGGCCTGGTTGGAAGCACGGAATGCCAGTGGGCAGTCCGAGGAGCCTGTGGAGGAGGCAGAGAATTTAGATGGGCAGCTTGAGGGGCCATTGGGCTTAACTGGGAGGAGAGCGCCTTCCAGGGAGGGCAGCAGTGTTTCTCAAAGGGCCTGTCTCCAGAGGAGCTGGAGGACAGGGACAAAAGCAGGATGCATGAAATGGAGATGGCCAAACTGAAACAGGGAAGCCATGATAGCCTTGAGCATAAGAAATTGGAGTTAGAAAGTAAGAGGTTGGCTATGGAAGAAAAGAAGATGCTTTTAGAGCATGAGAGAGTGGTGAGGAGCTAGAGCTAAAGGCTAGGAGCCTAGAAATCACTCCCTCTGGTGGCAGCACACCTCCAGTGCCTGTAGAAAGTAGAGTGTACATCCCCAAGGAGGTTATTAAGGATTTCATGAAGGGGAGGACATTGGGCAATGGTTTAAAGCTTATGAGATCGCCATGACATCACACCGGGTCCCTGAGAAGGATTGGGGAGCGGGGTTGTGGGGCCGCTTTGCAGGTGAGGGAAGGGAAACCTTGCTAGCCTTGCCCACAATTGATCAGATGTCCTATGCCCACCTGAAGGAAGCTTTAGTGGCAAGGTATGGGTTAACTCCAGAGCTGTATAGGCAGAAGTTTAGGAACTGCAAAAAGCTGGAGTCTAGTACCTGGGTGGAGTATGTGTCTTATTTTTGCAGAGCGTTGGATGGATGGGTGAAGGGTAGCAAAGTAAATGACTTGCAGGAGTTCTATGATTTAATTGCATGGGAGCACTTGTCCAGTAGTTGTTTTCCAGAGCTACGCCAGCACCTAGTTGACAGTAAGCTGACTAATCCTAGGAAGCTTGCTGAGGAGGCGGACCACTGGGTCAGTACCCGGGTCCACAAGGGTCTTGTGGGAGACTCCGCCAAAGGTGGGCAGGGTCCCCAGCAGAAGAGTGGGGGGACAAGGGTAAACAGAAGGAGTTCCAAAAGGGCCCCAAAGTAAACCCCAAGGGAACCAAGGTAAGGGTTCCCAGCCTCCCACTGAGAAAAGACCATGGGTCCCAACAGATAAGTCTGTTCAGAAGGGGCCCAAAGCATGTTTTAGTTGTGGTCAGGTGGGTCACTTTGTAGGAAGTCCCAAGTGCCCCAATACCGTGACCACTGCGCCCACTGGTGCACCACCCCGGCAGATGGCTAGTGTAGCCCTGGGGGAGGAGTTGGGTGCCCAAGGTGGGTGGGGTCCCGCAGAGATGTCCCTGGTCTCTTTAGGAGACAGTGAGATGGTCCCTAGGACCCAGCTGCCTGATAACACTAAAAAATACAGGCAGTGGGTGACCATCAATGGCCATAGGGTGGAGGCTCTGAGAGACACCGGGGCCAGTGTGACAGCTGTCAGTTGTCGGCTGGTGTCTGAAGAGCAGGTGGTCCCCAACGTATTCTACCCGGTAGTTGCCGCTGACAACTCAGAGAGCCACTGCAAGGTGGCCCAGGTTCCCTTTGAGTGGGGGGGTCTCAGGTATCCTTCAAGTAGCTGTGAGGCCAGCCATGCCTGTTGACTGTCTGCTAGGCAATGATTTGGAGAGCTCCCCTTGGGCGAAGGTGGAGCGGAGGTCTCATTTGGAGATGTTGGGTCTGCCAGAGTGGGCGTGTGTGACCACTCGGTCAATGGCAGCTGGTAAGGGTATTCAAGAGGACCTGGAGCCTGGAAGAAGGGCCCAGGTGCCTGCCTTAAAGAGAGGAGGCAGGGGCGCGGGAAACCGGCCCCCGAGTTCCCACGGTCCAGGAGGAGGCAGACCTTGAGGGGGATGCCCTGGAACCTACAGGGGAACAAGTGGCTGAACTGGGGGACCTGCCTGAGCTGACCCATTGGCAGCAGGAAGGAGGCCCCTCCAGGGAAGAATTCTGCGAGGAGCAGAAGAAGTGCCCTTCTCTTGAGGGCTTGCGGCAACAGGCTGTAAGCCAGGCAGCAGGTGATCAATCTGGATCACACTGGATCTACTGGGAGAATGGTCTCCTGTATAGTGAGCCTAAGGTTGCTGAGCCTGGGTCAGCCCGTGTGCTGGTGGTACCCCAGCGCTTCAGAGCCTTCCTACTGGGTCTGGCTCATGATGTGCCTTTAGCAGGACATTTGGGGCAAGACAAGACCTTTCAAAGGCTTGTCACCCACTTTCATTGGCCCCAAATGCGCAAGAGTTCAGATACTCATTGCAGGACCTGTCAGACTTGCCAGGCAAGTGGTAAGAGTGGGAGGAAGCACAAGGCTCCTCTCCAACCTTTCCCTGTTGTCAGTACCCTCTTTGAGAGGGTGGGTATTGACATTGTGGGGCCTCTGGACCCCAAGACAGCCATGGGCAACAGGTTCATCCTGGTCTTGGTGGACCATGCCACCCGGTACCCGGAAGCCATCCCTCTTCGGACAGTGACGGCCCCCGTGGTGGGACGTGCACTGATGGGGATTTTCTCCCGTGTGGGGTTCCCCAAGGAGGTGGTGTCTGACCGTGGTACCAACTTCATTTCCAAGTATATGAAGTCCCTGTGGCAGGAGTGTGGTGTAACCTATAAGTTCACCACTCCTTACCACCCCCAAGGTAATGGGCTGGTTGAGAGATTCAACCGGACCCTTAAGGGCATGATTATGGGTCTGGAAGAACCCATGAGGCGTAAGTGGGACGTCCTCTTGCCATGCCTGCTCTTTGCTTACAGAGAGGTGCCCCAGAAGTCCTTAGGGTTCAGTCCCTTTGAACTGCTGTACGGCCATCCTGTAAGAGGACCTAAGAGTCTGGTCAAGGAAGGCTGGGAGGAAGCTCCCAGGAAAACTCCCCAGGATGTATTTAGTTACATGCTGGCCTTCAGAAACCAGACTCGGCGTTTCAGACAACTCGCTGAGGCGAATCTGGAAGCCAGCCAGGAAGAGATGAAACGTTGGCATGATCAGAATGCCACTCTGATCGAGTTTCAGCCTGGACAAAAGGTGTGGGTCATGGCCCCAGTGGAGCCCTGTGCGCTCCAGGATAAGTGGACCGGACCATTTGAGGTGGTGGAGCGCAAGAGTGAAGTCACCTACTTGGTGGACTTGCAGTCTCCCAGGAACCCCTTGCGGGTCCTGCATGTGAACCGCCTGAAGCCCCACTTTGAGAGGTCTGAAGTGGGCATGCTCTTAGCAACAGATGCTGGGATGGAAGAGGAGACGGAACCTCTTCCTGACCTCCTGTATGCAAAAGAGCAAGATGGGTCAGTGGATGGTGTGAACCTCTCTCCCACCCTGACCCCGGAGCAGCAGAATGACTGTCGCCAACTGTTGGGGCAGTTTTCTGATCTGTTCTCCCTGGCTCCCAGTATCACTGAATGGTGCATCCATGATGTGGACACTGGGGACAGTCCTCCTGTGAAGCACAAAACTTACAGAGTGACTGACAGGGTGAGAGCTTGCATCAAGGAGGAGGTCTCCAAGATGTTTGCCTTAGGGGTGATTGAGTCCTCTAACAGCCCTTGGGCCAGCCCAGTGGTCTTGGTCCCAAAGGCTGCCGCGCCTGGTGCCACACCCGAACTCCGGTTCTGTGTGGACTACCGAGGACTCAATTCAGTCACAAGGACTGACGCGCACCCCATCCCCAGAGCTGATGAGCTCATTGATCGGTTAGGGGCTGCCCGGTACCTCAGCACGTTTGATCTAACGTCTGGGTACTGGCAGATCGCCTTAACTGATGGGGCCAAAGAGAGGTCAGCATTCTCCACACCAGATGGGCACTACCAATTCCGGGTGATGCCCTTTGGGATGAAGAATGCCCCTGCCACCTTTCAGAGGTTGGTCAACCAGGTGTTGGCTGGGCTGGAGGATTTCAGTGCCGCCTACCTGGATGACATTGCGGTGTTCAGCGCCACTTGGGAGGAACATCTGCACCACCTCTGGGAAGTGTTGAAGGCGCTGCGGAGGGCAGGCCTCACGATCAAGGCGAGTAAGTGCCAGATCGGGCAGGGTTCTGTGGTGTACTTGGGACACCAGGTAGGGAGCGGCCAGGTGGCGCCCCTACAGCCCAAGATAGATACCATCCAGGCTTGGGAACCCCCAAAACCCAAACAGAGGTGAGGGCCTTCTTAGGACTCACCGGGTATTACAGGAGGTTTGTCAAGGGGTATGGCAACATTGTTGCACCCTTGACTGAGCTGACTTCCAGGAAGCAGCCCAGGAAAGTGAACTGGACTGATGCCTGCCAAAAGGCTTTTGATGCCCTGAAATCTGCCATGTGCACGGCGCCCGTGCTTCAGGCGCCCAACTTCTCAAGGGAATTCATTGTGCAGACAGATGCTTCAGAGCATGGTGTTGGGGCTGTGCTTTCACAGATGAATGAGGAGGGCCTAGACCAACCTGTAGCCTTTATTAGTAGGAGGTTACTCCCACGGGAACAGAGGTGGAGTGCGATTGAACGTGAAGCATTTGCTGTGGTCTGGGCACTGAAGAAGTTGAGACCATACTTGTTTGGGACTCACTTCCGGGTTCAGACAGACCACAGGCCCCTCAGATGGTTAATGCAGATGAGGGGTGAGAATCCAAAACTGTTGAGGTGGTCCATTTCCCTACAGGGGATGGACTTTACGGTGGAACACCGCCCTGGTACAGAACACGCCAATGCTGATGGTCTGTCCAGATTTTTCCGCCTTAGTGATGAGAACTCCCAGGAGGAAGGGTAGTTCTCCCCACATTTCAGCTGGAGGGGACACGTGTTAGACTTGGCACCATTGGCGTGGGTCTCCCTTCCCATTTTTTTGCTGTTGCCTCTTATGTTTTGCTGGTTTTAGATGCTTTGGGCACTGTGCCACTGCTGTTCAGTGCCACAGTGCAAGTGCTCCCTACTGTAAATTGATGTATGGATTAGTGACTCCATGATTGGATGATTGGTTTACTTGTCAGTCCCTAGTACAGTGCACGGAGTGTGCCCAGGGCTTGTAAATCCAATGCCGCTGGTGGGCTTGCAGCACTGGTTGTGCCACCCACAGAAGCGGCTTGTAAAATGTGTCTCAGGCCTGCCATTGCAGAGCCTGTGTGCAATCTGCGACTGCCATAGTCGACTTGGCAAGTGCACCCACTTGCCAGTCCCTAAACCTTCCCTTATCTTCATATCAGACACCCCTAAGGTAGGCCCAAGGGCAGGGTGCATTGTAAGTATAAGGTAGGACATGCCCTGGTGTGTGTGGCATGTCCTAATAGTGAATTACAGCCATTTTCGTTTTTCACTATTGCAAGGCTACCTGTTCTCCATAGGCCAGAATGGGCAGTTTTGATTATTACACCTTATAATCCTAACTGACCCAGAGAACATGGTAGAAAAACGAATTTAGTATGCCTGAACTCAGAATGATAAAATACATCTTTTAGTGAAGTTGGTTTTAACATTCTTTGTTTGAAAATACCACTTTTAGAAAGTAGGTATTTTCTTGCCTAAACCATCCAGCTGCCTCTGCTCAGGTTGTGTATTGTGTGTCTGGGTTTGTGAGTGACAGGGGCTGGGGTATTCCAGGAGGCAGGGTGAGTCAGCACTAGGCTGAATAGGTCTGCCTGAAGGAGGATGGGTGGGAGGAGTTGCACCTGGGTCTGAATAGGGCTGTGCCTGCCTTCCACAATGCTGGCTCCACCTCCTGCCGGGCGTCTGATGGCTCTGCCCCTCACTCACAAAGGAAAGAAGGAGTCAGAAAAACAAAGTGCTCCAGGACTGACCAGAACTGGTTTTGGACTAGGCAGAGGCCTCTCTGCCTTCAGAGAACAAAGGGAAAAGGTGTATAAAAGGGGACCCAGACCCCTAGGAAATTAGATCACTTCTGGGAAATCAAGAAACCTGTTGCCAAGGAGAAGAACCGGAGAAGCTGAAGGAGGAGTACTGCCCCTGTGCTGTTTTGCTGATTGGGGTTGGCCTGCAGTGGTTGCTTTCTGCCAAGGACAGGAGAAAAGACTTTGCTGTGCTTTGTCATCTTGAAGAAGGGAATCTCCAAGGGCTTGAACTGAGCTTGCCTCCTGCCTGAAGTCACAGGGACACAAAGACTTCACCCCTTCTGTTTGCCTGCATCTGGAACTGCTGTTTTAGCTGCTAACAGAGGGAAATTGCAACACCGACGCCGACGAGCGACGCCTGTAACCTGCACCGAAGCCGTGGGCACCGCTCGTGAAGAGCACGACGCACCGCCCCGACTTGCACCGTAGGCCCGACGCCTGCCGACGCCGTGCGACATCGACTCCGAAGCCGTCATCGAGGCCGCTGCCTGCACCGGAGCCGAGGACACCGCTCGTGACGCTCACGACGCACCGTCCCGACTCCGCACCGCAGCCCCGACTTCACCGACGCCAGGGCTTCATCATCGCGGAGCCGATCCTCGACGTGGGTGACCCCCGAATCCATCGACGCCGCACCATCGTAAGGAACCGACGCCTCGCCGCCATCCGTGACGTCACCTCCCGACACAGTAAGGAACCGACGCCTCACCTCCCCTGCGCTGCAGTAAGGAACCGAGACATCACCTCCCCTGGGGTCGTAAGGAACCGACGCCGCCGGCGCCAACGAAGCATCACCTCCCGACGCCGTGCACCGTCTTTGTTTTCATCGAATTCCAGGTACTGTTCTTTGTGGGTCTGCTCGACTCGGGCCCGACGCCGCGCACCTCGCGGTCGGCGCCGTACTTTGGGATTTCCACCGGTCTCGGACGTCGTGATAACTCCAAGTGGAGTTATTTGTTGCTATAAGCTTTATTTGATTGACTATCCTATTTTTGACAATAACGTGAACTGTCTCTATCATTTTAAGTCTATTTTTGAGTACTGTATTGTGGATTTTTGCTATTGGGTCTTGTGATAAGTCTATATAAAGATTACTTATTTTTACATAAACAACCTGTGTGGTGTCCATCTGTAGTGTTTTCACTGTATTACTGTATGTGTTCACAAATGCTTTACACACTGCCTCTGAGATAAGCCTGTCTGCTCGTGCCAAGCTACCAGGGGGTGAGCAGGGGTTATTTTAGGAGTGTTTCCCCCTTATCCTGACTAGAAGCAAGGGTCCCTATTTGGACAAAGGTGCAAACCATTGCCAACTAGAGACCCCCAGTTCTAACAGCTTCCAAATGCTTCTGGGTGTGGAGTGCTCCATCCTGCTCAGGGGTGGGACAGGGGCCCTGGTGGGAGTAGTACTGCAGGGCTCCCACCCCCAAACAGCCCTCCCAGGGAAGATGGCTACCTACCTGTTAGTTTGAAGTGGACAGTGCAATGACTGACACATGCATCTGGGTGGGAGGGAGTGCTCCATCTTGATGTGCTGGGGAACAAGGGGGCATGGTGGGAGTTGTTGTGCAGGCCTCCCACCCCCAAACAGCCCTCCCAGGGAAGATGGCTACCTACCTATTAGTTTGTTTGTAGTGAGACTATGGCTTCCAAATGCTTCTGGGTGTGGAGTGCTCCATCCTGCTCAGGGGTGGGACAGGGGGCCTGGTGGGAGTAGTACTGCAGGCCTCCCACCCCCAAACAGCCCTCCCAGGGAAAATGGCTACCTACCTGTCAGTTTGAAGTGGACAGTGCAATGACTGACACATGCATCTGGGTGGGAGGGAGTGCTCCATCTTGATGTGCTGGGGAACAAGGGGGCATGGTGGGAGTTGTTGTGCAGGCCTCCCACCCCCAAACAGCCCTCCCAGGGAAGATGGCTACCTACCTGTTAGTTTGAAGTGGACAGTGCAATGACTGACACATGCATCTGGGTGGGAGGGAGTGCTCCATCTTTTTTTTTTATTGAACAGTTTATTAACATGAATTCACAATCTGCGTATACATTCCATATGATTGACTTAACAGTTCAGCCATTCTATCATTTGACATTATTCACTGTTGCACCTAATTCTCTACAGATCTTTATTAGCATTATACTTCTTCATTTTAGCTATGGTCTACTATGGGGGGTGCACATACATTCCCTCTGTATATATTCCATTTGCCCCATACTTTTCCCCACTTCTTAGGGCAGCCTCTATGTATGAAGGTAGCCTTCTCGGCCACCATGGTCATATCCATGTCTCTGCACCATTCAAGTATTGTTGGACGTGTACTGACCCCCACTTCTGCGCTATATTCCGTTTGGCTAACATCATTCCGGTCATTGCCCACTGACGTTCAGCATGGTTAAGGTCTGTTGGTTCCCACACGTTTAGGAGGCAGCACTTAGGGTCGCGTGGGACTGACTTCTCACTGACCGCATTAATGGTTCTCATCACAGCTTCCCAGTAGGGTGTAATTAGGGTGCAGTCCCATATGGTGTGGTAGAATGTACCTAGTTCCCCACATTGACGGAGGCAGTCTGGGACTGAGGTTTTCCCTATTTTATGCAATGTTACCCGTGTGTAATAGACCCAGTGCAGTATTTTCAGCTGCACCAGCCGTAGTCTAGAGGAGATTGCTACCTCTCTAGGAGATGCTGTCGCGTCCTGCCAGTCAGTGTCTTCCATATCTCCGACCTCTGTCTGCCAACGTGTCCGAAGTCGGGCAAGGGGGTCCACCTGATTATTGATTATTTTCTTATAAGTGAGTGATGTTGCTTTTTTCTCTAAGTAGTCGGTTAGCAATCGGTCCTCTAAGGGGGATGATTCAGGGAGTGTTGCTGCAGGTGGGAGGGCTGCATCTATCGCATGCTTAATCTGCATGTATCAGAACTTTTCTCCAGGAGCCATGTTGTATTGCTCCTGCAGGTGGGTAAAGCTGATTACTTTACCGTCTTGCCAGAGGTCCCCTAGTCGGGAGATTCCTATCAGGTCCCACTTCAGGAACCCTTTGCTCATCCCCAGGGTACCCAGTTTACCTGTATAGCATAGCGGAGTGTGTTGCGTTAGTTTGTTTGCCCAGCCTAGGTGCCTTGTTACTGTATGCCAGATACGAATCGTGTGTGCTGTCGGCTCTACTGGGGCAGGTGTCTTTTGTGTGTTATAAAGTGCCCTATGAACCCCTCCTGCGCCCAGAGCCACTCTGTCCAGTCGGTAGGCCGGCTCCGTGTCAGGCCTATGGACCCATTGATTAATGACTGTGAGCTGTGAGGCCCAGTAATATGCCCGGATGTTGGGTAGGGCTATTCCGCCCTCGTACCAGCTTCTGGTTAGCTTATTTGCTGCCACTCTTGCCGGTTTGCCATCCCACAGGAGGGCTCTCACCTCCGAATTCACTGGGAGTGCTCCATCTTGATGTGCTGGGGAACAAGGGGGCATGGTGGGAGTAGTACTGCAGGCCTCCCACCCCCAAACAGCCCTCCCAGGGAATCTGGCTACCTACCTGTTAGTTTGTAGTGAGACAATGGCTTCCCAATGCTTCTGGGTGTGGAGTGCTCCATCTGCTCAGGGGTGTGACAGGGGGCCTGGTGGGAGTAGTACTGCAGGCCTCCCACTCCCAAACAGCCCTCCCAGGGAAGATGGCTACCTACCTGTTAGTTTGAAGTGGACAGTGCAATGACTGACACATGCATCTGGGTGGGAGGGAGTGCTCCATCTTGATGTGCTGGGGAACAAAGGGGCATGGTGGGAGTTGTTGTGCAGGCCTCCCACCCCCAAACAGCCCTCCCAGGGAAGATGGCTACCTACCTGTTAGTTTGAAGTGGACAGTGCAATGACTGACACATGCATCTGGGTGGGAGGGAGTGCTCCATCTTGATGTGCTGGGGAACAAAGGGGCATGGTGGGAGTTGTTGTGCAGGCCTCCCACCCCCAAACAGCCCTCCCAGGGAAGATGGCTACCTACCTGTTAGTATGTTTGTAGTGAGACAACGGCTTCCAAATGCTTCTGGGTGTGGTGTGCTCCATCCTGCTCAGGGGTGGGACAGGGGGCCTGGTGGGAGTTGTTGTGCAGGCCTCCCACCCCCAAACAGCCCTCCCAGGGAAGATGGCTACCTACCTGTTAGTTTGAAGTGGACAGTGCAATTACTGACACATGCATCTGGGTTGGAGGGAGTGCTCCATCTTCAATCAATCAGGGAATTGTAAGCGCGCTACTCACCCGTGAGGGTCTCAAGGCGCTGAGGGGGGGGGGGGGGTCCGCAGATCTGTTTAGCCAAAGAGCCAGGTCTTCAGCGTCTTCCTGAAGGTGTTCAGGGAGGGGGCGCGTCTGATGTCTGCCGGTAGCTTGTTCCAGGTCTTGGCTGCAATGTGAGAGAAGGATCTTCCGCCTGCTCTGGCTCTGTGGATGCGCGGGGTTTCGGCCAGTGCGAGGTTGGAAGATCGGAGGTTTCTTTTGGGTACGTGGAAGTTGATTCTGTCGTTGAGGTATTTGGGTCCGTTGTTGTGTAGGCATTTGTAGGCGTGAGTGAGGATTTTGAAAGTGACTCTTTTCTCCACGGGGATGTGCTCTTGATGTGCTGGGGAACAAGGGGGCATGGTGGGAGTTGTTGTGCAGGCCTCCCACACCCAAACAGCCCTCCCAGGGAAGATGGCTACCTACCTGTTAGTTTGTTTGTAGTGAGACAATGGCTTCCAAATGCTTCTGGGTGTGGAGTGCACCATCCTGCTCAGGAGTGGGACAGGGGGCCTGGTGGGAGTAGTACTGCAGGCCTCCCACCCCAAACAGCCCTCCCAGGGAAGATGGCTACCTACCTGTTAGTTTGAAGTGGACAGTGCAATGACTGACACATGCATCTGGGTGGGAGGGAGTGCTCCATCTTGATGTGCTGGGGAACAAAGGGGCATGGTGGGAGTTGTTGTGCAGGCCTCCTACCCCCAAACAGCCCTCCCAGGGAAGATGGCTACCTACCTGTTAGTTTGAAGTGGACAGTGCAATGACTGACACATGCATCTGGGTGGGAGGGAGTGCTCCATCTTGATGTGCTGGGGAACAAAGGGGCATGGTGGGAGTTGTTGTGCAGGCCTCCCACCCCCAAACAGCCCTCCCAGGGAAGATGGCTACCTACCTGTTAGTATGTTTGTAGTGAGACAACGGCTTCCAAATGCTTCTGGGTGTGGTGTGCTCCATCCTGCTCAGGGGTGGGACAGGGGGCCTGGTGGGAGTTGTTGTGCAGGCCTCCCACCCCCAAACAGCCCTCCCAGGGAAGATGGCTACCTACCTGTTAGTTTGAAGTGGACAGTGCAATGACTGACACATGCATCTGGTTTGGAGGGAGTGCTCCATCTTCAATCAATCAGGGAATTGTAAGCGCGCTACTCACCCGTGAGGGTCTCAAGGCGCTGAGGGGGGGGGGTCCGCAGATCTGTTTAGCCGAAGAGCCAGGTCTTCAGGGTCTTCCTGAAGGTGTTCAGGGAGGGGGCGCGTCTGATGTCTGCCGGTAGCTTGTTCCAGGTCTTGGCTGCAATGTGAGAGAAGGATCTTCCGCCTGCTCTGGCTCTGTGGATGCGCGGGGTTTCGGCCAGTGCGAGGTTGGAAGATCGGAGGTTTCTTTTGGGTACGTGGAAGTTGATTCTGTCGTTGAGGTATTTGGGTCCGTTGTTGTGTAGGCATTTGTAGGCGTGAGTGAGAATTTTGAAAGTGACTCTTTTCTCCACGGGGATGTGCTCTTGATGTGCTGGGGAACAAGGGGGCATGGTGGGAGTTGTTGTGCAGGCCTCCCACACCCAAACAGCCCTCCCAGGGAAGATGGCTACCTACCTGTTAGTTTGTTTGTAGTGAGACAATGGCTTCCAAATGCTTCTGGGTGTGGAGTGCACCATCCTGCTCAGGAGTGGGACAGGGGCCTGGTGGGAGTAGTACTGCAGGCCTCCCACCCCAAACAGCCCTCCCAGGGAAGATGGCTACCTACCTGTTAGTTTGAAGTGGACAGTGCAATGACTGACACATGCATCTGGGTGGGAGGGAGTGCTCCATCTTGATGTGCTGGGGAACAAGGGGGCATGGTGGGAGTTGTTGTGCAGGCCTCCTACCCCCAAACAGCCCTCCCAGGGAAGATGGCTACCTACCTGTTAGTATGTTTGTAGTGAGACAACGGCTTCCAAATGCTTCTGGGTGTGGTGTGCTCCATCCTGCTCAGTGGTGGGACAGGGGGCCTGGTGGGAGTTGTTGTGCCGGCCTCCCACCCCCAAACAGCCCTCCCAGGGAAGATGGCTACCTACCTGTTAGTTTGAAGTGGACAGTGCAATGACTGACACATGCATCTGGGTGGGAGGGAGTGCTCCATCTTGATGTGCTGGGGAACAAGGGGGCATGGTGGGAGTTGTTGTACAGGCCTCCCACACCCAAACAGCCCTCCCGGGAAGATGGCTACCTACCTGTTAGTTTGTTTGTAGTGAGACAATGGCTTCCAAATGCTTCTGGGTGTGGAGTGCGCCATCCTGCTCAGGAGTGGGGCAAGGGGCCTGGTGGGAGTAGTACTGCAGGCCTCCCACCCCAAACAGCCCTCCCAGGAAAGATGGCTACCTACCTGTTAGTTTGAAGTGGACAGTGCAATGACTGACACATGCATCTGGGTGGGAGGGAGTGCTCCATCTTGATGAGCTGGGGAACAAGGGGGCATGGTGGGAGTGATACTGCAGGCCTCCCACCCCCAAACAGTCCTCCCAGGGAAGATGGCTACCTACCTGTTAGTTTGTTTGTAGTGAGACAATGGCTTCCAAATGCTTCTGGGTGTGGAGTGCTCCATCCTGCTCAGGGGTGGGATAGGGGGCCTTGTGGGAGTAGTACTGCAGGCCTCCCACCCCCAAACAGCCCTCCCAGGTAAGATGGCTACCTACCTGTTAGTTTGAAGTGGACAGTGCAATGACTGACACATGCATCTGGGTGGGAGGGAGTGCTCCATCTTGATGTGCTGGGGAACAAGGGGGCATGGTGGGAGTTGTTGTGCAGGCCTCCCACCCCCAAACAGCCCTCCCAGGGAAGATGGCTACCTACCTGTTAGTTTGAAGTGGACAGTGCAATGACTGACACATGCATCTGGGTGGGAGGGAGTGCTCCATCTTGATGTGCTGGGGAACAAGGGGGCATGGTGGGAGTAGTACTGCAGGCCTCCCACCCCCAAACAGCCCTCCCAGGGAAGATGGCTACCTACCTGTTTGTTTGAAGTGAGAGAATGGCTTCCCAATGCTTCTGGGTGTGGAGTGCTCCATCCTGCTCAGGGGTGTGACAGGGGGCCTGGTGGGAGTAGTACTGCAGGCCTCCCACCCCCAAACAGCCCTCCCAGGGAAGATGGCTACCTACCTGTTAGTTTGTTTGTAGTGAGACAATGGCTTCCAAATGCTTCTGGGTATTGAGTGCTCCATCCTGCTCAGGGGTGGGGCAGGGGGCCTGGTGGGAGTTGTTGTGCAGGCCTCCCACCCCCAAACAGCCCTCCCAGGGAAGAGGCTACCTACCTGTTAGTTTGTTTGTAGTGAGACAACGGCTTCCAAATGCTTCTGGGTGTGGTGTGCTCCATCTTGCTCAGGGGTGGGACAGGGGGCCTGGTGGGAGTTGTTGTGCAGGCCTCCCACCCCCAAACAGCCCTCCCAGGGAAGATGGCTACCTACCTGTTAGTTTGAAGTGGACAGTGCAATGACTGACACATGCAACTGGGTGGGAGGGAGTGCTCCATCTTGATGTGCTGGGGAACAAGGGGGCATGGTGGGAGTTGTTGTGGAGGCCTCCCACCCCCAAACAGCCCTCCCAGGGAAGATGGCTACCTACCTGTTAGTTTGTTTGTAGTGAGACAATGGCTTCCAAATGCTTCTGGGTGTGGAGTGCTCTATCCTGCTCAGGGGTGGGACAGGGGGCCTGGTGGGAGTAGTACTGCCGGCCTTCCACCCCAAACAGCCCTCCCAGGGAAGATGGCTACCTACCTGTTAGTTTGAAGTGGACAGTGCAATGACTGACACATGCATCTGGGTGGGAGGGAGTGCTCCAACTTGATGAGCTGGGGAACAAGGGGGCATGGTAGGAGTAATACTGCAGGCCTCCCACCCCCAAACAGCCCTCCCAGGGAAGATGGCTACCTACCTGTTAGTTTGTTTGTAGTGAGACAATGGCTTCCAAATGCTTCTGGGTGTGGAGTGCTCCATCCTGCTCAGGGGTGGGACAGGGGGCCTGGTGGGAGTTGTAGTGCTATTTGCCTGGACACATACAACCCTGTAAATGTTGGCTACCTTTTGGGGTGATTCAGTTGTAGTGGATGTTACATCTGTGGGACATGTGTTGGATATTGTGGTGCATATGGATATACTTGTGCCTCTGAGATGTAGCTTTGTAGTTGTGCTTGACGGTACATTGCTGTGTAATGGTCTACATTTGTTTGTACTTACCAGCCTCCACTCCCCCGGGTATTCCTGTGAGACTCTCTGGATGCAGTATGGCAAGCACCTTCTCCTCCCATGCAGTGAATGTTCTTGGTGGAATGGGAGGGCCACCGCCAGTCCTCTGAGCCAGCTCATGGTTCTTGCTCCTCTTCTTTTTGACAACACTCTTCAGGTCATGCCACCGCCTCATGATTTTCTGTCTGTTGCGTGATATGGTCCCTACTGCATTGACCTTATCGACTATCCTTGCCCACATTTGATTTCTTCTGGCTAATGGTGTCTGTTGGACCAGGTTACCAAACAGTTGTGGTTCAACTCTGACTATCTCATCTACCATGAATGTCAACTCACTATCTGTGAATTTTGGCATTTTCTGTGGTGCCATGGTGTGTGATGTGCTAAGGGGTTTGAGGTGCAGGTGTGGAAGTGGTGGGGGTGGGGGTGATGTGTATGGTGTGTGATGTGCAGAGGGGTTTGAGGTGCAGGTGTGGAAGTGGTGGTGGTGCTGTGTGTGGTGTGAGTAGTGATGGTGTGCAGATTTGCCTCTCCTTTGTGCTCTGGTGTTGGGCCCTTCAGTTGTGGAGTATTGCAAAGGATTGTGGTCAGGGAAGGGGCTGGTTTTATACTCAGCTATGTGGGTGTGTCCAAATGGGGTATTGCTGTCAGGTGTGTTGTGTGGGTTGTCCTGGGATTTGGATTTTTGTAGTTGCCATCTGGTTGTGTCATTGGGGTGTGTTATGTGTTTTTGGGTGCATGGCTAGTTTGCTGTGTGCACTTTGTGACCTTGTTGTGATTTTTTTCTGTCGAGCGCCATATTTGTCACGGAGCGTCCGCAGCGGTGGCTATGCTGCAGTTCTTCCGGCGGCTCTCCCATTCATCACTGTTGGCGTTTTCGGTGGTCGGATTCAGCGGAACGTACCGCGGTCACATCGGGGATATCCTAATGTTCCGTGCGGTGTCTCCGCTGTCGTGGCGGCGGTTTGATTTTTTTCCTCCGAGAATCCGACCGCCGCGGACGGCTTTTTGCCTTCTCCGCCCGCTACGAGCGGTTTTTCAGTGGCTCTTACCGCCACAGTCGGGTTTTTTTTGCGGGACATCCTAATCTGGCCACCGGTTTTGCCGCGGTACCGGCGGGCGGTTGTTTTCCGCTACCAAGCGGTTGGGGTGGTTTTCCGCCCGCCATCCTAATAGACCCCTTAGATTCTTCTTCAAAATACTCATGGCTTGAGTGGTTTCTCCACAGTCTGAGAGATTGTCCTATTAGTAGGGATGGTGGCTGCGAGAACTTAGGGATAATGTCTGGTCTGTTAGTTTTGTGTATATTGTAATGATAAGATAGCTATTTGCTATTATGATTCTGAGGTCCAGAAATGGTATGCTCTGATTATGCATTGTCCTAGTAAATAACAAAGGATTGTCTCAGTTGTTGGTCTGTGTGACTAAATCCTCAGTTGATTCCTTGTTACTATCCCATATGATCAATATACCATCTATGTATTTCTTCCAAAGTTTGATGTTTTCCTTGAATGGATTTGAGGCGAAATAGATCACTTCTGTTCAAATTTGTGAAAATAGAGATATGCCAGGCACAATGCACAGGTACATCCCATGCTTGTACCTCTGATATGAAAGTAGAAATCGTCTTTATATCTGAAAGAATTCGTTGTGAGAACAGGTCTAGGAAATTCAGTTATGAATCTGATCGGTGTGGTAATCCCATGTCATCTAGTACTGTGGGATACTTTTAAATAGTGCCTCAATGGCCAGCGTTATTAAGACCTGTGTGTTTGGGTTGAAGGAGAGATCGTTGATCAAATCAAATTTGTCCTTTGTGTCTTTTAAGTATGATAGCATGATGTTCACTAAAGGACGAAGAAAGTAATCCACACACCTGGCAAGGGGCTCCAGATGTGACCCAATTCCAGACACAATTGATCTTCCCGAAGGAGAGAGCCTGTTCTTGTATATCACAAGAAAGAAGTAGAAGTTTGGAATTATAGATTGTCCTTAATGAGAAAATTGCCTTCTTCATTGGTCATTCAGTTTAGCAAAACTGATTAATTGGCCATCTTGCATTGTCCTTGTAGAACCTTCCAAAACATTGTTCTGGGTTCTATTTTGATAGTTACTGTTTTCCATTTCATGGCTGCCCTACTGCTCACTAGAAAAACTCAATGAAAGAAATTGAGTTATTGATTGGGGGGTGAAACCCTACTCATGCAGCAACCACAATCCTTGTCAGGGTAAGGCACAAGCAAACCCCAAATTAACCTATGCTCAACCCTCTCGTAGCTTGGCATAGAGCAGTCTGGCTTAATTTAGAGGCAATGTGTAAAGCATTTGTGCAACACTTCAAACATTGATAAAAATGAAAACACTACACAAAAAGGATCCCACTCCAAATTAGAAGAATATAGTACATTTTTATAAATAAAACAAGACCAAAACAACAAAAATTCAGTTGAATTGGAGATATACAGGGTTTAAAGAATTCTGTGAGAATAGCAACTGAAAGCACTAAGTGCGAACTGTGGATATCTGGTCGCGCTGGAGAGCGACAATGACACAGGTTCAGGTCAACCACGATGGATCGCAGGCTGGCTGCAGGGACCAAGTTAGGCCCGCTGAACAAGCGTACCTTAAATCCTGGGTGCAGAACTTTGCAAGGTCCCACCTCGAGGATGCATTCCACAGCCAAGGTGATAGGTTGGTTCTGAGGAGCTGCGATGCAAGGTCCTGCATAGTCATTGAGGATCCTGGTGGTGAGGAGGTCTTCCGCTGCAAGGTCTGGCATCGAGGATGCGTAGCGTAGCCGAGGCAATGCATCACTTCCGATGAGCTGCGATCCGAGTACCTGTGTCATAGTCCAGGCTGCCATCAAGAGATTTGGGATACGAGGGCCTGTGTCTGGGAGGCGTTCGCACAACAGTGCGTTCAATGCGAGCTGCAAAGTCAATGCGGAGTCCTTGTGCTGGGATAACCCTCACAGTAGAGGCGATGTGTTGGTTCTACTCAGGGTTGCGCCGCTCAGCAGTGGAGATGCATTGGTTCTGCTGTATCCACAGATGGGCAGGCAGAGCACCTTCATGCCCACTTCCAAGGGTCCAGGACAAGGGTGGCACCACTTGGGAGGGTAGGACTCACAGATGGCAGAGTTTAGGTGATGGGTTCAAGGTTGATGGAGCCTTGTGTCCCTGAGGCTCTAGTCAGGGGGCCCTTCCTGCACATAAACAATCAGTGGCGTTTTGCTGTTTCTATGTGTGCTGCACAATGCATTTCTCCTCATTTCGCCTGTTTAAGACCAGGGTTTCCCTGGTCTTCATTTTAGTGCTGCCTCCTATTTACGCTGCTCTTGTAAATATGGGGCAGCATCAAAATCAATGGGTGTTGCGGTGGAACGCCCACCACATGACCCATTGCCAAGCCCCTTTCATGATAAGGGGGCCTTATTTACAAGGCAGCGTTAAGCCACGTTAAGTGGCATAACGCTGCCTTGTAAATAAGGCAAAGCTCCTTTCGCCGCCACAATGTCACTAAAAGTGATGTTGTGGTGGTGATAGGGGTTTGTAAATATACCCCCATAGGTGGTGCATGGGCATTAAAAATAAAGCTGGGGAGAGGGGAGGAGAGTGCCATAGTTCTGTAAATATGGCTCTTTTCTTCTCACGCAGCGCAGCACAGCACAGCACAGCATTTGCGGCTGCTGGACTACGCTGCATGAGAAACTAGTAAATCTGCCCCAATGTGTGATGTATGTGCCTTAGGCAGTAAAAATATCACTTTGCTTCATGAACTAATGTTGTTTCATGTAAGCGAGAAGGGTGGAGCCATTAATTACCGGGGTTACACATTAAAGGGAGTGACCAATTGTTACAGTCGGGGGGTTCCCATACAATGCAGTACCATTATCTTCGTCAGATGAACCAGACATTTGATATAGTCCTCACTTCCTTATAAGATATGGGACATGTCTGGAGATCCTCCAACCTCCAGCTTGCTGGTCCCCTTGTGTAGGTTTTGAATTGCTTCTAGGTTTTCTCGAATCTTAGCATCCTGTCAGCCAAGAGAGCTGTCAACTTTTCCAATCTGTTTAATTGCCATACCTTAGACCACCAGATGCCCAGAGTGTGCACAGATTGTTGTTTCCAGGGTTGGGCCAAAGTAAGTCTTCCGCTACTAGAAAAGGTGTGATGAGTTTGGCTAAGGGAGTGTGTTGCAGGTAAATACTGTCTGCAACAGAGAGCCCTACTGAAATCACTACATATCTTTAATTAGATTAACTAGAGAGGCCAATACTATTTAATCTTTGGGCAGGTCCTCCATATGTGGAACAGCGTGCCCTGCATATGACATTGACTCCAGCATAAGGCAGACCCTTTTGAACAAGGCACTAAAGGGCTTATTTACAAGCCCATTGCACCACTGGTGCGTCACTTTTTTTTGACTCACCAGCGGTGCAGAGTGCAGACTCCTATCTACAAGGCCACGCAATGCAAGTTCACATGGCTTTTCATGGCCTCGTAGATATGAAGTAAGGCAAAGCAGCGCAGGTCCCTGCGTTGCCTTACTCTGCGTCAAAGAGGCATTCCATGGGTGTTGCGGTGGGCAGTCCCACGCAACACCCATGGATTTTGACACATTCCGAGATTTACAAGGGCTAGTACACCTGGGAATGTGTCAAAAGCCTAAGATTTCTCAGTGGAGGCATACTGAGGAGAAATAACTTTATTTCTCCTCGTTTTTTTCCTCTTTCTATGTGTGCTGCATTGTACCTCCATTGATTGTTTATGTAAATGTAATGTAAATGTAAATGTAAATCCAGTATTTGTAAAGAGCACAGCTACCCGGAGGCATCCCGGCGCTGGGGGCCGTCGGGAAGATTAAGCGAGCTATTGCCCAGAGTCACATGGTGCTGGGCTGACCTGCCACCGGTGCCGGGGATCGAACCGTGAGCCACAGCGTCCGGTGTCAGTCGCCCTGGCCGCAGCGACACACCTCTTCCCTAGGTGTCCCTTCCTGCACAAAAACAATCATTCCTACAATGCAGACACTCTTGCACCATAGTGCAAGGGTGTCTGCATTGGCACAAGGCAGCCAATTGTGCATCAGCACAGTGGAAGTGGACAAAAATGTGCCATATCTCATAGATCTGGCACATTCCTGCCCTTTTCTTTTGATGCAGGGCAGCGCAGCAAAGTGACTTGCTGTTCTGCCCTGCATCAAAAACTAGTAAATAAGCCCCTAAGTCTATTTGGGGTTTGGTTATCATTGAGTAAGTTAATTGAAAGTGTTTCCCCTTTGCTAAGTACAGATGGACGGCTTTGCATCTCTGTACCATATTTTAGTCCATTTGTCCTGAGCGCACTCGTGTTCTTGGTCTTCCTCCCACTTG
Source organism: Calotriton arnoldi (assembly GCA_963921515.1). NCBI lineage: Eukaryota > Metazoa > Chordata > Amphibia > Caudata > Salamandridae > Calotriton > Calotriton arnoldi. The sequence continues at coordinate 1,050,047 of CAWUFW010006382.1, read as the reverse complement.
GTCACATAGCTGTGCCTAACTGCTTGTGGAGGGCCCATCAAGGCTACATAAAGGCAGGATATTCCCTTTTTCGTAGAAGCCTGTAAGACCACCGTTTCAGCCACCATCAAAATTCCCTGCTTCCATGCATACATTTATTTTCTGTTGATACCCAGTGTTGGGCTTTGGTCAGTTTATAATTATCTTCTGGGCCTCTATGAAAGTCTCTATACATTCTGCTCGATCTCATATCACCGCCTGTGTAGACGTCTCTTAACCGTTGTAGATTTAGGACATCGGGACTAAAAAACAAGCATTTGCAATGCAATAGGTCTCGCATTTGCTAGAGTTAGAGCTACTGGCATTGTAAATGACAATGTATTTTATAAGGCCACGTTTAGGTTATTGAAACAGCAGATATTAACTACAGTGAAACAGCTGCTGTCACAAGCAAGCAGCGCTGAGGCGAGAGCGGAAAGGGAGGTGGGTGAGAATGGTGGAGGGGTGGGGGAGATGAGAGGCTGGGAGAGGAGAGCGAGTTGAGTAGCCTGCCTACATTTATAGCAGGAAACAATTTGTGTGTTAATCTACACCAAGCACAGCGCTTGCAGTAGATCAATAGGATCCACAAGCTGAGGCAAAAGAAACAAGAACCAGCTAAATTATAAAAACAAAATTAAACAATTCGCTATAGTGCTGCCAAAAGCGGCACCTTGAAATATTATGTTGGATTGGAGACTGGGATGCTAAACAAAGTAGATATGTGGGATCTCATCCGGCGGTAAAGAGAAAGGAAAAGGCTTCCTTTTTGCTGCGGGTTATTACAACCTCTAGGGGAGGGTGGGAAACATCTGAAGGAAATTATCATTACTGCATTCCAATCCAGAAAAATAACTGCAGTGGAAATTAAAGCAGAATGCAGGTTTCTTTATTTTTGGAGCCTGTGATGTGGGAGCGGTGTCAGATTTAAAGGGGAATGTGTTAAAAATACATGAAATACCTAAGCACATACATCGATAAAAAGTTTTTTGGGTTTTTTTTGTAGTTATTTCTTAAAAACGATCAAAAACCAAAGCCATTAAGGCTTATGGGAAATGAGCAATGGAGCCGGAAGCTACAGCACGGGGAGCAAGTAGAAAAGGAGAGAAGGATGACTTGAGCGAAACACTTCAGAGTGTAAATCACACAGCACATAAAAAGAGTGTGTGTAAAAGAAACTGCAAAGCAACAATGACGAACAATTTACAGTGAATGCTGGTGGCTTAAAAAGGAATGGATAAAGTGGGTTCGATCCTGGCTAGACGCCTGCGCAAGCGCGCAGCTAAAGCGCACATAGCCAATGTCCAGTTAAGTGACAGCACAAGGGCCACTACAGAGGCGGCGAAACGCGACGCTTTTCATGCATACTACTCGGCACTTTACGCTGCGGATGGCCTGCCTCCGGGCCGGGCTCAAGCCATCCTGGACCAGTGCTCCTGGACCCCACTTAGTCCATATTACTCTCAACAATTGGAGGAACCCCTCACCCCAGAAGAGCTTGCCAACGCACTGAAGGACTTGCCTCTTGGGAAATCGACGGGCCCGGATGGTATCCCCCTGTCCTTCTATCGCCTATTCCTGCCACAGCTCCAACCTCACCTACTACGCCTCTTTAACTCGTTCACGGACACGGCGGGCCCGTCTTCCTCTATGGGTCTAGCGGAGATTGCCCTTATTCCCAAGCCGGGTTAGGACCCCACCCTATGCTCTTCGTTCCACCCTATAGCCCTCCTTAACACGGATCTTAAAATATTCACTAAAATACTGGCCAGGCGCCTCGATCCGCACCTGCCGGACTTATAGAGCCGGATCAGGTCGGTTTTGTCCGGAATCGACAGGGGGCGGATAATGTACGTCGAATCGCTCACCTTGTGGGGAAGGCGCACCACTGGAACATACCGGCATGTCTATTATCGCTCGACGCCGAAAAAGCGTTCGACCGAGTGGATTGGACCTTCCTCCGAGCGGTGCTGCACAAAATAGGGCTGGGCCCATCCATGATCGCCCGGATTATGGCCCCTTATCTCTCCCCGCAGGCACGGGTGTGTGTCAATGGCCAGCTCACAAATCTCATCTCCATACGTCGGGGCACGCGGCAGGGTTGCCCCCTTTCTCCCCTGCTGTTTGCCCTAGTGGTGGAACCTTTGGCCATGCTTATCCGTCAGGCCCAGGACATCCACGGTGTCCCTATGGGAGGCCAGCAGCACAAAGTGGCCCTTTTTGCCGATGATCTTTACCTCACGCTAACTCATCCACACACTTCTCTGCCGGCACTCCTCTATTTGCTGCAGTCTTTCGAACTGGCATCCGGCCTTAAAATTAACCACGAAAAGTCCTGGGCCCTGAACCTCACGTTCCCCGAGTAGGAAATCCCCGTGCCACAATCTCTCATCCCCTATCAGTGGGCGACTGGTTCCATATCCTACTTGGGACTTCGGCTGACCCCCTCGCTTGCCACATGGTCCCAAACGAATTGGCGTGATTGCCGGAGGTCAGTCTTGGAAGACTTGAGAGCTTGGAAACCTCTCACCCTTTCCTGGTTGGGCCGCCTCAACGCTGTCAAAATGTTGGTGCTCCCGAAAATCTTATATTTATTTCAATGCCTCCCCACCCCTATCCCGCAGCACCAGATACAAAACCTTCAACGCGATATCACTAACTTCATCTGGGGCGGGCGCCGACCGCGATTCTCCAGCAAGCTTCTTATGCTCCCGAGGGATAGGGGGGGACTTGCGTGTCCTAATCTACTAGAATACTACTGGGCCTCGCACCTCCGCTTTGTCTCTGAATGGGTGGCGAGGGAGAGCGAAAAGGTGTGGTTCCACATGGATAGGGCGGTCACTGGACATACCATCTGGGACCTCCCCTGGCTCTCTCGGAACGCCCGTTCCCGAAGCGCCTACGTTGCTCTGCCTACCAAGACGGTGTTCGATGTCTGGGACAGGTTGACCGTCGCTAAGGGGCTCACTACCTTTCCCTCCCCACATACTCCTATCGCCGGAAACCTGCTTTTCCCACCAGCTATTAACCCACAGGTGTTCTCCGGTTGGGTGGAGGGCGGCTGCAGTACACTCCGGGACTTGTTCACTGGAGGCACGCTCAAAACCTTTGCTCAATGCAGGGAGGAGTTCGGTCTTCCGGAGGGAGCCAGACTTCAATACATGCAGCTCCGCCATTGGGTGTCCGCGCCCGCCATGGCTCAGGCCGCTACCCGAGCGTTCACCCCTCTCGAACGCCTAGTGCGTTCCTTTGAGGACTCGAAGGGGCTTGTATCTCGGATCTACCAAATCCTGCAACATCCCCCATCGGTACCCCCTCATCTGTATCAACGTCAGTGGCAGTTGGCGACCTCATCCACGATTACGCCTGTCCAGTGGAGCCACCTGTGGCGAGATATACCAAAGATTTATCGTAGCATCGCTCAGCGGGAAACCGCTTACAAGGTGATGACGCAGTGGTATTACACGCCTTCCCGACTGCATCAGATGTACCCCACTTCCTCTCACCTATGCTGGAGATGCTTGGGTTCCCCGGGTGACTTCCTTCATATTTGGTGGGCCTGTCCGCTCCTGACTCTATTCTGGAAAGAGGTTCTCAGTCATATCAAAGTGGTGCTTGGCTTCCCCTGCCTGAATCTACAGTCACAGTCCTCCTAGGCATCAAGCCAGACAATTTAAAGGCGCTTACCCGTAACGATTGGCAAATTGCCCTTCACATGTTAGGGACTGCCAAACAAATCATCGCTTCATACTGGAAGAAAGCAGAGACCCCTCCCATCAGCATCTGGTTCACGCGCTTGTGGCACACAGTGACTATGGAACTGTTTACTCCGCGCTTGCAGACTTGCGACACTAGATTCACTAAAGTATGGCAGCCACTGGTCAATTATCTTTGTAGCACAGAACACGCACGTCTTATGCCTCCAAAGCTCCGGGCTCTACGCCTCTTCGAAGGACGCTGTGATGCCATCCGACTCTGGCAGGCTTACTGCATCACCCCGTTGACCCTGCCCCTCGCCCCTCATGGCGGACCATAGACGGTGATCTGGCCTCTGACCGCTTCTGCCCATCCTCCTCCCCTCCCTTGCCCGCAACTCCTCTCCACCTGGATATTGCTTTGGACCTTTGCTATCTGCCCTCGCTATTAGTGCGCTTCCTCCACTCCGCCTGACACTTTCTTTTTTCTTCTAGCTTCTCTGTGTCTTTCTCTTCTGCCTCCTGCTGGAGGCGTCTCACCTTCTTCTCTCCTTTCTCCTCTCCTCGTTTCTGTTTAATAAGATGTTCATGTTGCAATGGGTCTCATGGCTCCTCCAATGGACCGTCCTTCGCAAATTCCTTGGCAGTACGCGGCCGGCCCCCTGTGGGTTGTAGGCGACTTGCTGTGTAACACCTTCTTGGATAATTGCTGCCAACGGTCCATATGTCTCCCCCACTAAGGCGGCCGGCCCTGACACGGGTTGTAGGCCACATGCTGTATGTGTATAGACCCCTACCTTGGTTTTTCTTTATATGAAAATAAAACAGATTTGCAACAAAAAAAAAGGAATGGATGTACAGGCAACTGAATGGGGCTGTAGTAGAATGGGGCTGTCTGAGGGAGAAGCACAGCATGGTATTATAAATAAGGTTGGCAGCCCGTAAATATATGCACTCCCAAGGACTGAAAATTAAGGTATATGCCTGCTGAGTGGAGAAGAAACACCCCGGTTACTCACCGGTAATCTTGATTACTCTGAGTCCTAGTCTTCCTCGCCACAGTAATTACATAATAAGCTATAGCCTCCCACAGAAACTCCCAAGTCAAAAGTTAGCATACTAGCCTACCATCCCTCCAATATGGCCGACATCCTCTTCCTCCTATAAAGAGGAAGTCTACCCACAGCACATCCTGTCACCAAAGCCGCAACCAAGAAAATATGAAGCCATGCAAGGCAGGGAGGGATGGGAAACTATAATAATAAATAATAATAATAATAATAGTTCATTTGTAGAGCGCCTGGCTACCCCAAAGGTGTGTCCCCGCGCTAGAAGCAAAAAACTGCATGAAAGACTGCTGGGCTAATGTTTATACAACCAGGTTTTCAGTCCTCTGCGGAAGGTAGGTTCAGATTTCTCTGCGCGTAGCCATAGAGGTAGTGTATTCCAGTTCTTGGCCGCTAGGTAGCCAAAAGATCGGGCGCCCATCCTAGCTTTCCTTATCCTGGGGACCTTGAGCAGGTGTGCTCCTGTCGATCTTAGTTGACGGCTGGGATTGTATGGAGTGAGAAAGTCATGTAAGTAGCTGGGGCCTTTCCCTTGTAGGCTCCTGTGACAAAAACACATGGCCTTAAAAATAACTCTTTTCTCGATAGGCAGCCAGTGTAGGGAGTCTAGAGCTTTAGTCGTGGAAGCACGGCTAGAAAGATTGAGAACAAGTCGTGCCGCTGCTTTTTGAATACGTTGGAGACGCATCATGCAGTCTTTTGGTGCGCCTAAATAGAGGACGTTCCCATAATCGAGTTGTGAGGTCACCAGAGTGTGAACTAAGGTTTTTCTGGCTGATACAGGGAGGACGTCAAGGGTTTTTTTATACTGTGGAGAGGAAGACTAGGACTCAGAGTAATGAAGATTGCCGGTAAGTAACTAGGGCATTACCTCCTCGGCCATCTTCCTTGCCACAGTAATTGCATAATGAGCAGATACCAAAGCAAGAATCGGCTTCATCAAGAACACAGTGAAAACAGAAACCAAAGGAAGAAACTGTAGAACACAGCCCAATTCAAAAAAAGAACAAAAGATTCCCACACAGAAACACAACACCAAAACATAGTGTTGAACTGAACAGCAAACGAGAGAGCTGCACCCCCACCAACCTCCAATAGTAAGAGGACCATAAGGTAGGAGGAGACGTCCACAGGGACGCAACACAGACACCCACCACGGACAACCCCATGACTGCAAGCCACGAAGCAGCCACAAAACCAGCAGACCATCCCTGAAACCGACCACAACGTGGTCCAAGGAAGGAGAAGTCCAACAGAAGAGACCGCATAATCCACCCCCAAGAGCGGAGTCTGATGGAAACAACCAAAACAACACAGGGCCAAAAAGCACAAAGACAACCACCAACCAGAATGGCACCATCTGGGATAGGCAAAACAATCACACCCGAAAACACACCCACTAGAAAACCCCGACCCCTGACAGAAGAGCAGGACAAAAAAAAAATACAGGGAACACAGCCACTGCACACCCATGGAAACAAGAGGCAACAACTGGAACAAAGTGGAGGGGAGCCACATACCAACCCAGCAGCCAAAAATGCAAAAAGAATGTCCAACCACCAGAAGAGAACCCAACACACCAACGCATCAGGCAGACAAGAAAGGCCCCAAAAAACCACTTCAAGGGCCAGTAACAACAGTGCAACTGGCTCCAGAGGACCAAACCACTCCCCTTGACGACCCCAAAGGCAAAAAACCCAAAGAGGCGCCGCCACCAAAAGCCCTGGGGTGCCACTTCCCAAAAGAGACCAAAAAGTGGGACACAAGGCGCACCAGAGAACCAACACAAGGACACCCAAATGCCCCCAAGAACCTCACACAGAGCCCGAAGAGAGGAAGAGGCCAACCTCAACCCAAAGCCAGCGGACCATAGAAAACCAGCACTTGCAAGGGTTCAACATCATAAACCACCAAACCCATTCGAGCACACCAAGCACCAAAAGCAACCCAGGGGCAGAAGCGTGCAAGGCAGAAGGACGGGGGACAGCTGAAACAAAGCAGCCCAACTCAGTGAGTACACCATCGAGGTATCAGGGCCAATCCCACAACAACCAGGCCCGAAGGGGCAACGGCTGCAACATGTTGCCTGGAGCCGTGGACCCAGAAGCGGGCACAGACAACCAGGAAGCACCCTGTGGGGCCAGACAGCCAAGACTAAAAAGAGGGGAGACCACAGGAGTCCCCACCATCCTGAAACCACCAAAAGCACAAAGGTCCCGACCAATTTTATCAGCCACAACCCACATGGAAGCAAGGGAACTGGTGGAAACACATACAACAGACCCATAAGACAAACTAAAGACATCGTGACCCCCCCACCAAGCAGGCAGGCAAGAAAGAACCAAGCAAAATCAGGGAAGCCCGGCATATATCATGGAGGCGAACCCCAAAAACCAGACCACGTAGCAAACATAGGACCATAGACACTGGCAAGGAAAAAGAACACATCGAGGGAAAACTCCCAACAAAACCATACCGCCACTCAGCACACCTTCCAGGGGAAGGAAGCGCAAACAAAAACCAGAGCAGCCGAACAGCCCAGAAACAAAGTACCAGAAGCAGACGAAAGCAGGGACAACACCCTGGTGGGTACAAACAACAAGACCAAGATGGAGGCTGATCATACCCAAACGTGACAACACGACACGAGAGGGGCAGATGCAAGGAGACCCAACTGAACATCCCCCAACCCCCAGGAGCAGGAAGAGCAGGCAGGCTGGACCCACGGCCACATCGCCGGAGCAGACAAATCCGACAGATCAGGAATCCTCACTCAGCATGGGGGCACCCATTGACACAACGTTGGAAGGTACAACACGGAAAAGATGGTTGAGAAAGGAAACACCACAAGCAACCACCAATCCAAAATCTCCCCCACCAGCGCCATCACCTGAAAACCCGGAGGGAAAGCCAGAGCACATAGAACCAGTGGGAAAACACCTGACAGAGTAATAGACACAGACGGAGACTGCCCCAAGGAATCATCAGAAGGGAAGCAGAGAAAAGACCCTGGAGACAAAGCCAATGAGGCACTAGGGGACACAGCAGCGCAAGCCACCCCAGAACCCCGGTCACTAGGGACAATCCTCGGACCACCAGAAGGAAAACCAACACGGCCCATGAATCGAAAAAGGTAGAACCTGCGGCGGGACCAGACCAGACGACTCAAGGGGCACCAAGACATCATGAAACCATACCACAGTGTAAACCCCCACAGACCAGGTATACCACTGTCGAAAAAGCAGCAACAACCAGCAAGGCATCCAGAGAGGAAAGAATAAAATCCCCAACCCATGGGAAGAAGAGATAGGTGCTTGAACCACACATGAGGGAAAAAGGGGATAACCATCGCAAATCCACCACAGGACAGAGAACACCAGAATGAAGAACTCCAGAAAGAGAAGAGGACATCCCTTCCCCCATCCCAAAGAAGGAGGGACAGGAATGAACGCCCCGTCGGCCAGGAGCAACGGGGGCCCATCTACCAAGGCTCGCTGCAATACGCCCGACACCGGACAAGGAGAGCATACCAACCCCTGACCCTAAGCTAGGCACACGGGTGGACCGAAAGGCGGCAGCCGCATGCCAAATCCCAGAAACGTCGGCAGCAAGGGCCCCCCCGGCTGGAAGCACCAAAAGCCCTCATAGAGACGAGAAAACAACTGCCCTATACAACATCGCAGGGTCCAACAGCATGTGAACCACAGCTGCCTGCTCAAACATGACCACCAATGGGGGTGAGGGGGCAAACAACTCAACCCCAGAGAAAGAAAAAGGCATCATCAATGTCCCTGTACAGCAGCATATCACCTTGACAAAAACCAACACAGGGGCAAGACCGCCATGGACAACCCTTCAGAAGAAATAGCTGCACCCAGGGAGGCCAATAATACTAGGCAACCGCCCAACCTGCAGTACAACATAGCCATGGCAAAAGAGAAGCCTACACCTTGATCAAAGAGCACCAGCAGGGACTGGAGAAGTACAGCAGCGGCAGAAGGGAAGAAGAAGAAGAGGCCGCCGCTCAATCGACAAAAGAAAGGAGAACCGCCCAACCACAAGACCAACAGGGTACATGGGATCGGTGTCCACAGAAGCAAACACCAGGCCATTTCTCACCAATACTGCACAACACCATGTGGACAGAGAAATGGAGCAGCAGGGGCAAAGGAACATGACACAGGTAACGGGAAAGAAGACACATATACTTCCTGCAAAACCACAGCCTGAAATGTCATGCAAAGCCCAATGTGTCGGAGGACCACTGCAAAAACAGGACCCAGCGCACAACCAGCAAATGTAGGAACTATACAGGAGCAACTCTATTAGACCATAATGCAACTGACAAAAGGCCACTGCAAGATACTCAGAGAGCATCACCAGGATACGAACCAATGTCCTGGGAGGACCGTGCCACCAGAGACACAAGATTTCGCCATTGAGACATAGCTCCTGTAGCAGAGAGTCTCTGTGCCCCAAGGAGAGGCAGCCAAACAGTAGAGCGTGCAAACTGACATGCAATTAGCCCCAAAAAGGGCGTGTACAAGCAGAGTGCCCACAGACATGTCCCCAAAAAAAAAAAAAAAAAAACAATCCATCGGACATGGGACTAGGCAGCCAGGCGGAACTAGCACAATCAGAGCGCCCGGTAGTGAATGCCCCGGTCTAGACTAAGCAGGGCCAGAACAGACGCAAGCGCCCTGGAACCGCACAGCAGGACCCCAAATATGCAATGGGACTGCATGTAGGGCAGAACACCCAAAGCAGAAGAAAGCGCCCCGCGTCTGTCACAAATCACGCTCTCAGTCCGCTACAGCAGGACACCCAGGCAAGGCCGCAGAGAACAGCCAGGCGGAACCAAAACTTGCGGGGAAAAGGCAAGGCGGATCGCCACGCCTTAACAAGAGAATGCGAGTCTGCTAAAGCAAGACCACACGGCAGGGAATGCGCAAGTGTGCCCGGCTCGCCGCAGTCTTCCCACAATCCCCTGCCAAGTCCGCTAAGAGCAGGACATCACGGCAGGGAAATAAAAAGGAAGATGCGCCACAACCAACCCCTGATTACCTCTCTGAGTCCGCTAGAGCAGTACCTCACGGCAGGGGAATAAAAAGGAAGACGCGCCACAACCATCCCCGATTACCGCTCTGAGTCTGCTAGAGCAGGACTTCCTGGCAGGGGTATCAGAGAACGCGCGCTGACCGAAACAATGGTCCAAGCGCAAAACAAGTCCGAGAAAAGGAACAAAAAGAAAAGGACGTACGGAGCCCTTGGACTGCCTAATCAAGACGCACGCCCACTCACCCTGCTGCATATGAAATTGAAAATTTCGCAGAAACCAAAAAACAGGATGTGCTGTGGATAGACTTCCTCTTTATAGGAGGAAGAGGATGTCGGCCATATTGGAGAGATGGGAGGCTAGTATGCACACTTTTGACTTGGAAGTTTTTGTGGGAGGCTGAAGCTTATTATGTAATTACTGTGGCGAGGAAGAGGTACGAGGAGGTAATGTACATAATGAAAACTCCCAAGCTCGCCCTGCTGATCCTGAAAATGCAGACGCTCAGCCAACACAGTCTGACAGGAAACAAGCACATGGTGCCTCCCCCCACTCTAAGCCCTGCCCGGAACTGACAAGTTGGTATTACCACATGCCGCTGGAACTGAGGAGCTGGCCCCTTTGTTTTCCATTTGGACGTCTTCAGCGGGAGCATCTATAGAAAAGTTAAAGGCTGAGTAAAGCCATCACAACAACCTGCCTGCGCACGTCCAGAGACCAGGGCATATGTCCTGACAAGCGGCCTTATTTGAATCAGGCAAATAGTTCCAAGTCATGATAATATTTACAATGTTAGTTTAATGTGCTAATAACAGAAAAGGCACGCACGGGTGAAGGCGGGGCTGGGGCAACAAGGAAACACCGCACTCGATTCCTTGGCAAATTCTGCATTAACGGGCAAGCAGCTACGGGCGCCAAAATAGCCTCCCAAACAAAAGCGTAGGGATACTGTAGTTAGTTCCTGCTCATTGGAGACAAAAAAAATCATTAACCCATGCTGCCTTTTAGATGGCAGTAAAACAGTTTCAAAACTTTCTGCCCCCCATAAAAAAAATACATTTCTGAAAGGCGCTAACTCAAACAAAAGAACAAGACCTCAACAAGCCCAATCCCCCTGAAAAGAAACCGAAATAATATCCTACCAAAAAAAGCCCAACTTACGGTTGATTTCAAAAATTGCAAAAAGGTTAAAAATAAGCAAGGGAGCGGGAGGCATGGCGGGGGGGGCGGCCGTAACACAACTTTAACATTAAGAGGAGGTGGGAGGGAGGAATGGTATATTAAAATGTAAGCAGCTATGGTGCACAAGCTGAACACAGGCAAACAGTGACATAGCAGGAAACCAAGAAAAAAATAGTCCCACAAAGAACAGATAAAGAACCATTCTGGAATGAGACAGTACTTAGTCCCTGCTGCCTGGGAGGAACGGAAGAGAAAAGGAGGGACAAACAGGCAGGACTGACCACTAGGAAGCAAGTATTTTTAAAGGACACTAAAACAAACAAATCAAAAGCAGGGGGGTGGCTTTAAGCCCACAGGAGAAGTATACTAAAGTATACAAGAGGTCGTACGCTTACGCTCGACCTAACAATGGGTCGTTCATTCTCAGAGGGAAGTCAGAGTACTAGGACAAGGATGTCTGCAGGGAAGGGAAGGTTGTTACATTTTTAATTCATATAAAGCCAGATGAGTGGTCAAACAGGCTTTGTGTACCCGGATCAATGACACAAGGCGAAGTGTGGCAAGCCATAGCAAGTGATGCAGGGGAATTGAGGTATAGCTGTCCTCAACTACTAACCAAGCATTGACTCTTAGGTCATTCCTCTAATCTAAAGCTGATCTAAACTGAGAGGCAAAAACATATCCCATTACGTCTGAGATTCCCAAGCCTATGTCCTGGGATTTTGAGCACAATGTTGATTTTGCTACTCTATAGTGCTTCTTGGCCCATACAAAATGTTATAAACCTTTCTGTATTTCTCTCATAGTTTTTTTTTGGTATCTTATGTGGTAAAGTCTAGGTCATATAAATAAACTGCAGGAGGAAATCCATCTTAATTTGTTTGATTCTTCTTGTCCAGGACAGATCAAGGCATGCCCATTTATATAAATCCTTGAAAAGAGCAATTGGGTGAAGGATATACTTAAAGAGCATCATGAGTGTTACAAATATGAACCTCAAGATAAGAGAGCAAGCCATGTGCACATTTGGACACATAGTCCTGGATTTATCATCATCATCAAGTTTATTTCAGATTTAATAAACCCTTAAAAACCATATAGACTACAGTTTAATTATTCATTAAAAATGTGTGTAAAATGTTCCTAACACATAGCAACTATATATGATAAAGTGCAAATAACAATCTATAAGTGTATAAACATCAAGACACATCAACAGCATAGACCATACCAGGACTGGGCACGTGTCCACGAATGTGCAAAAAACAGTATTAGAGAATACATATAACAGCGTTTTAAAGTCAAGTGCAAGGGGCTAAGTACCACAAAAACCCCTCAAAATGCTCCTGCGGCAATGGATTTACTGATTTGTTGTATCTGTGGTATCCACCACCCCAGGCCACGCAATTTGTGTAGTTAATTATAAACCCACGTCAACACTACAGCCAACGGATCAACAACTGCGCAGACAAGCTTGCTCCCCTCCGGAACTTCGACAAACAGCGCCCCACAAAAGCCACCTGGTTCACCACCGACCTCCGAGAATCCAGACGCACCTGCAGATGCCTCGAGAAAGTCTGGAGAAACAGCAAAACCCCGGAAGCATGGACCAGCTACAAGAACGCTATGACAGAATACCACCAACTCATCAGATCCACCAAAAGGAACTTCATCAAGGACAAGATCCTCGCCAACTCCAGTAACTCACAGGAGCTCTTCAGCATCATACAGGAATTCCCCAAACCTCCCAACAAAACCTCAGACGTCACACCCTCCCAGGACCTCTGCAACAAACTCTGCTCCTACTTCCACCTCAAGATTAAGTCCCTCTACGACAACTTCAGCGAACAGACACCAGACACCGAAACCCCTCCTACCTCCGGCCACGCCAGCCAAACTACCATCTCCGCCTGGACCCCGGTTACCACAGAAGACACCACCACGACCATGAAGAGCATTTACTCAGGAGCCCCCATGGAGCCCTGCCCGCCGCACATCTTCCACAGAGCCACCTCCGCCATAGCACCCGAACTACGACGGACCATCAACTCCACCTTCAAAACCGGCACGTTCCCCGACGACTGGAAGCGCGCAGAAGTCAAACCCCTCCTCAAGAAGCACTCCGCTGACCCGACGGACCTTAAAAACTACAGATCCATCTCTCTCCTCCCCTTCGCAGCGAAAGTAACTGAGAAGCTCACAAACTTCATTGAAGCAAACTCCATCCTCGACTCCTCCCAATTCAGATTCCGCAGCAACCACAGCACCGAGACCACCCTCCTAGCTGCCACAGACGACATCCACACTCTCCTCGACTAAGGCCACAGAGTGTCTCTCATCCTACTAGACCTCTCTGCAGCCTTCGGCACCATCTCCCACTCCACTCTCACCGCAAGACTCCACAACGCCGGCATACAAGGAACCGCCCTCGACTGGATCCGCTCCTTCCTCACCGGCCAAACCCAAAGAATCAGACTCCCGCCTTTCCTCTCAGAACCTACAGAGATCAGCTGCAGAGTACCCCAAGGATCGTCGCTCAGCCCCACGCTCTTCAACACCTACATGGTCCCCCTCGCCGCCGTCCCCATCGTCAGGCAGCATGGACTCAGCATAGTATCCCACATCGAAGACACCCAGCTCTTCCTCTCCCTCACAAAGGAACCCGACACCACCAGACTCAGCTTCGAGGAAGGAATGAAAGACGTCACTTTCTGGATGAGCAGCAGCTGCCTGAAGCTCAACTCTGAGAAGACAGAAGTCCTCGTCCTTTGACCCACCCCCTCCGCTTGGGACAACACCTGGTGGCCCACCGCCTTCGGCAACCCCCCCACCCCGACGGACCACACCTGAAACCTCAGCATCATACTCGACTCATCCCTTAGCATGACCGGACAGGTCAACGCCTTCTCCTCCACGTGCTTCAACACCCTCCGCATCCTCTGTAAGACCTTCAAATGGATCCCCCCGAATCCAGAAAGACCATCACCCACGCACTCATAACCAGCAGACTGGACTATGGGAATGCTCTCTATGCCGGAATCTACAAATACCTGCTACGTAAATTCCAGACCATCCTGAACACCGCTGCCAGACATTTCCTCGACATCCCAAGACAAGACCACATCACCCAGCACCTACGAGACCTCCACTGGCTCCTCTACTCACTCACGCCTACAAATCCCTCCAAACTGACCCCATTACCTCAACGAGAGTCTCCTTCTACGCACCCAAGAGAATGCTCCGCCGACCTCGCCCTGGCCGAAACCCCTCGCATACGCAGAGCCAGAACAGGTGGAAGAGCCTACACCTACATCGCGCAAAGACCTGGAACGAGCTCCCGCTCAGCATCAGACGTTCCCCCACTCTGAATGCCTCCAGGAAGAGCCTAAAGACCTGGCTGTTTGGGTAAGACGTACCGCACGTAGCTGCACATTCTCCCCTCCCCACTCCCCCCCAGTGCCTTGAGACCCTCACGGGTGAGTAGCGCGCCCCACAAATCCCCGATTGATTGATTGAACCCAGACACTTTCTAAATGTTCTCCAATTCCTCCACCAAAGCTGGTATTGAGGTCGGCAGATATCTTACAAACCAAATTATATCCAGCAGTGGCTCCTCCGTTAAGGTGGGGGAGCGTCGCCCCACTGCTCTCTGGGCAGTGCAAAAAGGAAAAATAAAATGATACACAATGTTAGTTATTATCATTTTATTTTTCAGTGCTGAGAAGGGGCAGGACTGTGCTGATGGACAGTAGCAGCCAGCAGGGAGGAGGATTGGTGGCAGCATCTTAGGATGGCCAAACCATCATGTACACTTATCATTTCTCCACCCGGCTGTGTTGCACAGCTGGGTGGAGAACAGTCCCAGGCATGGTCTGAGCAGCAAACCAGGCAGCTCAGACCAATCATGATAATAGTAATACCAGCATGACAGCAGCGTTGTGATTGGCTTAGAAGAGTCTGGGAGCCTGTGTGCTGCCGGGAGTCAGGAACAGAAGAGGACGGAGGAGAGGCGGCGACCATACACAGGTAAGTGATCTTTTATCTTTACTTTTCAACGACCCCAACCCTTCTCTGCCCACCACTCTGGTCGCCAGCAGCCGTCATCGATTGTTTCATTGGCAAATAAGGATAACTTGTATGTCCCACTTTTCATGGCTCATTCCAAGTGTTGAACAGTTATTTCTTTTTTCAATTAGGGGGTTCCATGTTTAGGGGTAAAAGAAGTCACTGATTTGTACCTCTACCAAGTGGTAGTTATTGTGATGGGTCGACATTAACTTGAGCAGGTTGTTGCACACAATTTTCAAGAATGAATTAAGTCATTATCAATCCAAGGGTTGTCTTTGCCAGTAACTCTGTTGAAAGCTTTTACCACATCAAGCGAGAGAAGGACCATTGGAATTTGTTCCCTTGTGGCTGTGCCTATCATTTATAGCAAGTCTTGTGTTGTCTGTTGTTTGGCGGCCTTGTACAAAACCTGACTAGTGGGGAAATGATGCCTGGCCAAATCAGATGTACCTGTGCAGTCAGGACTTCATAAATATCTTGACATCCTGATTTAGGAGGGCTATTGTGCATTATGACAAACAGCGTGTAGGATCTCTGCCTGGTTTAAGAATCACAGTTGTGGATTCATAGTGTCTGTGATTAACACACATGGGGTTAAAGTGTTTGGCCAAGGGATCCGCCAAAGTATCCTGAAAGTCATTATAGAAAGAGGCCGAAAATCCATCAGGCCCAGGGTCTTTGTGTGTGGCAGAACTCGAATGGCACTCCTAACCTCCTGATGGGATATGAGGATCTCAAGTTCTTCATGAGCTCTTCATGAGTTTTCTTCAAGGGATCTGTCTCCTCTATAGAAGCAGGAGTAAATTGTTGTGAATCTGTTTAGTATATCTTGGGATGTAGTAAAGAGTGTTCCCTCCTTGCCCGGTATCTCACAATATGGTTCAGTTTTTGAGTGGCTTTCAAGTTGTAGGTAAGGATACAGTCAGCTTTCTTTCCTTTCTTGTAATACTTTTGGCTTAAAAATATAATTTTCCTTGCTGCGTTCCCCAGTAGAAGGTGTTCCACATGTGCAAGGCCCGGTATGTCCTGAGATTAAATTTGGTTTTATATTGTGATACTAATTTCCAGATTTGGATTGGAGCTCTGAATTTCTTGCATTTATTCTCCTCTTGTAGACTGATATGTGAAAGATTAGCTCTCTTCTAATTACTGCCGTGGCCGTCATCTGAGTCATTTTCCTCAAACTAGTGATCGATGACCTCAACTATTGTGGATCTCACAGCAAAATCTCTAAATACGACCTTGTTAAGGGACCCGATCCCAGCGAAGGTCATCGAGAAGGCCATCAACTCCCAACTTTCTGAGTTCATTGAAGCAAACCACATCCTGGACCTCTCCCAATCCGGCTTCCGAAGCAACCACAGTACAGAGACCGCCCTCCTCACCACCACAGACGATGTCCGCACCCTCTTCGACCAAGCCAAAACTGCAGCCCTCATCCTCCTGGACCTCTCGGTCGCCTTCGACACCGTCTCCCACTGCACCCTATGCACAAGACTCCACAATGTAGGCTTCCGCGACAAAGCCCTGGAATGGATCCGCTCCGGCTGAACACAGAGAGTCAGACTACTACCGTTCCACCATGAACCTACAGAGATCAGCTGCGGAGTGCCTCAGGGCTCCTCCCTGAGCCCCACTCTCCTCAACATCTACATGGCCCTGCTCACAGCCATCGTCAGGAAACACAGACTCAACATTGTCTCGTACGCCGACGACACCCAGCTGATCCTTTCCCTCACCAACGTACTCACAGTCGCCATGAACAACTTCCATGTCGGGATGAAAGCTGTCGCCCCCTGGATGAAGCACAGCTGCCTCAAGCTAAACTCGGAGAAGACTGAAGTCCTCATCCTGGGCTCCACCCCCTCCATCTGGAATGACTCCTGGTGGCCCGCAGATCTTGGATCCCCCCACACAGACCACACACAAAACCTCTGCATCATCCTGGACTCTTCGCTCACCATGGACTGCCAGATCAACGCCGTCTAATCATCCTGCTCCCACACCCTACGCCTTCTCCGAAAGATCTTCAAGTGGATCCCCACCGAGTCCAGAAAGACGCTCACCCATGCACTCATCAGCAGCGCACTCTACGCCGGCATCACCCAGAAACTCCTCAAGAAAATGCAGAACATTCAGAACGCCTCCGCCAGACTCATTCTTAATTTTCCCATCCGCAGCCACATCACCGGCCTCCTGAGAGAACTCCACTGGCTCCCAGTCAACAAAAGAATCAACTTCAAGCTCCTCTCACATGCCTAAAAAGCCCTCCACGACGCAGGACCTGCATACCTCAACCAACACCTCGCATTCTACATACCCACCAGAGACCTCTGCTCCACCAACTGGCCCTGGCCATCGTCCCAAGTATCCACAAGACCAAGGATAGAGGAAGATCCTTCTTCTACCTCGCAGCAAAGACCTGGAACACCCTGCAATCACCGTCTCTGCCTCAATTCAGGAGAGACCTCAAGACCTGGCTCTTCGACTGTACCCCAGTGCCTTAGATGGATCAGCAGCCCCCCCCCCCCAGTGCCTCGAGACCCTTACGGGTGAGTAGTCACACTTTACAAGTCACTTGATTGATTGATTGACCATTGACTTTTGGGAGCGGCTTTGGCAGTCCGAGACAGAGATAGGGGTATGAACAGAAAGAGCTCCTATTGCTATTTTTGATAGCAGGAATCCTTCCTTGGGACACCAAGAAGCAATCTATCCTCAAATATGGTCTGTGAGCAAAATGTGTAGTCTTGCTCTTGCAGTTGTTGTACCCGCCACATATCATGTAATCCCAAATCTTGCCAATCGGTCAGGTGGTTGTAGAATGTGGTATCTGTTAACCGATATATGCAACCCATTTTTAAGTACCATGTTGAAATCATCATCTACTACCAGGAAACACCTTGTAAATTCTACAGTCTTGAGGAACAAAGCAGCAAACAATTCACTCTTGTTTCCAACAGGGCCGTATACTATGAAGACTGTGATAGTCTGGTGTTAGAAATTGGGTTTCTGGTTGGCAAAGGTATGCACCCTGTCCAAGCAGGAACCACAATCCTAGTCAGGGTAAGTTAGAAACACACCCCAAATTAACCTGTGCTCACCCTCTGGTAGCTCGGCACAGAGCAGTCAGGCTTAAAGTTAGAGGCAATGAGTAAAGTTGTAAATTGTGCAACACTTAATACAGTAAAACAGTCAAAACATCAAACAAAAATATACCACACCTGGTTAGAAACATAGAGCATAATTTATTGAACAAAACGACCAGAATGACAAAAATCCAATAAGCAGAACTAGAGTTATTATTTTTTAAAGAATATCCACAAATATAGCACTTAAAAGCATAAAGCGCCAACTAGGGCAATCTGGTCATGCTTGACCGGGTCAACTCCAAAGTTTCAGGCCGACCGCGATGGAGCGCGGGTCGGATACAGGGACCAACTTTGTCCTGTTGAAAAGTACCTTGTTGCACCATCAATGGGTCCCAATGCGTGGCGCAGGGGAGGCGATGTGTTATCGTCGATCCCTCTGGATGTAGGCGATGCGTCAGTTCCGAGACTTGCAAATCGAGATGCATCATCGTCGGCTTCTTCAGATGTAGGCGATGTGTCCTTGCCAAGCCACGCAGCTGGCAATGCGATGTCTTCGTCCTCTACACTAATTTCACACTGCCAGGAGAATACCTACCATAAGCGCCACAAGGCAAAAGCGTATATCAATATCACCCGATTGCCAATGATAAATGGTGATTCTGTTCACAATCCTGTTGAAAAATATACACACAAACAGGATCAGAACAAACACTTCCCTCAAAGAAAAACTGCATAAATCGTGAGGACCTAGTGCTCAACCTACCTTTATTAGATCAATAATATTGAGCAGCCAGCTTATTTCAGAGGCGAACTGAACTCGACTACTTCCAGTTATTATCAGCACTCCCATCAACCCTTCAAATTTGGCTTCATTGATTGTCTGTGCTCAAACAGAAGCGCCAGGTTTCATACACTCTGGATAGTCGGATATCTATGACGTAAACAAAGCTGATCAGACCCAAGCCTACAACAGTATCGGGCTAATAACTTAAACTCATAACACCACCGGCCCTAAATCTATAACCCAAAAACGCTTGGCCCTTCAACATACTATGACCGAACCACCGTACGAGACCCATACGATCCCTTAATTACCTTATTCACATAACCCCGTTCGTGTAAAGGACTATTAGACGTACTAAATACACCCAGGTCGGCCAATGACCGCCACACGACCTCAAACCCTCTAGTACAGTCTATAATCCTCTTACCTCCTCAAACGAGTATCGTTCACACAGCGACGGGGTCTCTGCCTCCGTACGTCAGCATCAAAACAAATGAGGTCTCACCTCTATTTGTACACTAGTACTCCTTCCGTCGGGAATTCATTCCACCTGACTCCATGAGTACGGTCACATGATACCTCCCACGATAATCGACGCCATTCTGAAAGGACTACCAACTCGTCCGCCATCTTGTAGTGGCTAATGGTAATCCAAAATCCTAACACCCGTTCAGAGTCATACTGTATTTAATTAAAATCAAAAAACTCGCAATTGTTAAGATCATCATTAATACAAATCCATCTAAATCATCGCTTCCCTATTACCGCATCACTGTGATTCAAAAATATCAGTCCCAATCGAATGTCTCCGAAAACTACACAACAAAAGATACTCACAAAGAATTTCGGAAAAATAAGCTACTAGGCATATCTATATCTATACAGAACCATCTGTCATCAAGTAGCCCCAATGATCCTATCCCATTCTTCTTTTGAATTTAGACCATTTCGTACAGTGTTTAATCTAGAGATAAACCACTGTTCGCGCGACTTTCTCTTAGTTTGCATATTTCCACCTCGTCTACCAATAAACACCTTCTCAAGGATAAACCACATAAGCTCATTTTCACTATGTCCCTTTTCAATAAAATGAGTTACCAGAGGGGCATTCAACTTCCTTGTTTTGATGGCCGATCTATGTTCCTGTATTCTAACCCTCAACTCCCTACCAGTCTCTCCCACATAGTATTGGTCACAGGGACATTTAAGCAAATAGACAATATTCTTACTTCTACAATTGTTGAGACTTTTTGATTTAATGCTACAGCCATTTACCTGAATTTCTTTAGCCACTAGGCATTGGCTGCAGACATTACATGAACCACATCTCACATTACCAACTGGTATTGTGTTTGTAATGGTACGTTGAGTACACCACGAATCCTCACGGTAAGTACTCACCAACAGATCCTTCAAGTTTTTGTTCTTCTTAAAGGCAAATAAAGGCTTCTCCAACTTATTAGCTTCATCGTGGTTCAATATGTGCCAGTTCTTATTGACAATATTCTTAATTTGATTACTTATATTTGAATATTTGCTCACAAACACCACCTTTTCCATGGGTTTTTTCTCTTTCGGAGATTTATTGATCATTGCATCACGATCATAAAACCTAGCTCGTTTAAGCCTCTTTCTCTATAATAATAAGTTCATGCGCCGTCTCTATAATTAAAAGCATCCAATCAGCTTAATAGAATTATTAACACCAAGAATGGCAGTAAAATTATGTTAATATCAGGCAAAGGAGAAAATTGGGGGAAATTAGTTAACCTCAAGAAGAAATTGATAAGGACCGAGGCACATGCAGATTTTTTAATCGAATATGTGAAGTCGGGGGTTATTCCCATTGGGCTACAGGTACGAAATGAACCGGGTCTCTTTGTTGAGAATCGTAAGTTTCTGGAAACTTGGACTATGATTTCCAATAGATGCAGCCGATATTGGATGCTTTTAATTATAGAGACGGCGCATGAACTTATTATTATAGAGAAAGAGGCTATAGACAAACTGGAGTTGGAATTACGTAACAATACCTCCTTAGAAGAAGCTAAAAAGAAATTAGAGGATATCAATAGAGATGTGGACGGGTATAGAGATTATCTCTTTAATAAAAAAAACAATAAATTAAAAAAGGATATGGAGAGATTTAAGCAGGAATTGGTTTATCCATTCCTAAGTGATAATTACTACCAACAGAGGAATGAGTCTGGTTGGGATAGGGATAGGAGTACCCAGAAGACAGATCTATAATAGAGGCGGGAGAAAGCAGGTTACATTCTCAGAGACATCTGGCTCTAGTAGCGATGAAGAGTGTATGCCTAGAGAAGATGTAGGAGGTAGAGGTAATAATAAGGAACATGTCCCTTTTTTAGACTCTCACCCCAGGAGGCCCCAACGATTCAATGGGAATTTGGGGAGGGGTCAACCGAGTCGGGGCCCTCCTCCTCTACAAGAATATATCCGGACAAGAAACCAACGAAATTGGCGTCAAACAGAATATCAGTAATTAATCTCTCAGACAAACTATTTACAGACACAGAAGTGGGTATACTGAGCAGAGGTTTTAGTTTTGTCCCGACCACTCAAGTGGATAGATTTCAGTTAGAGAAAGACATGCGTGCGTTCTTTCGCAAAGTTAGACTTAAACGGTTCTTTGAGGGACGTGAACCGAGAGAGGATGTGAATATCTCTGGTTTTAAGCCGAAATCGACTTTTACCCCTACACTTGCTATGGTAGGAAAGAACATTGAAGTGTTTGAAAAAGCGGTAGAAATAGGTATCTGTAATGTGTTGAGTTCATCCTCTAGCTACGTATCTCACAATATAAGTAAAGAAGAAAGGTTAGCATTGTCTCGGCTTAAAGATGATGCTAATTTGACCATTAAACCCGCAGATAAGGGTGGTGGTGTGGTAGTGTTCAACACAGATGACTACAACACAAGAATGTATAATCTTTTAAGTGTTACTGAACACTATGAGAGAGTCAGTGTTGGTTGTTTGGAAAATGTTACACAAGAGTGTCTTAGAATTTTAACTGAGGCTAGAGATAATTCTGTGATTTGTGAAGAGGAATTTAGATTCTTGAACAACCTTAACCCACATATACCTGCCTTGTATTGCCTACCTAAGGTCCATAAGAATTCCATTGACCCTCCGATGCGTCCTATAGTTAGTAGCATCGATTCACTGCTCGAACCGATCAGTAAGTATGTGGTCCATTTTTGGCGTCCTTGTGTATGTAGCCAGAGATCCTATGTTAGAGACTCGGCGCATTTTATTTCCTTGATTGAAGGAAAAGAGTTCTGTGGAGAGACTCAGTGTCTGGTTACTCTAGACATTGAGTCTCTCTACACGAACATTCCACAGGAAGATACAATACTTGTTGTGGGTGAGGTGTTGGACAATACTGATCTGGGTGGTGCTGATAAGGATTTTATTGTTGACTGTGTTAGATTGGTACTTATGAATAACATTTTTCTGTTCAAAGAGGAATTATTTAGACAAAAGAAGGGGACCAGTATGGGAGCTACATGTGCTCCTAGTCTGGCCTGTTTGTATGTTGGACAGTTTGAATTAAAACATATTTTTAATGAATTAGCACCTTTTTTGAAAATGTAGCGGGCTGGTACCGCTACATTGACGATATTTTTTTATTTGGGACGGAGAGATTGAACAATTAGAAGAATTTTTAGTGTGGCTTAACTTAGGGGACTCTAATTTGAAATTTACCCATTCTTACAGTAGGGAGAAGGTGGATTTTCTAGATATCTCGATTTTAGCTAGAGATAGACATCTAGAGGTTGAACTTTATGTTAAACCAATGGCGAAGAACACTTTATTACATTTTTCTAGCTTTCACCCCAAATCACAAAGAGAAAATATACCTTTCAGTCAATTTCTCCGTTTACGAAGAAATTGCTCAGATCTGGATGATTTTTATAAACATTCATCAGCTCTCAAAGAGAAGTTCAAGGATAGAGGGTACCCAAAAAGACTTATTACCCCCTCCTTTAAACGAGCTAGGTTTTATGATCGTAATGCAATGATCAATAAATCTCCGAAAGAGAAAAAACCCATGGAAAAGGTGGTGTTTGTGAGCAAATATTCAAATATAAGTAATCAAATTAAGAATATTGTCAATAAGAACTGGCACATATTGAACCACGATGAAGCTAATAAGTTGGAGAAGCCTTTATTTGCCTTTAAGAAGAACAAAAACTTGAAGGATCTGTTGGTGAGTACTTACCGTGAGGATTCGCGGTGTACTCAACGTACTATTACAAACACAATACCAGTTGGTAATGTGAGATGTGGTTCATGTAATGTCTGCAGCCAATGCCTAGTGGCTAAAGAAATTCAGGTAAATGGCTGTAGCATTAAATCAAAAAGTCTCAACAATTGTAGAAGTAAGAATATTGTCTATTTGCTTAAATGTCCCTGTGACCAATACTATGTGGGAGAGACTGGTAGGGAGTTGAGGGTTAGAATACAGGAACATAGATCGGCCATCAAAACAAGGAAGTTGAATGCCCCTCTGGTAACTCATTTTATTGAAAAGGGACATAGTGAAAATGAGCTTATGTGGTTTATCCTTGAGAAGGTGTTTATTGGTAGACGAGGTGGAAATATGCAAACTAAGAGAAAGTCACGCGAACAGTGGTTTATCTCTAGATTAAACACTGTACGAAATGGTCTAAATTCAAAAGAAGAATGGGATAGGATTATTGGGGCTACTTGATGACAGATGGTTCTCTATAGATATAGATATGCCTAGTAGCTTATTTTTCCGAAATTCTTTGTGAGTATTTTTTGTTGTGTAGTTTTCTGAGACATTCGATTGGGACTGATATTTTTGAATCACAGTGATGCGGTAATAGGGAAGCGATGATTTAGATGGATTTGTATTAATGATGATCTTAACAATTGCGAGTTTTTTTATTTTAATTAAATACAGTATGACTCTGAACGGGTGTTAGGATTTTGGATTACCATTAGCCACTACAAGATGGCGGACAAGTTGGTAGTCCTTTCAGAATGGCGTCGATTATCGTGGGAGGTATCATGTGACCGTACTCATGGAGTCAGGTGGAATGAATTCCCGACGGAAGGAGTACTAGTGTACAAATAGAGGTGAGACCTCATTTGTTTTGATGCTGACGTACGGAGGCAGAGACCCCGTCGCTGTGTGAACGATACTCGTTTGAGGAGGTAAGAGGATTATAGACTGTACTAGAGGGTTTGAGGTTGTGTGGCGGTCATTGGCCGACCTGGGTGTATTTAGTACGTCTAATAGTCCTTTACACGAACGGGGTTATGTGAATAATGTAATTGAGGGATCGTATGGGTCTCGTACGGTGGTTCGGTCATAGTATGTTGAAGGGCCAAGCGTTTTTGGGTTATAGATTTAGGGCCGGTGGTGTTATGAGTTTAAGTTATTAGCCCGATACTGTTGTAGGCTTGGGTCTGATCAGCTTTGTTTACGTCATAGATATCCGAATATCCAGAGTGTATGAAACCTGGCGCTTCTGTTTGAGCACAGACAATCAATGAAGCCAAATTTGGAGGGTTGATGGGAGTGCTGATAATAACTGGAAGTAGTCGAGTTCAGTTCGCCTCTGAAATAAGCTGGCTGCTCAATATTATTGATCTAATAAAGGTAGGTTGAGCACTAGGTCCTCACGATTTATGCAGTTTTTCTTTGAGGGAAGTGTTTGTTCTGATCCTGTTTGTGTGTATATTTTTCAACAGGATTGTGAACAGAATCACCATTTATCATTGGCAATCGGGTGATATTGATATACGCTTTTGCCTTGTGGCGCTTATGGTAGGTATTCTCCTGGCAGTGTGAAATTAGTGTAGAGGATTTGGAAGTCAGTTATGACTAATACATGGACTTATTTGGCATTGTTATGATGTTATTTTCAGATAATAAGAATTGGAGACATTGAGGCTATTGCCCATGATTGATTTTAGTCTAATATTGGAAGACAAACCAAGGTAACTAGGTATTCCAGCTCCTTGTGATAGTAAGTGTGAGTGAGAGTGTATGGATGCATGTGACCAGTGTGTCAATATGTATAAATTATCTGTATGTGTATATTTGTATTGTTCTGTGATTCATACATGCTTTTTATTACAGACACATGGTCTTACCTATGTTGGTACGGGGAATAATCTTTTTGTCCTGAGGAAGGTGGTGGTCATACAATTTAGAGACCCACCGAAACGCGTTGACGCCCTTTTTTAAAGAAGATCACTGTGTATACTGTGTGTATTACGGAGTTATGACAAGCAATTGAGTCTATATGAAGCACTTTCTCTTATGGTTTTATTTTAATCAATGATTTGTGTTTAGTGCCAGTGATTTGTGTATTTTCTCTCTCTATCTCCCGTCTGTTATCTTTTATTATTATTTTAATATTTTTACCCATGTGATTGTGTATTGATGTATATGAAATTCATGATCTTTTTGTCTTTTATGATATTTATGTACGGTATTGTTTTTACTGTGTGTCTGAATTAACATGTTTTTAACAAGGATTTTTTAGTAAAAGGCATTTATGAATTTGGCTAATAAAGATATGTACATTTGATCTTACTGAGTTGGGCAGAAATTTGATTTATTGACATACTGGTGACTGTCTGTTCGTTTATAGGCTGGTGACTGTTTGCCTGTGTGTTTTTTATGTCAAGCATATTGATGCTCAATGTTATGTGTCTCAGAGGAAGGTCTCTTTTTTGACTTTTAGTCTTGTTTGGTACCCACTTCCTCTGTAGTATTGGGTCCCTCTCGTTTTATTGAGATATAGTGGAACAGTCCGGTTGGGCTGGAGAGTGAGTTGTGTTGATATTCGGTATCAGCCAAGGTTGAACGGCTGAGCCGATGGACCAATTTAAGACTTTTGGTTTTAGCGATGATCAGCTTAATAGAATTATTAACACCAAGAATGGCAGTAAAATTATGTTAATATCATTCAAAGGAGAAAATTGGGGGAAATTAGTTAACCTCAAGAAGAAATTGATAAGGACCGAGGCACATGCAGATTTTTTAATCGAATATGTTGAAGTCGGGGGTTATTCCCATTGGGCTACAGGTACGAAATGAACCGGGTCTCTTTGTTGAGAATCGTAAGTTTCTGGAAACTTGGACTATGATTTCCAATAGATGCAGCCGAGATTGGATGCTTTTAATTATAGAGACGGCGCATGAACTTATTATTATAGAGAAAGAGGCTATAGACACACTGGAGTTGGAATTACGTAACAATACCTCCTTAGAAGAAGCTAAAAAGAAATTAGAGGATATCAATAGAGATGTGGACGGGTATAGAGATTATCTCTTTAATAAAAAAAACAATAAATTAAAAAAGGATATGGAGAGATTTAAGCAGGAATTGGTTTATCCATTCCTAAGTGATAATTACTACCAACAGAGGAATGAGTCTGGTTGGGATAGGGATAGGGTACCCAGAAGACAGATCTATAATAGAGGCGGGAGAAAGCAGGTTACATTCTCAGAGACATCTGGCTCTAGTAGCGATGAAGAGTGTATGCCTAGAGAAGATGTAGGAGGTAGAGGTAATAATAAGGAACATGTCCCTTTTTTAGACTGTCGCCCCAGGAGGCCCCAACGATTCAATGGGAATTTGGGGAGGGGTCAACCGAGTCGGGGCCCTCCTCCTCTACAAGAATATATCCGGACAAGAAACCAACGATATTGGCGTCAAACAGAATATCAGTAATTAATCTCTCAGACAAACTATTTACAGACACAGAAGTGGGTATACTGAGCAGAGGTTTTAGTTTTGTCCCGACCACTCAAGTGGATGGATTTCAGTTAGAGAAAGACATGCGTGCGTTCTTTCGCAAAGTTAGACTTAAACGGTTCTTTGAGGGACGTGAACCGAGAGAGGATGTGAATATCTCTGGCTTTAAGCCGAAATCGACTTTTACCCCTACACTTGCTATGGTAGGAAAGAACATTGAAGTGTTTGAAAAAGCGGTAGAAATAGGTATCTGTAATGTGTTGAGTTCATCCTCTAGCTACGTATGTCACAATATAAGTAAAGAAGAAAGGTTAGCATTGTCTCGGCTTAAAGATGATGCTAATTTGACCATTAAACCCGCAGATAAGGGTGGTGGTGTGGTAGTGTTCAACACAGATGACTACAACACAAGAATGTATAATCTTTTAAGTGTTACTGAACACTATGAGAGAGTCAGTGTTGGTTGTTTGGAAAATGTTACACAAGAGTGTCTTAGAATTTTAACTGAGGCTAGAGATAATTCTGTGATTTGTGAAGAGGAATTTAAATTCTTGAACAACCTTAACCCACGTATACCTGCCTTGTATGGCCTACCTAAGGTCCATAAGAATTCCATTGACCCTCCGATGCGTCCTATAGTTAGTAGCATCGATTCACTGCTCGAACCGATCAGTAAGTATGTGGACCATTTTTTGCATCCTTGTGTATGTAGCCAGAGATCCTATGTTAGAGACTCGGCGCATTTTATTTCCTTGATTGAAGGAAAAGAGTTCTGTGGAGAGACTCAGTGTCTGGTTACTCTAGACATTGAGTCTCTCTACACGAACATTCCACAGGAAGATACAATACTTGTTGTGGGTGAGGTGTTGGACAATACTGATCTGGGTGGTGCTGATAAGGATTTTATTGTTGACTGTGTTAGATTGGTACTTATGAATAACATTTTTCTGTTCAAAGAGGAATTATTTAGACAAAAGAAGGGGACCAGTATGGGAGCTACATGTGCTCCTAGTCTGGCCTGTTTGTATGTTGGACAGTTTGAATTAAAACATATTTTTAATGAATTAGCACCTTTTTTGAAAATGTAGCGGGCTGGTACCGCTACATTGACGATATTTTTTTATTTGGGACGGAGAGATTGAACAATTAGAAGAATTTTTAGTGTGGCTTAACTTAGGGGACTCTAATTTGAAATTTACCCATTCTTACAGTAGGGAGAAGGTGGATTTTCTAGATATCTCGATTTTAGCTAGAGATAGACATCTAGAGGTTGAACTTTATGTTAAACCAATGGCGAAGAACACTTTATTACATTTTTCTAGCTTTCACCCCAAATCACAAAGAGAAAATATACCTTTCAGTCAATTTCTCCGTTTACGAAGAAATTGCTCAGATCTGGATGATTTTTATAAACATTCATCAGCTCTCAAAGAGAAGTTCAAGGATAGAGGGTACCCAAAAGACTTATTACCCACTCTTTAAACGAGCTAGGTTTTATGATCGTGATGCAATGATCAATAAATCTCCGAAAGAGAAAAACCCATAGAAAAGGTGGTGTTTGTGAGCAAATATTCAAATATAAGTAATCAAATTAAGAATATTGTCAATAAGAACTGGCACATATTGAACCACGATGAAGCTAATAAGTTGGAGAAGCCTTTATTTGCCTTTAAGAAGAACAAAAACTTGAAGGATCTGTTGGTGAGTACTTACCGTGAGGATTCGCGGTGTACTCAACGTACCATTACAAACACAATACCAGTTGGTAATGTGAGATGTGGTTCATGTAATGACTGCAGCCAATGCCTAGTGGCTAAAGAAATTCAGGTAAATAGCTGTAGCATTAAATCAAAAAGTCTCAACAATTGTAGAAGTAAGAATATTGTCTATTTGCTTAAATGTCCCTGTGACCAATACTATGTGGGAGAGACTGGTAGGGAGTTGAGGGTTAGAATACAGGAACATAGATCGGCCATCAAAACAAGGAAGTTGAATGCCCCTCTGGTAACTCATTTTATTGAAAAGGGACATAGTGAAAATGAGCTTATGTGGTTTATCCTTGAGAAGGTGTTTATTGGTAGACGAGGTGGAAATATGCAAACTAAGAGAAAGTCGCGCGAACAGTGGTTTATCTCTAGATTAAACACTGTACGAAATGGTCTAAATTCAAAAGAAGAATGGGATAGGATCATTGGGGCTACTTGATGACAGATGGTTCTGTATAGATATAGATATGCCTAGTAGCTTATTTTTCCGAAATTCTTTGTGAGTATTTTCTGTTGTGTAGTTTTCGGAGACATTCGATTGGGACTGATATTTTTGAATCACAGTGATGCGGTAATAGGGAAGCGATGATTTAGATGGATTTGTATTAATGATGATCTTAACAATTGCGAGTTTTTTGATTTTAATTAAATACAGTATGACTCTGAACGGGTGTTAGGATTTTGGATTACCATTAGCCACTACAAGATGGCGGACGAGTTGGTAGTCCTTTCAGAATGGCGTCGATTATCATGGGAGGTATCATGTGACCGTACTCATGGAGTCAGGTGGAATGAATTCCCGACGGAAGGAGTACTAGTGTACAAATAGAGGTGAGACCTCATTTGTTTTGATGCTGACGTACGGAGGCAGAGACCCCGTCGCTGTGTGAACGATACTCGTTTGAGGAGGTAAGAGGATTATAGACTGTACTAGAGGGTTTGAGGTTGTGTGGCGGTCATTGGCCGACCTGGGTGTATTTAGTACGTCTAATAGTCCTTTACATGAACGGGGTTATGTGAATAAGGTAATTGAGGGATCGTATGGGTCTCGTACGGTGGTTCGGTCATAGTATGTTGAAGGGCCAAGCGTTTTTGGGTTATAGATTTAGGGCCGGTGGTGTTATGAGTTTAAGTTATTAGCCCGATACTGTTGTAGGCTTGGGTCTGATCAGCTTTGTTTACGTCATAGATATCCGAATATCCAGAGTGTATGAAACCTGGCGCTTCTGTTTGAGCACAGACAATCAATGAAGCCAAATTTGGAGGGTTGATGGGAGTGCTGATAATAACTGGAAGTAGTCGAGTTCAGTTCGCCTGTGAAATAAGCTGGCTGCTCAATATTATTGATCTAATAAAGGTAGGTTGAGCACTAGGTCCTCACGATTTATGCAGTTTTTCTTTGAGGGAAGTGTTTGTTCTGATCCTGTTTGTGTGTATATTTTTCAACAGGATTGTGAACAGAATCACCATTTATCATTGGCAATCGGGTGATATTGATATACGCTTTTGCCTTGTGGCGCTTATGGTAGGTATTCTCCTGGCAGTGTGAAATTAGTGTAGAGGGTTTGGAAGTCAGTTATGACTAATACATGGACTTATTTGGCATTGTTATGATGTTATTTTCAGATAATAAGAATTGGAGACATTGAGGCTATTGCCCATGATTGATTTTAGTCTAATATTGGAAGACAAACCAAGGTAACTAGGTATTCCAGCTCCTTGTGATAGTAAGTGTGAGTGAGAGTGTATGGATGCATGTGACCAGTGTGTCAATATGTATAAATTATCTGTATGTGTATATTTGTATTGTTCTGTGATTCATACATGCTTTTTTATTACAGACACATGGTCTTACCTATGTTGGTACGGGGAGTAATCTTTTTGTCCTGAGGAAGGTGGTGGTCATACAATTTAGAGACCCACTGAAACGCGTTGACGCCCTTTTTTAAAGAAGATCACTGTGTATACTGTGTGTATTACGGAGTTATGACAAGCAATTGAGTCTATATGAAGCACTTTCTCTTATGGTTTTATTTTAATCAATGATTTGTGTTCAGTGCCAGTGATTTGTGTATTTTCTCTCTCTATCTCCCGTCTGTTATCTTTTATTATTATTTTAATATTTTTACCCATGTGATTGTGTATTGATGTATATGAAATTTATGATCTTTTTGTCTTTTATGATATTTATGTACGGTATTGTTTTTACTGTGTGTCTGAATTAACATGTTTTTAACAAGGATTTTTTAGTAAAAGGCATTTATGAATTTGGCTAATAAAGATATGTACATTTGATCTTACCGAGTTGGGCAGAAATTTGATTTATTGACATACTGGTGACTGTCTGTTCGTTTATAGGCTGGTGACTGTTTGCCTGTGTGTTTTTTATGTCAAGCATATTGATGCTCAATGTTATGTGTCTCAGAGGAAGGTCTTTTTTGACTTTTAGTCTTGTTTGGTACCCACTTCCTCTGTAGTATTGGGTCCCTCTCGTTTTATTGAGATAAGATTCTAAATTACCATGACAGGGATGTGATCTTAAAACAGGCTAGACTCAAGGAACCTCTGCTATACGAAAACACTTGCATCCACATATTCCCGGACTATACAAGACTAGTCCAGCAGAAACGACAATCGTTTATGGCAGCCAAGGCCCGCCTCCGTGAGCTGAAACTTCCTTACGCATTGCTGTATCCCGCCAAGCTGCGGGTGGTGTACCAATCCCGTACTCTCTTCTTCGAATCGCCAGAGGACGTTTTCAACTGGACAGATGAAACTGTGAAGATTCGGCTCCGCACGTCGTCCAGGTTGGAGTCCGACTCCTCGTCCAGTGAGGTCGTCCGCAGGCCATCCAAACTCAAGATCCAAGGTTCCAGGAGGTCGAGATCGAGACGCCGCTCCAAATCCTGCAGTGATCCTAACAGATCTACATCGGTGCCCCGGCAGGGGTCTGCGGCATCATAGCCGCGTCAGGACGTTCTCGGATGGGGGATGATGGTGTCCTATGTTTAGACCGACGAAATGTGAGCAGGGGCTAGTACCTCTGTTCGAATCTCAATAGTTAAAAGGACCGTCCGTTGATTATGGGCAGGTTATTGGGGATCTATTGGGGGGGAAGGGTGGCCCCCGTTGAGGTCCGCAAGCCACCTCCGCCGTGACAGATACTTCAGCTGTTTTGAGGTAAAGGGAGGGTTTGGGGGAAGTTGTGGTACACATGTTATATGTTTGCACTGCGCTTTTGCCACACATGGTCACCGTTGGCACACTGGCTTATAGTTGGCCCACACACCGAGGCCCAGAGACCCTTCGATGGCAAGCCACACATATAGGGCGCGTCTCCACGCGGGAGATCTTCGAATAGTGAGTTGGAACGTCAGAGGGGCTTTGGATAAAGTCAAAAGAGGGGCTATACTCCAACAGGCCAAACGGTACCGAGCGGATGTCCTGATGCTTCAGGAGACGCATTTAATGGGTACTAAAGCATTGTGTCTCCTCTGCTATGGTTATATTCAAGTGTTTCATTCTGGCTTCACCAGGGGGTCTCGAGGAGTTGCGATTTTGCTTCATCGTAGGGTCCCATACAAACATATCAAGACATGGACAAACACTCAGGGGAGATACGTATTTATTGAGGGTACCATATATGAGGAACAAGTGGTACTGGATTGAGTTTATGCCCCCCCCCCGCCGCTACAATGGGCGTTAGTTGAGCGTCTCACGACCCTGTGGCCCGATATACCGGAGGGGTTGGCAATAATAGGGGGAGATTGGAACGACGTAATGGACTCGGCCGTAGACAGATGGAGGGCAGGGGGATATTCCACTGTCCACCATAGTACCAAACTGAGCTCCTTAGCAACAGGACTGGGACGGGTAGATTCATGGCGGTGGCTGCATGGCGCGGAACTAGGTTACACGTATTTCTCGACATCTCTTGATTCGTACTCCCGTCTTGATCATATTTTTGTACCCCTAAGAGCTGTCGGGAGGGTGAGGGCCGTGGAGATTCTCCCAAGGGGTCTATTCGACCACTCTCCAGTGGTTCTGACGGCGCAGTTGGGTCCTGAGAAACCGCCCTTTCGTTGGCGTCTTTCCCCATGGCATCTACAGGACGAGAAGTATCGGGAGCATATGGGGCAGGCAATTGAACACTATCTGGATACGAATGCGGGAACGGTGGCCGAGGCCGCGACTTTGTGGGAGGCCATGAAGCCCACCCTGCGAGGGGTGGACATTTCATTCTGCGCGGCAGCACGTCGCACCCGGCGGGGATCTCTTCGGCGGTCGGAGGCCCATTTAATGGAGTTAGAGCAGAGTAGTAGGGGGGAGGGAGGGAATCTGGTACGCCGACAGTTGGTGATGGCGCGACAATCCTATGCAGATACCCTGATGGATGAGGCCCGCCTCTCGTGGCTAGCGTCCCGTAGCAGAATTTACCAATGGGGCGACAAGTCCACTAAACTACTGCATAGACTATGCCAAGGGGCCTTGCAGCCCCAGGTTCTCCCAAGCATACCAGGTCCAGATGGATGGGTTCTGAGTGACCCCTCCCTCATAGCTGAGAGTTTCGCACATTATTTTGCAGAACTCTATACCCCTAGGGAACTCCTGCAGTAAGACGTGAACCATCGCTTTGTAGCCGACTTACCGCCTCGCGCCCTTTCAGATGACGTACGAGCAGACCTTGAACTTCCGTTCACTGAGGAGGAGATTTGCACTGCGCTGGGAGAATTGAATTCGGGAAAGGCGCCGGGTCCGAATGGGTTCCCATGCAAATTCTTTAAGAAATATTTCTCCAAATTAGGGCCGCACTATCTTCAAGTTATCGACGAAGCTAGAGATCGGGGCTGCTTGCCGCGGGATTGGAGACACGCAGAAGTGGTTGTATTTCATAAGCCAGGCCGGCCTCCGGACCAACACGCCTCATATCGCCCCATCTCACTACTAAATGTCGAGGCAAAAATTCTGGCCAAAATGTTGGCCAGTCGCCTTCAATCTCACATAACTACCTTGATTCATCCAGGTCAGGCTGGCTTTATGCCTCAGCGGGCTACGCGTCACAATATCCGTCGTGCGCACAACGCTCTAGCTACCATCCAGGGAAGAGGAGTGCCGGCTGCCCTTTTGCTGGCTGACATGGATAGGGCGTTTGACTCCCTCAGTTGGGTATACTTGCTCGTACTTCTAGACCGTCTTAATATAGGCCAACGATTCTTGTCATATCTAAAACTGTTATATACGGATCTCACGGCGTCGGTGCGGGTTGCGGGATCCATATCCTTTACTTTTTCAATTGGCAGAGGCACCAGCCAGGGGTGTCCTCTCTCGCCATATCTCTTTGCTCAAGCAATGGAGCCCTTGGCGGTGTGGGTGCGAATGGATGCGCAAGTGGTGGGATTTGAGTGGGATCATGGGCTCTCGGATCGCATTGCCTTGTATGCGGATGATGTCCTTTTCTTCTTAACGGACATGAATAGGAAGGGGACAAGGCTGCTCCGCATTATGCAAATTTTTGGTGAATCATCTGGACTGTTTATGAACCCGAGTAAATCCACTCTGTGGGTGCTGGGGGGAACTGCGGAACTGGGGTCTTGGGCCACGGCAGTACGGGTGACGACAGAGTGAGTGAAATATCTGGGAGTTTTTCTATCAGATCTGCCAAGAGTAGCGTGGGACAGAAATCTTGTACCAATATGGACACGGGTAAGGGAGGAAATGAAAACTTGGTTGCACATGCCCCTTTCTATCTATGGCAGATCGGCAATTTTTAAAATGGTGTCATTGCCGCGCCTGCTCTATAAACTGCAGAACCATCCATACCCGGGACCCCCTTCGTGGTTTCGCCAGGTAATTGCGGCGCTGGGACAATTCCTGTGGGCAGGGGGGGCTTCCAGAGTGGTGTTGCGGACTTGCTTTCAGTCAACATATTGCGTGGGGCTGGCCACGTCAGATGTCCAATCGTACTACATGGCTTTGCATCTCCTGGTGCTGAATGAATGGTGGTATGGAGACCGGGAAGACCCCGCTTACGCAGTGGAGCGGAGGTGTATGGGGGAGTCCACCCTGCATATCATTTTGTACTCGGCGGCGTTACGTAATTCTCTACCGCCGGCCACTCGGGTGGTATTTCGGGTGTGGAAACAGCCCCTCCGCAGGAGGGGATGGTGGAATAAGCTAACTAGGGAAACCACACTGTGGCATAATGGTCGTCTGCCGCAGCTGGCGGCGTTATCTGGATTTTGAGGATGGGATAATATAGGAATTTCCACATTAGGGGATGTAATGCGGGGCCGGTGCTCAAATCATTTCAAGATCTTCAGCAAGAGTACCAGATGCCAAGAACCCAGTTTTATAAATACCTCCAATTTCGGCATGCCATTTATCTGAGTATCTCGGGGTTAGAGGCTCTCCCTGAATTCAGTACGATTGAGGCCAAGGTCTTCATGGGTGATTTGCAGGATCATAAAATATCAAAGATCTTTCAATCATTGGTGACCCATAGCTCCACTACACTGGATAAACTCAGAGAGGCTTGGGCTGGGGATGTTGGCCAATTAGATGGAGATGATTGGATGGACGCACTGGCCTCTCCTAGAGGAGCAGCGATAGCAACGCGGTTGCGTCTCATTCAATTTAAATACCTTCACCGGGTTTATTATACCAGGCTCAGGCTGCGGAGGGTGGGTCTGGTGACATCTCCGATGTGTCTGCTTTGTGGTCGGGAGGAGGGGTCCCTAATTCATACCATTTGGCACTGTACAGCACTCACGAAATTTTGGAGAGGGGTGTTGGCCTGCTTGGCGGAGGTGTTGGGATGGGAGCTCCCCTCCTCACCGAGATTGGCAATTCTGCATATCATGGAGGGTATAGGAGGTAACATATACAAGAGGCATCTATTACTGCTGGGGCTGACCTTGGCTAAAAGAGATATAGCAAGGCTGTGGAAGGCGACGGCCCCCCCTTCTCTCTCGGCATGGAAAAATGGGCTGGATTTTAGCATGGGGTTAGAGATCCCGATGTTCAAAGCTAGGGGCTGCCCGCAAAAGCACTCCAAAATCTGGAAACGATGGGCAGATCGAGGCCTGGACTTAGACCCGGTGCCCCCGGTGGATGCATCTGTTTCTACCTTGATATGCGGGCCCCTAGGGTAAGGAACCGGACATGTGGTGAGGGAATTGATTTGCTGGAATGGGGGATGTGGTGGCAACCGAAACGTAGCAATGTGTTAGTGCAATGGGGGAGGGGGTTCAATGTGTTTACGTTATATTGCATTTCATGACTATGATGATAATAATGTATAAACTAATTGTCAAAGACAATAATCTGCAATGCCTGATGTGGCAGGTGTTTCCTGGGTTAAGGAGCACTGCACTGTATATGACTTTTGACATAATAAAATTTGTTTAAAAAAAAAAAAAGGGGAGGCGGAAGGCAAATTGTTTGGGGATGACCCTGCAGAAAGGGCCCGGTCCAACTCCTGGACTTCCTGGTGTCCCTTAATTCATACCATCTTTCCCTACTGTGACTTTGAGGAGGACTTACATGATGCCATGCCCTGGTTATCTCCCTCTGTTCATCTGTCAAATGCGGTGACTCACGTCCCTTCACAGGCTGGATACTGTCCCTTTAATTCATCTTCCTCGGTTACCAAAGGGATGGGGCTCAACCCTTAGCCTGAGAGGAGGAATCAACAAGGATAGACGCTTCCAGAGGAAGGAAGGAAGAACTACCCACAGCCATCCCGAGATCACCGGAGGATGCCCCCTTGCTTGTACATTCCAAAGGAGCCGACCAGCTGAAGCCGGAGAAGCCAGCCGAAGAGACGGGAGACGGACCAACCCGTCGACGTGCTGCCAGTCCCAGCCACTCTCCTGGAGGTAAGTGGCTAGAGCAGGTGCGTGCAAGGATCCGGGGCTGGGGTAGGAAGGAGGAAAAAGGTACTGGGCATCATTGAGGGTTTGAATAAAGCGGAGAGTGACCCATACGTTGCTTTACTGACCTCTTCCCTAGGCACTTGATTAAAACTAGGTAAGGATGCTTTCTTTTCTGGGCTAAACAATTGCCCCTGTGTATATGAATGAAGGAATTTGTAAAGCACCGGAATCACCCCCTAAGGGGTATCTCCGCGCTAGAGGAGCAGATATGCAAGGCCAGGAAAACCAGTTACTGAAGAGTTCTGTTTTCAGGAGTTTCATGAAAAGGAGGAAATCCGAACACTTTCGTAGATATACAGGTAATAAGTTCCAGTACCGTGGAGCAATATAGGAAAAAGCTTTGCCCCCCAAACAGAGTTTCCTACAACATGGGGTAACAAGAAGAGCTTTCTCCCCTGAGCGTAGAGGTCTGTACGGATGATAGCTAATACGTTTTTCAGTAAGGTAGCTTGGACCTCTGCCATTAAGTGCTTTATGTACAAGACAGCAGATCTTGAACTTAATTCTTTGGCGGATAGGTAACCAATGAAGGCGTCGCAACAGAGGAAGAGAGGCTGTTCTGGGGGGAATATGAAGAGTCAAACGGGCTGCAGTGTTCTGAACCACCTGCAGCCTATTCAGTACGGATTCATTTGTGGCCGACAGAAGGGCATTGCAATAGTCAAGGCCTGAATCAGGGTCCTTCGTACAGATAGAGGAAGAAGATGGAACGCTCTACGTAGAAGACTCAATATATTGAAACAAGTACCAGAGGTAGCCGCTACTTGATCTCTCATAGTTAGAGAGTGGTCCAAACGGACGCCCACATTTTTAGCCACTAGTTTGGGAGTTGGGGCTATACCAAGGTCTAGGGGGTCACCATTCTGAAGACCACAATGTTTGAGCGTTGGCAAATAATAAAATGTCTTTTTTATTGGCATTTAGCTGGAGGAAGTTTTCTGTCGCACAGCCTGAAATTACTCGCATACATCTGCAAAAAGTGATTTGGTAGGGGCCGCGCTATTATCAAATGATAAAAGTTGGGTGTCATCTGCATAAGAAAAGGGAGTGAACCCAAAATCTCTGATAATCTTTGCAAGAGGCGCCACATACACATTAAACAGGATAGGGCTAAGACAGGAGCCCTGTGGTACCCCCTTCGTGAGCTCTATGATGCGGGAAAGGAAAGGGCCCAAGTTAATGGTTTGAGTACGCTGGTTTAAGAAACTCGAAAACCATTTTAATGCAAGTCCATGGATTCCAATCTCTTTCAGTCTTAGGAGTAGCTTATGGTGTGACACGGTATCAAAGGCTGCAGACACATCCAACAGCACCAGTAGCACAGCCTTATTTTTGTCAAGGGAAAGTTTGATATAATCCGTAACACCTATAGGAGTAGATTCAGTGCAATGCTTTGGTCTGAAGCCAGACTGTGATGAATCTAAGCAGCCTTGAGATTCTATATGCTCCATAAGCTTTGTATTGATATAACCTTCCAAGAGTTTACTCATAAGCGGAAGGAGAGAAATTGGACGATAATTAGCCATATCCAATGCAGGTACATTCACCTTCTTACAGATCAGAAGCACTTGTGCCGACTTCCATTCGCGTGGAAGTTTACCTTCTCTTAAGGATATATTTAATATCACACAAACAGAGGGGGCTAGTTGCATGGCTAATAAAGCAAAAAGCTTAGCTGGCATAATATCAAGGGGCGAGCCAGATTTAGCTGCTTTCAGCATCTCTTCTACTATTGAGACCTGCAGAGGGGGAAAGCTCTCTAAACAAACATCCTTCTCCCCGAGGGATGTAGAATGTAAAGCCGTAGTGTCCTGCATGTCAGAATCACTGGGAAATTTATCATATATTTTATTAATCTTATCTTCAAAGTAATTGGCGATATTGTCACATAATACTTGGGAGGGAGAGATCTGATTAATACAGGCGGTCGGGCTGGTAAAGGATTTAAGAAGTTTATACAATTCTTTGGTAGAATTACTTACCTGATTTATTCTAGAGGTAATGTAGGCTTTCTGTGCTTTTTAAATATTCTTGTAGTATAGTGCTAAGGCATTTTTATAGGTTTCTTTCTCCTTCAAACTGCGATTTCTGCCATGACTTTTCCAATTTTTTACAACTAGCCTTCTCCCTACGTAATTATGAAGAATACCAGGCTGCGTGCTTTCGCTGGGTATTTGAATGCTGTTGTTTTAGCAGCGCCAGGGTATCCATAACTGATTTTAAAGCCTCAAGAAATTCATTTAACCTTGTGTTAATATCTCCAAGTGCTTCAAATATGGAGGGCATAAAATCTTTCGCAAAGGAATCTTGAATGATTTTGTACCATTCTCTCCTCAAATTACGGATGGACTTAATGGGGGTGCAGGCTGCCTGAGTGCCAGAAATCTGAAAATTAATTAAGGAATGATCAGACCAGACCATTGGGCACGGTGGTTCAGAGAGTATACGGGGTGAGTTAGTTAAGATAAGATCCAAAGTATGCCCAGCAGAGTGTGTGGGCCCTACATTGATCTGTTTCAGTCCTAAGGAGGCCAAATCTGCAAGGAAAAGAACGAAATTTATATTTGCACTATTTCCACTATGAATATTAAAATCTCCCAATACAAGAATTGTTTAGAAGAAATAGTATGAAGAGCGATTCTTTCCATCAATTTTAAAGTTAAATCCTTGAGAGGGCCAGGAGGATGATACACAAGGGCGCCCTTCCAACAATCCTGGGCCGTGAATTCGATCTTACAAAAACAGATCTCTATGGGCCTGATTCACAGAACTAACTTACGTAAAAAACGTAAAGTTAGTACTTTTTGGTATTCACAGAATACACTTACTCATTTTGGTATTCACAGAAGGCACTTACTCATTTCGGTATTCACAGAAGTTAGTGGTCCTAACTTTAGGACTCCTAAATGCCTTCTGTGAATACCGAAAGTCTTAAAGTTAGGATTTTTCTCAGTTTAGGAGTAGTAAAGTTAGTAGTCCTAACTTTAGGACTCCTAAATGCCTTCTGTGAATACCGAAAGTCTTAAAGTTAGGATTTTTCTCAGTTTAGGAGTAGTAAAGTTAGAACTTTACAGGCATTTAGGAGTCCTAAAGTTAGGAGTCCTAACTTTACTACTCCTAAACTGAGAAAAATCCTAACTTTAAGACTTTCGGTATTCACAGAAGGCATTTAGGAGTCCTAAAGTTAGGACTACTAACTTCTGTGAATACCGAAATGAGTAAGTGCCTTCTGTGAATACCAAAATGAGTAAGTGTATTCTGTGAATACCAAAAAGTACTAACTTTACGTTTTTGACGTAAGTTAGTTCTGTGAATCAGGCCCTATATTATCATCCGAGGTAGTGTCAAGTATGGAGACTTTCAGAGATTCTTTTATAAACGATGGCAATGCCTCGGCCCACATTATTATCCCTGTCTAGTCTTAAAATGCGATAATTTTCAGGAAGAGCTAAGGTGATGCCAGGTATAGAGGAGGGTTTAAGCCAGGTCTCTGTAAGAAAGCCTAGATCAGGGGGAGTCAGAGTTCAGTAGATCCCATATTTCAGTGGCATGTTTGCTAGAAAGCCTCTCTAGTTGTGAGTAGGACTAAGGGACACCAAACTAGCAATAGACGAGAGTTTGGCTGATACTAGGTCAATCTTATTCGGAACACACTGAAAAGCACACTGGGCTGTAATCTTTCCAAGCCTCTAAGGCTTTGAAAGTGACAATAGTTGCATGCAAATGGTCCCTCAAGATTAGAAAAGGGGATAACCATGTTACATGCACCGAGTGCATCAGATGTGTTAGCAAGCCGTTTGACCTGTTTAAGTTCTATAGCTGAGTAAACGCGTCTTGGTGGAGTAGCTGGGGCCCGAGAAGCAGGGGTTCTGGCTCCTGGCGACGGAGGGGCAAGGACGGGCACAAACGGGCTTGTCTTTGGCGCGCCAGCTGCAAGCCAACTGCGCGCGTCCGCTGCGTGTCAGCGGAGTCATGCTTCTTAAATAATTGAGGCTCTGAAACAACTAGTCTACAACCCAGCAATTACGCAAGATCCGGAAGCAGGAAATGAGCTCCAATTCACTCGCTTGCTCTCTCCACTCAAACGGGGGAAAACCCGCAGTGGAACGGAGAACAAGCACAGGGGGGAGTCAAGAGGCAAGAGGAAAGCTGGTAGCAGAACGGAAAAGTGCTTAGAGGTGAGCCAAGAGCACTAAATTAAAATACAATTGAAGCTAAAGGAATCTTTTAAAACAGAAGATAAAAATATTTGCATTCATATTAAAATATCAGAACAAGTTAAAACGTTACTGGCCTGCGCGTCCGCTGCGCGTCAGCGGAGTAATGCCTCCTAAATAATTGAGGCTCTGAAACAACTAGCCCGACAACACAGCAATTACGCAAGATTCAGAAGCAGGAAATGAGCTCCAATTCTATTACAGGACCGGAGGCTTCGGATTATGCTTTCTCTTTCTTTACTGCAAATTTAACAGCAGCCAATAAGAACGTTTTTTACATCTATATTAGCGTAACCACAACAATAAACATAGAGACTAGCCCTATAAATGACTCTTACCCCATGAGCACTTCCTCTTTCTTTGCTGCTCGCAGCTGAGTTAAGTGCTTCAATTTCCTTGATCCATTAATCGCTGTTTGTATAGATTT
Organism: Calotriton arnoldi; assembly: GCA_963921515.1. Classification (NCBI taxonomy): domain Eukaryota; kingdom Metazoa; phylum Chordata; class Amphibia; order Caudata; family Salamandridae; genus Calotriton; species Calotriton arnoldi. The sequence continues at coordinate 1,008,975 of CAWUFW010006382.1, read as the reverse complement.
CCTACTGTTTTGTATAAGTATTTGGTGATCGCTATTGACATTTCTACTTGATGTACTTGTTTTTTATTTGTACGATACTGTTTGTGGGTGAAATCTGCCTCGCGGTGACAGCGATCCAGCGCGCGTGTACCGGGTGCTCGAACGGTGGCGAGCGCTTCCCTGACGCGACTCGCCCCCGTCCGAGTGCCTGTATTCCGGTGCCAAATTTGACCGCAAGCGTTGTCTGCGGCTGCGGTCGCCTTCCCTCATAGGGGCCCGCATTGTTTCTGTCAGCCATGCGCGCGTAGCCCAATTGGGCTCGTTTTGGGCTTCATTTGGGCTACGCGATGCCCAATACCGTTGTTCCTCCTCGCGCGCTCATTTTAAAAACGGATTTGAGCGCTGGTTGTCTTTCCTGGTCCCGTTGCTGACGCCTGTCCTAGGCTGGTTAAAATCAAGAAGGCCCAAGCCGTGTGGAGGTTTATATACTGTAAATTGGCTCGTGACGCCCTCTGGTGGGCTGTTATAATCGTTGAATACAGCTTTGCTGAGGAGCAGTTGTTCATAAAAGGTGTTCATTGCACGCAGGGTTGCTCCCTCTTGACAGATTCCTTTGGAATTTATTACCTTTGGCATTCATTTGTCTACCTCGCATCGTACTATCTTGCGATGGAAGACTGGGCCTATTTTGAGGAGGACGAATACGGGTACTATGAGGAGGAACATGTACCCCTCCTGGAAGACAACCTTGTGGATGCCCTGGACGCATCTGTACAACAGTCGATTTGTAAGGCGGTAGAGGTGGCGGTCCCTCAGATGGTAAATAAAGCGCTAGCAACCGCCCTCAAGCCCATCACTGCGCAGCTTGAGAAATTTGCAAAGAAGCATGGCATGCTTACTCAGGAGCCGGCTGCAGGTCCCTCTGGGGCAAAAGCTCAGTCAAAGACCAAGGCATCGAGCTGGCCGCACGCGCAGGACTTGACCAAACTACCTCCGCCTTCTGCAGGAGACCACCAATATTCGGAGACCCCAGACCCTGTGCCGTCGTCCTCTAAAAAGGTTTACGACACCGACACGGATACAGACACGGATTCGACAGGGCAGACCGCGTCTCCCAAAAATAAGAAAGTTAAGAGGGTATCTAGTGATTCCCAAGCTGCCTCTCTGTACCAGACCACGACTCCCTTTGACTTCAACCCGCTAGACATCATTCACCCTAGATCTTCGAATTGGGCCCCTTCCCTGGAAGTAGCGGACTATTTGCACCAAAATTTGAGGCGCAGTTTTGATAGGGAGGTTCGTAACAGGTTGAGGTCGGAATGCCCACGTCCAGACGTCCCGGACAAGGTGGCGGATACGCCAGACATAGACCCAAACATGTTGGCATTTTTAAAGAAATTTGCGAAGGATCCCAAGAAGGGCATCGACCAGGCCTGGTGGGGGTGCCAAGATAAACTCTTGGACACCGCTGGTCCCCTGGCCAAGATTTTGGAGTTGGCATTGGTAGCCAAAGAAACCGGGGCTCCTATTGATCCGGACATTCTTGCGGGATGGACACAGCGCGCCATATGTTTCTTAGGAAACGCGAACTGTGCCATTTCTTCCGAACGTAGAAAGTCCCTCCTTATGCGAATGGACAACAACTTGACAGAATTGGCGTCGGCGGAGCCAGGCCCCCTGGCGGAAGGAATGTTATTTGGGGATATGTTCGTCAAGGACGTCTCTAAATATGTGGGGACCTTCACCTCCCTGGATAAGGCCCAGACCAATATCAAGCGCGTTTTCCAAGCTGGCCTTTTTGGGCGGGCCGGGCGAGGCAGGGGCCGCTCGCCGGGCCGCCAGTATTACCAGGGCCCTTCCAGAGGAGGATACAGCCGGGGGAGAGGAGACTTTCAGGACTCCACCAGAGGCGGCACACTTTATCCTACCAGACGCTACAGCCGTCGCAGATACCACCGCGGTGGACAGAGAGGGAATTTTCAACCCCAAATTACAGCAGGTAAGCCCAGTGTCTCTACCTTTATGTCCTCTGGGGGGTCGTGTTCGACACTTCCTACACAATTGGGCAGTCATCACTCAAGGTGCCTGGGTACTACAGACGGTGCAAGGGTTCCGCATAGATTTCTTTCAAACACCGACACAGAGTGTTTTTCCTCTTCCTCTATCTTTCCCAACAAGACAGAATTTTTATAGATCAAGAAATAGAAGAATTGCTGCAGAAACACGCGGTGGCCTATTGCGAGGACAAACCGATGGGGTTCTGCAGCAACGTCTTTCTAGTCCAGAAGAGAGGCGGGGGTTACCGACTGGTTCTAAATCTGAAAGACTTCAACTTTTTCGTCCTGAACAGACATTTCAAGATGGAGGGGATCCATCTTTTGGCAGACATTTTGAGAAAAGGGGACTGGATGGTCCGCCTGGATCTCAAAGACGCTTACTAGACGGTTCCAATTTTTCCCCCGCATCAGAGGTTCTTGCAGTTCCAGTGGCGAGGCGGGCGTCTAGAATACTTGGTCCTGCCTTTCGGTCTTTCCTCGGCTCCTTGGTGTTTTACCAAATTGATGAAGCCAGTGGTTGCTCATCTCCGGGAGCAGGGTATTCGTCTGAAAATGTATCTTGACAATATACTGATAATGGCACCCTCTGCTCTCCTAGCAAATCAGCATCTACAGATGACAATGACGCTGTTGGAGAACCTGGGGTTTGTAATAAACAAGACCAAATCTGTTCTGATTCCAGCACAATCTCTGGAGTTTTTGGGATTTGTAATCCACTCCCAGTCGGCCCAACTCCACTTGTCCAAACAGAAACTGAGAGATCTGAAGAGGGAGTTGCGGAAGACTCTGGATTCACAGCTTATGTCCTTACGGGAGATTGCGCGGTTAGTAGGTCTGTTAGCCTCAGCCATACAGGCAATTTTCCCCGGACCACTGCATTACCGAGCCCTTCAACGTCTCAAGATCCAGCATCTCCAAAAGGGTCTCTCTTACTCGGATCAGATTCCTCTCACGGACGAAGTCCGGGAAGAGATCAGGTGGTGGTTAGCCCATGTAGATGCCTGGAATGGTCGAGCAATCTTTGGATCTCGCCCAGAGATAGTAATAGAATCCGATGCCAGCCTGTCGGGTTGGGGAGCTCGTTGTGGGGAGATTACAACAGGGGGCAGATGGTCTCTCCAGGAGTTGGAGTTACACATCAATTGTCTCGAGCTCCTGGCGGGATCATTTGCAATTCGCACACTCTCTCCCAGGAAGGTATCTTATTGTATACTCTTACGGATGCCAACATCTCTGCGGTGAGATATATATATAAACAAACTGGGGGGCACCAGATCCCCGATGTTGGCGGAGATCGCCAAGGATTTCTGGCATTACTGCCTAGCTCACCAAATAACTGTGATAGCGGAATACCTTCCGGGGCGAGACAATACGATAGCAGATTGGAACTCCCGTCATTTGAAGGATTACAGCGACTGGAAACTTCACCCATCGCTCTTCCAAATGACTCAGTCAATTTGGGGTCCGTGTCACATAGACCTCTTTGCATCCAGACTGAATCGTCAGCTGGAGTCATTCTTCAGTTGGAGACCAGACCTTCTAGCGAGAGCCACGGATGCCTTCACGCAGGATTGGTCGAAGAATCTCAATTATGCGTTTCCTCCATTTGTCTTGATACCCAGGGTGGCCAATCAGATTGTTCTGCAGTCTGCAGAGATTGTTCTGATCACACCGGTCTGGAAGTCGCAGCCTTTGTTTCCAGTCCTGCTGGAGCTGACGTGCGACTTCCCTCTTCTCCTTCCGTGTTTTCCGACGATGCTCCAGGGCCCTCAGGGAGAATTGCACCCTCTAGTTCTCGAGGGTCAGCTGTCCCTGATGGTCTGGAGGCTTTCAGGCAGCAGTGGTCGCTGCCAGGAATTTCTGAGGAAGCTTCAAGTTTCATCCAACTTGCCTGGGCTCCCTCTACCAGGAAACGATACTCTTCAGCTTGGAGCTCTCCCAAATTGTGAATTTCCTTTCCAAGAAGGCAGCAGATGGTTTGTCATATAGATCGGTTAACAATTTCAGATCGGCCATCTCTGCGGAGCATGCGCACATAGACGGGAGACCGGTGGGTATGCACCCGGTGGTTTGTAAACTCTTAAAGGGAATACGTGTGGCAAATCCACCCAAGGCTAAGTATTCTTCTTTATGGGATGTCTCTAAAGTGTTACATTTATTTGAAAATTGGCCTAATAATGAATTACTATCAAGGAAACAATTGTCTGCTAAGCTAGCCATGCTTCTCTGTTTATCTGCATGTAGGCGTGTCTCCGATGTTAGAGTTTTGGATTTAGAAGGTAGGATATTTTCTCCTGAAGGAGTGTCTTTTGTGATTACAGCCCGCACTAAAACTTTTTCAAAGTCCATTAACTACAATGCTTTTCCATTGAATGACAAACTGTGTGTGGTGAAATGTCTCAAGGTATATGAAGAATGTACTCGGTCTATTCGACCGGTAGGTTGTTCAAGACTGTTGATCGCTTTGCAGAAACCTTTTAGGCCTGTTACCTCTGCTACAATTGCCAGGTGGCTCAGATATATAATGTCAGAGGCAGGCATTGACACAGAATTGTTTGGAGCGCACTCTGTGAGGGGTGCTATGGCCTCGAAGTCTTTTATGTTAGGTACCAGTATCCATGATATAATGAAAGCGGCTGACTGGTCGTCTAGTTCTACATTCAAACAGTTTTATTATAAACCTGTGGGCGATGTTGCTTCTGTAGTTCTAGATAAGCGTTAAACTAGCATAATCCGAAGCCTCCGGTCCTGTAATAGAATAAAAAATTTACTAGCATTCGCGCCAAGAATTTTCAATTCTATTAAGGACACGGAGGCGAGGATTATCCCACCCACATTGCAATTATTGTTGATAACTGTCATGTTTTTTACCCTCCCTGAGATAAAGTCTATTTCAGTTATTACGAGTTTGACCTCTATTTCAGGTGCTGAACAGAAAGGCGAATGAACAATCGCTTTGAGCTTCGGAGAAGATGTGCTCTACGGTCTTCGTCATCGAGATCGGCAATCCTGTTTACAACGTTCTGGTTGCTGTTTTGACAAGTTTCTGAGTCTTGTTTGGACAATGGACACTTAAGGCTTGGACACTGCTCATTGGGCAAAGAAAGAGGAAGTGCTCATGGGATAAGAGTCATTTATAGGGCTAGTCTCTATGGTTATTGTTGTGGTTACGCTAAGCATTCTGGCAATGTACATTTTATAGATGTAAAAAACGTTCTTATTGGCTGCTGTTAAATTTGCAGTAAAGAAAGAGAAAGCATAATCCTCGCCTCCGTGTCCTTAATAGAATTGAAAATTCTTGGTGCGAATGCTAGCAAATTTTTTATTCACTTGCTCGCTCTCTCCACTCAAATTGGGGAAAAGCCGCAGTGGAACGGAGAGCAAGCAGAGGGGGGGGGGAGTCAAGAGGAAAGAGGAAAGCTGGTAGCAGAACGGAAAAGTGCTTAGAGGTGAGCCAAGAGCACTAAATTAAAATACAATTGAAGCTAAAGGAATCTTTTAAAACAGGAGATAAAAATATTCGCATTTATATTAAAATATCAGAACAAGTTAAAACGCTACTGGCCTGCGCGTCCGCAATGATTCCCCATACACCAACACTCCCTGGTGGTACCAAGTGGTGGAGGTGCCCAAACAGTTATCAACAGGTGACTTACCGGCCTTGTTCTCTCTTGTACTGAGGCAATTGGAGGGGAGGACTTCTGATGCAGGACCTGGAAGGAAGAGAAGTGGGAAAGGATTAATCCAGAGACTGGTCTAAACACCACAACTCTGTTCAATAAAAACCATAGTGAAACTAAATACGTAAACACCATTTCATGGTACTTGTCATTGTTAGCTGGCCAGAAGCAGACAAGCGGTGGAGTATGCAGACATAACACCATCCAGACACGATGGAGAATGTTATTTATCAACTTAGAGAGGGCCAAAGCAAGCTAGAATGGGCCCTCGAGAAACATATGACTCAGGCTGAGATTGATCGCACTGTGTTTACCAATGCCGTTAGACCACAAGGAGAAAATATGACTAAAATGTTTGAGGGTCAGATGCAATTGGCTGCTGGGATTGTCCAAGGTAGGGAACTACCCATACCAGGGACTATGATACCTTTGCAAACATTTGTGTCAGGCGAAGATCCAGTGGCGTTTTTCTTAAATTTTGAACTGGCCACTACGGCTAGCAATTGGCCAGTAGAAATCTGGCCTTTCTATCTGGCCCCTTTATTGACTGGGGAAGCACAAGCGACCTATCAGATCGGCAGCAAAGATGGGTCTTCCGGATATGCTGACATCAAAAAGTTCATTATGGATCACCTAGGGTTTGATGACGAAACCCATAGGCTCAAGTTTCGTAATGAGGGAGGACTACCGGGGATATACCTAAAACACTATTCTATAAGATGAAGGACACCGCCGATAGGTGGCTAAAACCTCTGGAATCTAGTAAGGAGGAAATCATGAACAAAATATACCAGGAGCAATATCATGAGGCATTACCCTTCCTTACCCAAAAGTGGCTAAGACAGCATGCCGGGCAACCTTAGAACATGCAGTTGAAATGGCCACCACGTTTGCTCGTGTCAATCACAGAAGCCCCATCTGACTTTGAGAGACCCCATAAACCCTTTCCTGTTCTGGGACAGAAATATGAGAAAAAAACATTTAAATCCATCCAAGAGCCCCCCCTCTGAGTAAGATAGCACAGCCTGACACCATTGTTACGACTGACCCTGAATGTTATGATTGTGGTGAGTAGGACCACATTGGCCACTTTTTTAAGAAGAGCAAAGTTAAAGTAGAAGAGGAACCTATGGATATCAGCTGCACCCCTTGTTCCATCCTGTATGACCAGGAGACGGGACCTAAATATTACATGAGTCTACGTGTTAATGGGAGTTAGACAACTGCTCTTTTAGATTTTTGGTGTAGACAGTCCGTAGTCAAGGACAATTTAGTGTATAGTCTCACAAATCAACTTACCTAGAGTTTTCCTTTGATAAACCTCTTACCAGACTCAAACATTTCTGTAAATCAGGAAGAGAGAGCATAAAGAGAAAATCACAGCCTTATTGAAGAGAAAACTGCAAGGGAATCACTCACTACAACCTCACCGGTCATTTTCGAGACATTACATCATAGGTCTTCCTCTAGACTATTGCTTCCTTTGGTCCCAGATCTGCTCCAATGGACATTTATCTTACTCCAGCCTACCTTTGTGTGGCTCCAGCGAGAAGTCTAAAGAAATATAAGGCTCCAGATCAAGACCCTTTATTTCTGAGAACCGACCCTTCTCCAGACTCGGTCCCTATAGCCGCTGCCAAATAAACACACTCCATTACAGCTTCATCTTCCGTCCCTGCGGACAAGGACAGGAAACAAATGGATTCCTTGGGCAGGAAAATGTGCGCTACATCGGCCTAATTTTTTAAGGTGTCTAGCGTGGCAGCATTACTGGGACAATATGATAGGTCTCTCTGGGACTCACTGGCAAGATTTACAGAAACGTTACTGGGATTTCCAGGATATTCTGCAAGAAGGCGGCCTGGTCACCAACCAGATAATTAATGCAGCAGCAGATGGTTCTAACCTAGCTGCGCACGCATATTTTAATGGGATATGTCTCAGACGTTCATCATAACTTCATATTACAGGCCTTAAGCCAGAGGCACAGCAGCGCATCCTGAAACTTCCTTTTACTGGCAACTCATTGTTTGGGTCCCACGACGATGATGAGATGGCAAAAATGAAAACCAAGTTAGACACACTCAAGGCTGTGGGCCTAGAAAAACAGAAAGAAATCCGTCGAAGGTGCAGGCCTTATGAAAGGCACCCCTATTATCAGAGTGTTCAACCCCCTCATTGATTTCCACCTCAAAAACAACACCAACAAGCCAGATCTCACTGCCAGTCCTGCAGATAAGCACGTGAATAAGGAGCTAATCAGCAACCACCAGCTAGTTTCCTCCAAGACACTGGGCAAACAATGAGTTGTTGCTTCTCCTGTTGCTGTTACCCACTCCGGTGGGGGAAGTATCATCTGAACGAGTGGAGCACCATAACCAGCAACAACTGGATCTCAAATATTGTAGAGAATGGGTACTCACTTCGCTTAAAGTCCCCTCCTCTGGCTGTTCCACCTTCAAAAGCCTCTTGTCACCAGCGGATGCTGCTGCAGAACGAAGTCTCCACTCTACTTCAAAAGGAGGCAATAGAGGAAGTTCCATTCTCTCAAAGGGGAGTAGGAGTATACTTTAGGTATTTCCTTGTAAGAAAAAAGGCCCAATTGTAGAATTCAGGCCTTTTCTGGACTTACGTCTGCTAAACAAATACATACGCAAGGAGAAATTCCGAATGCCTGCTCCCCATCAGATATACCTCCAGCTCCATCAGTGGGGTTGGATGTGTTCCATCGATCTCCAGGATGCCTATTTCCACATCCCAATTGCCAGGAAGCATCGGGAGTTCCTACGGTTCAAAGTGGCATCCAAGTATTACAAGTACAAGGTACTACCGTTTGGCCTGAAATCAGCTCCCTCCACATTTTTGAAGTGCGTGGCCATATTAGCAGCATTCTTACGAAGGAATATAATATTTGTCTACCCATACTTAGACGACTGGCTGGTAAAAAAGCTCCTCTACAGATCAAACAAAAAAACACTACCACATCTTAATCGAGACCCTTCAATCTTTAGATCTCCAGATCAGTGTCAAAATCTAGATTCCAACTCAAAGACTACACTATCTGGTTGCGACCCTGGACACAAAAGTCACAAAAGTATGTCCTTCTGAGGAGAGACTCCTCAATCGCTCTGAAGTGTGACAACCTCCTTCACAATCCATACCCATCGGCCACGCAGATGGTGTCTCTCCTGGGATCAATGGCTTCATGTATCTTCCTTGTTCCTAATGAAAGAGTGCACATGAGACCCTTACAACAGAGGGGCAGATTTACAAGAAACTGATGCATTTTTAGAGATGCTTCAGTTTTCCTGCGCCAGCCTGCGATACCCTTGCGCCACCATGGATGTGCCATATTTATAATGCGCTGCACCATGGCGCAAGGATTGACAGATGCGTCAGAAATTCTGACGCATCTGTTGGCGCAAAAGTCACGCACTGCTGGAGTTGTGTTGCAAGCACGACGCAACTCCAGCAAAGCAGGGGAGGCCTATACTTATTGTACTGTGTCACTCCTTACGCCTGCTGCAAGCAGGTGTAAGATTTTGACGCAGTGGCGTCCTAGAAGTGGTGCAGTGAAATCTCGTAGATTTCACTGCATAACTTCTACGAGGCTTTTCTGCGTGGGAACGCCCACCCTGCATACATTATACCTGACATAGGTATAATGTGACGCAGGGCTTTACAACGTGTTGCATCTAAGGAGATGCGTCACGTTGTAAATGGGCCATAATGCAGCGCATTGTTTACGCTGCTGCTGCGACACAAAAAGTGACCCAACGGCGGCGCAAAAGTGACTCAAGGGGCTTGTAAATCTGCCCTAGAATCTGGTGGATCAGTGGAATCAATTCACAGAGCATTGAAACAACAAGCTCACCCTGTCACAGGCTGCAAAAAGATTGCTTCTGTGGTGGTCTTTCCGACAAAATCTGCTGATCGATGTCCCTTTTCACCAGTACACTCCTACACAAACACTCATAATGGATGCATCTCTCCAGGGCTGGGGTGCTCACATGAGTTCCCTACAGATGCAGGGCCTGCGGTCGGCCAGGGTGCAACTATACCATATTAACATGCTGGAGCTGTGGGGGGTCCATCTTGCCATCAAGACCTTTTATCCATCCATTCAAGCCAGCACTTTCCTGGACCAAACGGACAACACTACCACAATGCACAAACAAGCAAGGAGGCTTTCGCTCCTGCCCTCTATCCCTGGAAGCACAGGCCATCTGCAACTGGCTCATAGCAAGAAAGTTGACAATCTCAGCGATTCACCTGCCAGGAGTCCAGAACACACAAGCGTACTCTCTAAGCCGAAACTTTGCCGAAACTACAACTGGATTCTGCACGACGATGTCATGACAGATATTTATTGAGAATGGGGGCATCCACAAATAGACCTGTTTGCAGATGAAGGCAACAACAAATGCCCAGACTTTGTATCCATATTCTACCGATTGGAAACAAAGGGGAATGCCCTTTTGATAGACTGTCCGGGACATTTCTTTACACGCTTCCTTCCATTCCGTTGATCCTAACAGTCATCAACAAACTGTACAAAGCCAGGACCAGAATGATCCTGATAGTCCCAGAATGGCCCCGCCAGCGGTGGTTCCCGAATCTCCTCCACCTGTCAGAAAGACCACACAGGAGGCTGCCATGCAGACCGGATCTCCTCTACAAGCTGAGAGGGAAGATTTTTCACCCCAACCCTCTCTCACTGAGCTTGACAGCATGGCTCCTGAATTCCTCCAGTATGGATACTTAGGCCTCTCACAGGAATACATGGACATTCTTAGGGAATCCAGAAAACCACCAACCAGGCATTCTTACGCATTTAAGTGGAAAATATTTGACATGTGGTGTGCTCAAAATGATTACATCCAATCATGGGGCAGGAGGAGGTAATATAACCTTATCTCCTCCATTTAGCAAAATCTGGTCTACAATTTGCCTCCATTAGGGTACATCTTGTAGCGATTACTGCATACAGGAAGTACCCTCCACAGTTGTCATTTTTCCAAATGCCTGTATTAAAGGATTTGTAGACTGAAGAAGGTGTTCCCACCTGTCTGTTCCCCCTCTCCTCCATCGGAATTGAATGTGGTGCTTTTGAAACTCATGGGTACCCCTTTCAACCAATACATAAAGCATCCTTACAACACCTTACATTGAAAGCTGCTTTTCTTGTGGCTATTACTTTGGCATGCAGAGTCAGCGAGATTCAGTTTCTCTGTGCCAAAGAGCCTTACACAGTGTTCCATGCTAACAGGGTAGTGATAAGAACTCATCCGGGTTTCCTTCCCAAGGCGGTGTCTCATTTCCATATTAATCAGACAATTTCACTCCCTACATTCTTTCCTAATCCTTTCACACTAGCAGAAAGAGCTTTACACTCTTTAGATCTTAAGAGAGTGCTGAAATTTTATTTAGACAAGAGCAAAGCCATCAGACAATCTAACTGTTTGCTTCTTAATTATGGTCCTATAAGGACAGGCATCACTTCCTCTAAGCAGACCTTTTCTAGATGAATAGTTACTTCTATCCTGTTCATCTACCAATAAGCCAACAAACCTGCCAGACTCAAAGCTCACTCTACAAGGGGCAAGGCGGCAACAGCAGCCCTACTAAGGAATGTTCCCATCTCCGAAATCTGCAAAGCTGCTACTTGGACATCAGTGCATACTTTCACAAGGCATTACTGTCTAGATTCAGACACTAAGACAGACACCCAAGTAGAGCAGCCCTCCTTAAGATATTTATTTAGATGATGATGACAGCTGCTTGTGCTTCCTCTTGATTCGTCGACAAGGGTGTGGGATTGCCTTGTGTTGAACTTGGCCCTTTTTGCAGGGTCATCCCTGAACTTTTTGCCTTCCTACTAGCCTTTTTTCTGACATGGTGTTGGTGGTTTTAGGACTCTAGGCACTGTAGCACTGCTGTTCAGTGTAAAGTATGTGTGCTCTCTGTGGTAAATATGGTAAAGATTGGTCTACGCCTGATTGGCATATTTACTTTACCTGTCAGTCCCTTGTAAAGTAGTATCTCATGTACCCAGGGCTGGTAAATTAAATGCTACTGGTGGGCTTGCAGCGCTGATTGCGCTACCCACCAAAGTAGCCTTGCAAACCTGTCTCAGGCCTCTGCCATTGCAGGCCTTGTGCGCGCAGTGTTACTGCCGCTGTGACGTGGAACCTAAAGTGTGTGCCATGCCTGTGACCCCCCTTTTACTACCTGTCAGTCACCCCTAAGGTAGGCCCTAGCTAGCCCTATGGGCAGGGTGCATTGTAGGTAAAAGGTAGGACATGTACCTTAAGTGTGTGACATGTCCTGGTAGTGACAAACAGCCATTTTGGTTTCTCACTACTGTGAGGCTACCCTCCCATAGGAATACATTGGGGATTCCCTGATAAGTGTTTCAGTAGTAATTCCTGATATGAGAGGAGCAGCGTGGTCAAGTTTGGTATATTTGGAATAGTGATAATAAATGCTACGCAATGGTGTGCGCAGATTTATTATAACTATTTTAGAAATGCCACTTTTAGAAGTTGGCATTTCTGTGTGCTATGTGTCTGCCTGCCTGATGTGGATTGCATGTCTGGCTTTGGAGTGACAGGGGCTGGTGAGGTGTGTGTGGCTCCAGGAGGGGCAGGGTGAGTCAGCGCTAGGGCTGAATAGGACCACTGCATTTGGAGTAGTGGGAGGAGTAATCCCCTGACCCTGAATAGGTTGTGCCTGCCTGAGTGAATGCTGGCTCCGCTCCCCTGTGGTGGTCTGATGACCGAGCCCCCACCTGACAATAGGGAAGAGGAGCCCTGTACACAGAGTGCCCCAAAAAACCCCAGAACCAGTCTAGGCTGGTTCCCCCAAGCCCTGTGCCAGGGCAGACAAAGAGAATATTGGTATAAATATTGGGGCTGTGACCCCATGAAAATGTTGTACTTTTGTGCTTCCTTGCGACCTGCTGCTCCTGGGCCCCAGGAGGAACCGCCATGAGGGACTGCCTCCCTGCTGGAGGGCCCTGTGTGCTGGCCTGCCTGGGCCCAGCCCTTGCCCTGGGACTGTTGGGGGCACAGCGCCTCGTGAGCGCTGCATCTTTATTGTCTTGCCCCAGGACAAGAGGAGCATTTTTGTCTTGATTTGCAGCGCTGGGCCACGACGAATATAGAGGGAATCCCGACGTGGGGATTCCCCCGCAATTGTTGAGGGAAGCGGGTGCCCACCCCGCTTTTATGAGTATTTAATTAGCGGGAGCCTACCCCGCACTTGGGTTCTGTAAGCGGGAGCCCACCCCACTGTTTTATGCCTCTTGCAGGCGGGAGCCCACCCCGCACTTCGCCGCAAGGAGAAATCACCGCCGCGGCCCGACCCGGAAGCCAGGCGGCTGTGCCTGGTTGGGGGCGTGGCCAGCCGGCAGGAAAGAGGATGCCGGGCATGCTGGGAAAGGAGGCGGGGCCCTGTGTGCCGGTGGGAGCCCCGAGCGGAGACGGAGCCTCCAAGCCTGCCCCGGTGTGCAGAAGCTAAGTGGTAGGCAGGAGCCTACCCGGCATTGAGGGACGACCGGAGTCCTGCGTGCCAGAAGGAGCCCAGAGCAGTCCCAGGAGAGTCCCGGTGAGTGGGGCTCCCATTGGGCATCGTGCTTGTGCCCGCGCTTGTGCTCCTTGTCCCAGCTGCACCGCGAAAGTGCGGGCAGCTGCACCGAGTGGGCATTCTTTGTGAACATAGTCCCGGTGAGTAGGGCTCCCCGAGGCACATTGTCGGTGCCTGGAGCCGCGTGGATGCTCCCTGGGGCCCTGAGGTGCCCGTGCTCATTTGGCCTGTTTTATTTGGCTTCACAGCTGCACCGCCGTTGTGGGCAGCTGCACCAAGGGGGCACTTTTGTTTTTAAGAGTTCCGGATTGGGGCTCAGGTGGCACAGTGGTGCCAGGCCTATTTCCACAGCTGCCCCGCCGGACAGTGGGCAGCTGCAACGTTTGGGGGCCATTTCTTTTATTAAGGAAGGGGTGAGTTGCACCCCACGCCCCAGCGCATCTGCGCACGGTGACTTCGCTGCATTGGCAGCTACGCCCTGACTTTGCGGGACATAGGGCATTTGAGCCCCAGTGAAAGGCCAGTTGGCCTGGGGTCAGTTCAGTGTGGGCTAGGGTGCTGGGTGCACCTTTTCAGTGTTACTGTGGTGCACTGTTTATGCCCAATGTGATGCTTACTGCATGATGTATTTTATGCCTAAGGTGATATATTCTGATGGTTGCCAAATGTAATTCATGCACCTTGATTTATGCATAATGTGTTTATGCTAGTGAGGCCTATTGCGTAATGTGTTTATGCTTATGAGGTTATTGCATAATGTGTTTATGCTGGTGAGGCTTATTGCGTAATGTGCTTATGCTAATGAGGTTTGGGCCTAATGTGTTTTATGCCTAATGTGATAATGTTGAGGTCATTATGGTACCAGTACTTACTGGTTGTGTTATACATGTGTTACTCGTACTTTCTAAAGGTTCTGACAGTGGCCCAATTGGCCCTGTCTTGTGTATATAATCCCCTGTGAGTATTGCCCAGTGCCAGTTGGCACAGTGTACATTGTGTGATTATGATCTAATGTGTTTTGGATAATACAAAGGCTATTTTTATATAACCTTGTGTGGAGTTTCTTTTGTGGTGTGCCTAGTGTGTTGTTGCTGTGTGTGTGTTGCGCAAACGCTTTACACATTGCCTCTGGGATAAGCCTGAATGCCCGTGCCAAGCTACCAAGGGGGTGAGCAGGGGTTATCTTCAGTGTGTAACTCCTTTGCCCTGACTAGAGTGGTGGTTTCTGCCTGGCTTAGGCGCTTGCCCTAGCCAACCAGAAATCCCATTTCTAACATTGGTTGTCAGCGGTGAGGATAGGACTTGCGTTTGCGCAATACCACAGCGACAACTGGTTGCACTATAAACTCTGCATTTAGAGAATCACATGTTTGGGGATTATTTTTCCTGACTTTTATTTCTCCTGAAAGTGTCATTTTTGAATTGTGTACTCTTGCTTAAGCTCAGACGCCTAGGTCTCTTGTGTTACACTGTGGGTTGTGTATTCTGCCAAAATGGGATTAATCTATAATGAGGATGACCTTTTGGAGTACACCCGGGAGGAGTTAGAGGAATTCTGCAGAAAGGGGGGGATACCAATAGTGGGTAACATCCTCAGAAAGCTGTTCCTTTATGAGGCACTCCTTAAGGGAGAACCCTTAGAACGCCACAGGGACCTGTCTGATTATCCCTCTGCATACCTAAGTGGTGGTTTTGTAATAGGGCCTGGAGAGTCTGAAGAGGAGGAAGAAGATGACAGGGCAGGGACGCCAGTAGAGAGTGAGGACCCCATAGATAGGGAGTCCCTTGCCGGGTCCAGTGCCGGGGCAGTGCCTCATCCCTTTCCCTATCCCCAGAGTAATTGGTAGATAGGAGGGAAGAAAGGGAGCATGAGCTAGCTTTACAGAAGCTCCAGAAGGAGAGCCATGAAAATACGGAGGCTCAGAAATTGGAGTTGGAGAATAGGAAGTTAGCCTTAGAGGAGGAAAAAGCCTTGTTGGCCTAGGAGTTGAGTCTCAAGGCGTTAGGCCTTGAAGAGCAAAAGCTAGAGACTGAGAGGGTCCTAGCGCAGGAGAGGATGGCGGAGGCTGAGAGGGCCTTTGCCAGGGAGAAACTAGCTCTGGAGGGTAGATTATCCCCTGAGTGCAGTTTTAGTTGTCTGGATTCACCAGTGAGGGTGGGGTCCAGTGGTGGCAGCAATATGGAGTCCAGTGCAGGAAGTCCCACTCCCAGTTCCCAGAGTATGGTGCCTGGTTCCCAGGAAGAGGGGTACAGGTTGAGGTTCAGGGGCAGTAGAAAACTGTCTCACCAGTCTTGGGGGGAGTTTGTGGATGTGTGTTGTGATGCTCTGGAGGATTGGGTGATGGGTAGCACGGCAAATGATTTTGAAGGGCTGTTCAATCTGGTTATCAGAGAGCACATGTTCAGTAATTGTTTTTCGGGGTTGCGCCAACACCTGTTGGAGTGTGAGTTCTCTGATCCCAGGGAACTTGCACGGGAGGATAACCTCTGGGTGGATGCCAGAGAGTCTGGAGAGGCATTGGGGAGTGACCCTAAGAGGGGTGGCTCAGGTATCTTCCAACCCAGAGTGGTGGGAGAGGTTCAGAGTAGCACAGCTAGGTCCTGTGGTAGTGGGGAGGTTGTAGGGCCTCACGTCCTGTCTCCTAGGAGAAGGAGTGAGACTGGGATGTGTCCCGATAGTGCCCAACCTCAGTCTCACGGCCTGGATGGTTCCTTAAGGGAACACCAGTTCGGGAACCTAGTCTGTCCTGATGGGCCGTCTGTTGAGGGGGATCTCCTAGTGTCAGGAGAACTGGGAGTGTCTGTAAGCAGACCTCCATCAGTTCTGGTGTCTGGCAGTGCCACTCCTAAGTGGAGGGTGCAGAAGTCCAGATTGAGGGGTGAGAGGGGATGAGAGGGGATGAGAGTCCCCAGTGGAAGAACCAATGGGTCAGGGGCCATCCAGAAGGGCTGAGTCTCCTAGAAGTGACCATGGTGACACCACCTCTGTCGTGGGTGGTCTTCACGCACTGTCAGATGGACAGGGGTCGGGAGACCTGCGCCACGCAGACTGTCACACAACGCATGAGTTATGTGTTACCCTCGGGGGCATGTGTGCTCCCCAGGAAGTCCTGGTGCGCCAGACAAGTGTTCAACCACAGGGTTTAGTCCCTGGGTTGGGGGCCAGGTTCAGGTTATGCCTGACCTGGAGGGAAGGACAACTGTAATCAGTGTCTGTTAGATTTGGGGGTCTCTAGTTGGCAGAGGTATGTACCTTTGTCCAAATAGGGACCCTTGAGTCTAGTCAGGGAAAGTAGGTACACTCCTGAAATAACCCCTGATCACCCTCTTGGTAGCTTGGCACGAGCAGACAGGCTTAGTTCAGAGGCAGTGTGTAAAGCATTTGTGAACACATACAGTAATCAAGTGACAACACTACAAATGGACACCACACAGGTTATATATTTATAAAAATAGGTATACTTTATATAGATTTATCACAAGACCATAAACGACAAAAATAATCCACAATACTGTTAAGAATGCTTAGTTCTGATCAAAAGGCTTAATTCAAGGTTCTGTGCGAGTCGGTAGCCTCCTCCGGCTACGGCGATGTCGAGAACAAACAGAGTCTAACAAATCCAGCTGACCGCGTCGAGACGGGCCAACACAGCGTAGACAGACTCGGTCACAGTACCTTTTACTTGAAGCGGCAGGCACGGGCGTGCGAGCCGGATGGCTGTTCGTCGCGGTTGCGATGCAAAAATGGAAGCGTTGCAGGACGCGTTGTCCCTCGATGCGGTGCAGGCAGCGGCTCGTTGACGTCGTCGAGACGGAGTCGGTGAGACCAGGGCCGTGCGTTGCAGGGCGAGACGGTGCTTCGATGCGGTGCTGGCAGGTTGCGGTGCGGCGACGGAGCCGGATTCAGGAGCTGGCGTCGATCAGTCCGGACAGCGGTGCGAGTCGGGCGGTGCGTCGCAAAGCGTGCGAGCGGTGCCCAACTCCGGTGCGGTCACAGGACTCGAACTCAGCAGCAGTGACCGTGTCGGTCGGACCAGTTTGATTCGGCGTAGCGAAGCGTTGCAGGACGCGTTGTCCCTCGATGCGGTGCAGGCAGCGGCTCGTTGACGGAGTCGGTGAGACCAGGGCCGTGCGTTGCAGGGCGAGACGGTGCTTCGATGCGGTGCTTACAGGACACCGAGTCGGTCGTGAGAGTCGGTCACAGCTCCCTACCTCTGCAGCCACTGAAACAGAGTTTCCAGCAGCAATTCACAAAGGGGGTGAAGTCCAATGGTCCTGGGACTTCGGTCAGGGGGCAAGCTCTCTTCCAAGCCCTTGGAGATCCTTCACAAGTTGATGAAAGTCACAGCAAAGCAAAAGTTCCTTTCTCCTTTCTTTGGCAGTCAGGCAAACCACTGCAGGCCAATCCCCCAAGCAGCACTTCAGGCTTAGGGATAGTCTCTCCTCAGTTTCTTCTTGGTTCCGCTCCTCAGCAAAGGTTTCTTCTTGTTCCCAAAAGTGATCTAATCTTCCTGGGGTCTGGGTGCCCCTCTTATACCCTGATTCTCTTTGTTCTCTGGAGGCAGAGAGGCCTCTGCCTAGTCCAAAACCAGTTCTGGTCAGTTCTGGAGCACTTTGTTTTTCTGACTCCTTCTTTCCTTTCAGAATGTGGGGCAGAGTGCTCAGCCGCCCGGCAGGAGGTGGAGCCAGCATTGTGGATGCAGATCTTTCTATTCAGCCCTGCGCTGACTCACCCTGTCTCCTGTAGCCACCCCCAGCCCCTGTCACTCAATCTCCAGACAAGGAATACACAACCTAGCAGAGGCAGGCTTGGATAGTTAGGCAAGAAAATACCCACTTTCTAAAAGTGGTATTTTCAAACACAGAATGTTAAAACCAACTTCACTAAAAGATGTATTTTATCATCCTGAGTTCAGGCATACTAAATTCGTTTTTCTACCATGTTCCCGGGGTCAGTTCTGACTATAAGGTGTAATAGTCAGTCTGCCCATTCTGGCCTATGGGGAGCAGGTAGCCTTGCAATAGTGAAAAACGAACATGGCTGTAATTCACTATTAGGACATGCCACACACACCAGGGCATGTCCTACCTTATCCTTACAATGCACCCTGCCCTAGGGCCTACTTTAGGGGTGACCAACATGCAGTAAAGGGAAGGTTTAGGGACTGGTAAGTGGGTGTACTCACCAAGTCGACATGGCAGCCCTAGGCTGCACACAGGCTCTGCGATGGCAGGCCTGGAGACACATTTTACAAGCCGCTTCTGTGGGTGGCACAACCCGTGCTGCGAGCCCACCAGCGGCATTGGATTTACAAGCCCTGGGCACACTGAGTGCACTGTACTAGGGACTGACAAGTAAACCAATCATCCAATCATGGAGTCACTAATACATATATCAATTAACGATAGGGAGCACTTGCACTTTGGCACTGATTAGCAGCGGCAAAGTGCCCATGAGCATCTAGTCCAGTAAAAACATATCGGCAACCGTGGAGGCATTACGGAAAAATGGAAGGGAGACCCCATCAAGGATGCCAGGTCTAACACGTGTCCCCTCCAGCTGAAATGTGGGGAGAACTATCCTACCCCTAGGGAGTTCTCATCGCTAAGGCGGAAAAATCTGGACAGTCCATCAGCATTGGCGTGTTCTGTACCAGGGCGGTGTTCCACCGTAAAGTCCATCCCCTGTAGGGAAATGGACCACCTCAACAGCTTTGGATTCTCACCCCTCATCTGCATCAACCATCTGAGGGGCCTGTGGTCTGTCTGAACCCGGAAGTGAGTCCCAAACAGGTATGGTCTCAGCTTCTTCAGTGCCCAGACCACAGCAAATGCCTCACGCTCAATAGCACTCCATCTCTGTTCCCGGGGAAGTAACCTCCTACTGAGGAAGGCTACAGGTTGGTCTAGGCCCTCCTCATTGATCTGTGATAGAACAGCCCCTACACCATGCTCTGAAGCGTCCGTCTGAACAATGAACTCATTGGAGAAGTTGGGTGCCTGGAGCACAGGCGCCGTGCACATGGCCGTCTTCAAGGTGTCAAAAGCTTTTTGACAGGCGTCAGTCCAAATCACTTTCCTGGGCTGCTTCTTGGAAGTCAGCTCTGTCAAGGGGGCAACCATGCTGCCATACCCCTTGACGAATCTCCGGTAATACCCGGTGAGTCCTAGGAAGGCTCTCACCTCTGTCTGGGTCTTGGGAGGCTCCCAAGCCAGAATGGTATCAATTTTCGGTTGGAGGGGCGCCACCTGGCCGCTCCCAACCTGGTGTCCCAAGTACACCACAGAACCCTGCCCAATCTGGCACTTACTCGCCTTGATTGTGAGGCCTGCCCTCCGCAGCGCCATCAACACTTCCCAGAGGTGACGCAGATGTTCTTCCCAGCGGGAACTGAACACTGCGATGTCATCCAGGTAGGCGGCACTGAAATCCTCCAGTCCGACCAACACCTGGTTGACCAACCTCTGAAAGGTGGCAGGGGCATTCTTCATCCCAAAGGGCATCACCCGGAACTGGTAGTGCCCATCTGGTGTGGAGAATGCTGACCTCTCTTTGCCCCATCAGTCAAGGCGATCTGCCAGTACCCAGACGTTAAGTCAAACGTGCTGAGGTACCGCGCAGCCCCTAACCGATCTATGAGCTCATCAGCTCTGGGGATGGGGTGGGCGTCAGTCCTGGTGACGGAATTGAGTCCCCTGTAGTCCACACAGAACCGGAGTTCTGGTGTGGCACCAGGCGCGGCAGCCTTTGGAACCAAGACCACTGGGCTGGCCCAAGGGCTGTTAGAGGACTCAATGACCCCTAGCGCAAACATCTTGGAGACCTCCTCCTTGATGCAGGCTCTGACCCTGTCAGTCACCCTGTAAGCCTTGTGCTTCACAGGAAGACTGTCCCCAGTGTCCACATCATGGACGCACCAATGAGTGACACTGGGAACCAGGGAGAACAGGTCAGGGAACTGTCCCAACAGTTGGCGACAGTCACCCTGCTGCTCAGGTGTCAGGGAGGTAGAGAGGTTTACTCCCTCCACTGATCCATCTTGCTCTCGGGCTGACAGGAGGTCAGGAAGAGGCTCGGTCTCCTCCTCCATTCCATCATCTGTAGCTAAGAGCATGCCCACTTGGGACCTCTCCAAGTGGGGCTTCAGGCGGTTCACATGCAGGACCCGCAAGGGGTTCCTGGGAGACTGCAAGTCCACCAAATAGGTAACTGGACTCTTGCGCTCCACCACCGTAAAAGGGCCGGTCCACCTGTCCTGGAGCGCACAGGGCTCCACAGGGGCCATGACCCACACTTTCTGACCAGGCTGAAGCTCTACCAGAGTGGCATTCTGGTCGTACCACCGCTTCATCTCCTCCTGGCTGGCTTCCAGATTTGCCTCAGCAAGCTCTCTGAAACGCCTAGTCTGGTTCCTGAAGGCCAGCATGTAACTGTATACATCCTGGGGAGGTTTCCTGGGAGATTGCTCCCAGCCTTCCTTGACCAAACTCAGAGGTCCTCGCACCGGGTGTCCATAGAGGAGCTCAAAGGGACTGAACCCTAGAGACTTCTGTGGCACCTCCCGGTATGCAAACAACAGGCATGGTAAGAGGACGTCCCATTTACGCCTCATGGGTTCTTCCAGACCCATAATCATGCCCTTGAGGGTCCGGTTGAATCTCTCAACCAGACCATTTCCTTGAGGGTGGTAAGGAGTGGTGAACTTGTAAGTTACACCGCACTCCTGCCACAGGGACTTCATGTACTTGGACACGAAGTTGGTACCTCTGTCAGACACCACCTCTTGAGGGAATCCCACACGTGAGAAAATTCCCATCAGTGCCCGTCCCACCACGGGGGCCGTCACTGTTCTCAGAGGGATGGCTTCAGGGTACCGGGTGGCATGGTCTACCAAGACCAGGATAAACCTGTTGCCCATGGCTGTCTTGGGGTCCAGTGGCCCCACAATGTCAATACCCACCCGTTCAAAGGGGGTGCTGACCACAGGGAACGGCTGGAGAGGAGCCTTGTGCTTCCTCCCACTCTTTCCACTTGCCTGGCAAGTCTGGCATGTCCTGCAGTGAGTGGCGGCACTCCTGCGCATCTGGGGCCAATAGAAATGGGTAACAAGCCTGTCAAAGGTCTTGTCCTGCCCCAGATGTCCCGCTAACGGTACATCATGAGCCAACCCCAGTAGGAAGGCTCTGAAGCGCTGGGGTACCACCAGCACACGGGCTGACCCAGGCTCAGCAACCTTAGGCTCTGAATACAGGAGACCATTCTCCCAGTAAACCCAATGTGATCCAGACTGATCACCTGCTGCCTGGTCTGTGGCCTGTTGCCTCAGACCCACGAGAGAAGGGCATGTGTTCTGCTCCTTGCAGAACTCTTCCCTGGAGGGTCCTCCTTCTTGCTGCCAATGGGTCAGCTCAGGTAGGTCCCCCAGTTCAGCTACCTGTTCCCCTGTAGGCTCCAGGGCATCCCCCACAGGGTCTGCCTCCTCCTGGACCGTGGGAACTTCGGGGCCGGTTTCCCGCGCCCCCTGCCTCCTCTCTCTCTGGCAGGCACCTGGGCCTCCCTCTCAGGCTCCAGGTCCTCTTGAACACCTTTAGCTGCCATTGACCGGGTGGTCACACATGCCCAATCAGGCAAGCCCAACATTTCTAAATGCGCACTCCGCTCCACCTTAGCCCAAGGTGAGCTCTCCAAATCGTTCCCTAACAAACAGTCAACGGGCATGGCTGGCCTCACAGCTACTTGAAGAGTACCCGAGACCCCCCACTCAAAGGGAACCTGAGCCACCTTGCAGTGACTCTCTGTGTTGTCAGCGGCAACAACCGGATAGAATGCATCAGGGATAACCTGCTCCTTAGACACCAGGTGACACTTGACAGATGTCACACTGGCTCCTGTGTCTCTCAGAGCCTCCACCCTATGGCCATTGATGGTCACCCACTGCCTGTATTTCTTAGTGTTCTCAGGCAGCGGGGTCCTAGGGACCATCTCAGAGTCTCCTAATGAGACAAGGGAAAACACTGTGGGATCCCCCACCTTGGGCACCCAACTCCTCCCCCAGGGCTACACTAGCCAACTGCTGGGGGACTGCACTCGTGGGTGCTGGTTTTCCATGCAAAGGGCAACGAGGATCGTTTGCCTTGTGGCCAGGGGCGCCACACTTGTAACATACCAGTGGTCCCTGGTGAACAGGGGGCCTGTCAGGGCCACTGGCTTCTTCTCAGGGGGAGGCTGGGAACCTTTCCCTTGGTTCCCTTGGGGTTTACTTTGGGGCCCTTTATGGAACTCCTTCTGTTTACCCTTGTCCCCCCACTCTTCTGCTGGGGACCCTGCCCACCCTTGGCGGAGTCTCCCACGTGACCCTTGTGGACCCGGGTACTCACCCAGCGGTCCGCCTCCTCAGCAAGCTGCCTAGGGTTAGTCAGCTTACTATCAATCAGGTGCTGGCGTAGCTCAGGAAAACAATTACCGGACAAGTGCTCCCAGGCAATTAAATCAAAGAGCGCCTGAAAATCAGTCGCTTTGCTACCCTTTACCCAACCATCCAAGGCTCTGCAAAAGAAGGTCACATATTCAACCCAGGTACTGCTTTCAATCTTACTACAGTTCCTGAACCTTTGCCTATAAAGCTCAGGGGTCAAACCATACCTAGTCATTAAGGCATCCTTCATGTGGCTGTACGAATTATAGACTTCAGAGGGCAAATCCAACAAGGTATCCCGCCCCTCACTGAGGAACCGTCCCCACAACCCCGCTCCCCAATCCTTCTCAGGGACCCGGTGGGAAGACATGGCTACCTCATAGGCTTTGAACCACTGCCCTATGTCATCATTTTTAAAAAATTCCTTAACCACATCTTTTGGAATATACACCCTAGCTTCAACAGGCACAGGTGGTACACTGCCACCAGAGGGAGTAATCTCTAAGCTTTTGGCCTTCAATTCCAACTCCCTCAAAACTTTCTCATGTTCAAACTGCATTTTCTTTTCCTCTAGGGCCAATTTCCTAGTTTGCATTTCGAATTCTAACTGCCCATTCAGCTTGAGCTTGGTCATCTGCATTTCGTGCATCCTACTCTCCTTCCTGTCCTCCAACTCCTCTGGAGACAGTCCTCTGGCAGAAACACTGCTACCTACTGGGGAAGGTGGTCTTCTAGCCCCTAGACCCAATAGCCCCTCCAGCTGCCCTTCTGCATTCTCAGCCCCCTCCACAGGGGCACTCCTTGATTCGACCCAGGCCCTCAGCGCCTTTTGGAGGTCCTCCTTCCTGGAGATCCCGGTCATGGACACTTTAAACTTTTTGCAGAATTGCTTGAGCTGCTTAAGGGTGTAGCATTCTAGCCTCTCTTCTTCCCAATCACATTCAACAGAGGCTACTGATGCTGGTTTCTCCATAGTGACTGAACTTGGCATTTGCAAAAATAGGAAATCCCAGAAAAAATGCTATAAAAGTATGTGGTTGCGTTTTGGTCTGCACTCACTAAGTAGGGTTCACCAATTACTGTACATGAGTCACAAATGCAAATCCAGAATCCTCACCGCTGACCACCAATGTTAGATTTGGGGGTCTCTAGTTGGCAGAGGTATGTACCTTTGTCCAAATAGGGACCCTTGAGTCTAGTCAGGGAAAGTAGGTACACTCCTGAAATAACCCCTGCTCACCCTCTTGGTAGCTTGGCACGAGCAGACAGGCTTAGTTCAGAGGCAGTGTGTAAAGCATTTGTGAACACATACAGTAATCAAGTGACAACACTACAAATGGACACCACACAGGTTATATATTTATAAAAATAGGTATACTTTATATAGATTTATCACAAGACCATAAACGACAAAAATAATCCACAATACTGCTAAGAATGCTTAGTTCTGATCAAAAAGGCTTAATTCAAGGTTCTGTGCGAGTCGGTAGCCTCCTCCGGCTACGGCGATGTCGAGAACAAACAGAGTCTAACAAATCCAGCTGACCGCGTCGAGACGGGCCAACACAGCGTAGACAGACTCGGTCACAGTACCTTTACTTGAAGCGGCAGGCACGGGCGTGCGAGCCGGATGGCTGTTCGTCGCGGTTGCGATGCAAAAATGGAAGCGTTGCAGGACGCGTTGTCCCTCGATGCGGTGCAGGCAGCGGCTCGTTGACGTCGTCGAGACGGAGTCGGTGAGACCAGGGCCGTGCGTTGCAGGGCGAGACGGTGCTTCGATGCGGTGCTGGCAGGTTGCGGTGCGGCGACGGAGCCGGATTCAGGAGCTGGCGTCGATCAGTCCGGACAGCGGTGCGAGTCGGGCGGTGCGTCGCAAAGCGTGCGAGCGGTGCCCAACTCCGGTGCGGTCACAGGACTCGAACTCAGCAGCAGTGACCGTGTCGGTCGGACCAGTTTGATTCGGCGTAGCGAAGCGTTGCAGGACGCGTTGTCCCTCGATGCGGTGCAGGCAGCGGCTCGTTGACGGAGTCGGTGAGACCAGGGCCGTGCGTTGCAGGGCGAGACGGTGCTTCGATGCGGTGCTTACAGGACACCGAGTCGGTCGTGAGAGTCGGTCACAGCTCCCTACCTCTGCAGCCACTGAAACAGAGTTTCCAGCAGCAATTCACAAAGGGGGTGAAGTCCAATGGTCCTGGGACTTCGGTCAGGGGGCAAGCTCTCTTCCAAGCCCTTGGAGATCCTTCACAAGTTGATGAAAGTCACAGCAAAGCAAAAGTTCTTTTCTCCTTTCTTTGGCAGTCAGGCAAACCACTGCAGGCCAATCCCCCAAGCAGCACTTCAGGCTTAGGGATAGTCTCTCCTCAGTTTCTTCTTGGTTCCGCTCCTCAGCAAAGGTTTCTTCTTGTTCCCAAAAGTGATCTAATCTTCCTGGGGTCTGGGTGCCCCTCTTATACCCTGATTCTCTTTGTTCTCTGGAGGCAGAGAGGCCTCTGCCTAGTCCAAAACCAGTTCTGGTCAGTTCTGGAGCACTTTGTTTTTCTGACTCCTTCTTTCCTTTCAGAATGTGGGGCAGAGTGCTCAGCCGCCCGGCAGGAGGTGGAGCCAGCATTGTGGATGCAGATCTTTCTATTCAGCCCTGCGCTGACTCACCCTGTCTCCTGTAGCCACCCCCAGCCCCTGTCACTCAATCTCCAGACAAGGAATACACAACCTAGCAGAGGCAGGCTTGGATAGTTAGGCAAGAAAATACCCACTTTCTAAAAGTGGTATTTTCAAACACAGAATGTTAAAACCAACTTCACTAAAAGATGTATTTTATCATCCTGAGTTCAGGCATACTAAATTCGTTTTTCTACCATGTTCCCGGGGTCAGTTCTGACTATAAGGTGTAATAGTCAGTCTGCCCATTCTGGCCTATGGGGAGCAGGTAGCCTTGCAATAGTGAAAAACGAACATGGCTGTAATTCACTATTAGGACATGCCACACACACCAGGGCATGTCCTACCTTATCCTTACAATGCACCCTGCCCTAGGGCCTACTTTAGGGGTGACCAACATGCAGTAAAGGGAAGGTTTAGGGACTGGTAAGTGGGTGTACTCACCAAGTCGACATGGCAGCCCTAGGCTGCACACAGGCTCTGCGATGGCAGGCCTGAGACACATTTTACAAGCCGCTTCTGTGGGTGGCACAACCCGTGCTGCGAGCCCACCAGCGGCATTGGATTTACAAGCCCTGGGCACACTGAGTGCACTGTACTAGGGACTGACAAGTAAACCAATCATCCAATCATGGAGTCACTAATACATATATCAATTAACGATAGGGAGCACTTGCACTTTGGCACTGATTAGCAGCGGCAAAGTGCCCATGAGCATCTAGTCCAGTAAAAACATATCGGCAACCGTGGAGGCATTACGGAAAAATGGAAGGGAGACCCACGCCAAGGATGCCAGGTCTAACAGTGTCCCTACCGTTTTGGCTTCTGGGGGTACCACTCCATTTGGAAGGGTGCAGAACTCTGGAAGGGGGTGCAGAGGGAGGGAGTCCTCGCCTCTGACCCCGGTGCAACCTGAGGGTTTAGATCCCAGGTTGGTAGATCAGTTGCAGGGTCAAGGCCCTGAACTGGTGGAAGAATTGTGTAGGAGGTCTGGTTCCAGCATCCTGACAGTTTTTGGTTCTGGTGGTGCCTCTCCAAGGAGGAGAGTGTGGAACCCCAGAAGGAGAGGTAAGGGGAGGAGAGCTTCGCCCGAGACCTCTGGTCAGCCTGAGGGTGCGGACCCTAGGTTGGAGGATCAGTGGCAGTTTGGAACTGCACTGATGAGAGGAAGAGTGGAGAATGGTTACTATGTGCCAGGGGTTACTGCCCCCCACTCTGTGGATTGGCGAGGACCAGAGACATCTGGATGGCCTAGGGCCTGGTCCTGGCCGTGGGCAGCTGGGGAGTACCAGTGGGGTAGCCTAGTTGGTCCTGGGAGCTTTGACAGAGGGAACCACATGGGTTCAGAGTGGCGTAGAACTGGAAGGTCTCCCTGCAGTTGCGGGCCCGCGTCCGTGTTCTATCGCCCAAAGCAGGGAAGCCCAACAAGGAGGTGATTGGTCTACCCTGCGTTTTGGCTGGAAGGGGGTTGTGTTGGACTTGGCCCTTTTTGCAGGGTCATCCCTGAACTTTTTGCCTTCCTCCTAGCCTTTTTTCTGACATGGTGTTGGTGGTTTTAGGACTCTGGGCACTTTAGCACTGCTGTTCAGTGTAAAGTGCGTGTGCTCTCTGTAGTAAATATGGTAAATATTGGTCTACACCTGATTTGCATAATTAATTTACCTGTCAGTCCCTTGTAAGGTGGTATCTCATATACCCAGGGCTGGTAAATTAAATGCTACTGGTGGGCTTGCAGCTCTGATTGCGCCACCCACCAAAATAGCCTTGCAAACCTGTCTCCGGCCTCTGCCATTGCAGGCCCTGTGCGCGCAGTGTTACTGCCGCTGTGACGTGGCACCTAAAGTGTGTGCCATGCCTGTGACCCCCCGTATACTACCTGTCAGTCACCCTTAAGGTAGGCCCTAGCTAGCCCTATGGGCAGGGTGCATTGTAGGTAAAAGGTAGGACATGTACCTTAAGCGTGTGACATGTCCTGGTAGTGACAAACAGCCATTTTGGTTTCTCACTGCTGTGAGGCTGCCCTCCCATAGGAATGCATTGGGGATTCCCTGATAAGTGTTTCAGTGGTAATTCCTGATATGAGAGGAGCAGCGTGGTCAAGTTTGTTATATTTGGAATAGTGATAATAAATGCTACGCAATGGTGTGCGCAGATTTATTATAACTATTTTAGAAATGCCACTTTTAGAAGTTGGCATTTCTGTATGCTATGTGTCTGCCTGCCTGATGTGGATTGCATGTCTGACTTTGGAGTGACAGGGGCTGGTGAGGTGTGTGTGGCTCCAGGAGGGGCAGGGTGAGTCAGCGCTAGGCTGAATAGGACATCTGCATTTGGAGTAGTGGGAGGAGTAGTCCCCTGACCCTGAATAGGTTGTGCCTGCCTGAGTGAATGCTGGCTCCGCCCCCCTGTGGCGGTCTGATGACCGAGCCCCACCTGACAATAGGGAAGAGGAGCCCTGCACACAGAGTGCTCCAAAAAAAATCAGAACCAGTCTAGGCTGGTTCCTCCAAGCCCTGTGCCAGGGCAGACAAAGAGAATATTGGTATAATTATTGGGGCTGTGACCCCATGAAAATGTTGTACTTTTGTGCTTCCTTGCGACCTGCTGCTGCTGGGTCCCAGGAGGAACCGCCACGAGGGACTGCCTCCCTGCTGGAGGGCCCTGTGTGCTGGCCTGCCTGGACCCAGCCCTTGCCCTGGGACTGTTGGGGGCACAGCGCCTCGTGAGCGCTGCATCTTTATTGCCTTGCCCCAGGACGAGAGGAGCATTTTTGTCTTGATTTGCAGCGCTGAGTCACGACGAATATAGAGGGAATCCCGACGTGGGGATTCCCCCGCAATTGCTGAGGGAAGCGGGTGCCCACCCCGCTTTTATGCGTATTTAATTAGCGGGAGCCTACCCCGCACTTGGGTTCTGTAAGCGGGAGCCCACCCCGCTGTTTTATGCCTCTTGCAGGCGGGAGCCCACCCCGCACTTCACCGCAAGGAGAAATCACCACCGCGGCCCGACCCGGAAGCCAGGCGGCTGTGCCTTAGTTGGGTGCGTGGCCAGCTGGCCGGAAAGAGGACGCCGGGCGTGCTGGAAAAGGAGGTGGGGCCCCCGTGTGCCGGTGGGAGCCCCGAGCGGAGACGGAGCCTCCAAGCCTGCCCCGGTGAGCAGAATCCAAGTGGTAGGCAGGAGCCTACCCCGCATTAAGGGACGACCGGAGTCCTGCGTGTCAGAAAGAACCCAGAGCAGTCCCAGGAGAGTCCCGGTGAGTGGGGCTCCCATTGGGCATCGTGCTTGTGCCCGCGCTTGTGCTCCTTGTCCCAGCTGCACTGCGAAAGTGCGGGCAGCTGCACCGAGTGGGCATTCTTTGTATACAGAGTCCCAGTGAGTAGGGCTCCCCCGAGGCACATTGTCGGTGCCTGGAGCCGCGCGGATGCTCCCTGGGGCCCTGAGGTGCCCGTGCTCATTTGGCCTGTTTTATTTGGCTTCACAGCTGCACCACCATTGCGGGCAGCTGCACCAAGGGGGCACTTTTGTTTTTAAGAGTCCCGGAGTGGGGCTCAGGCGGCACAGTGGTGCCAGGCCTTTTTCCACAGCTGCTCCGCCGGGCAGTGGGCAGCTGCAACGTTTGGGGGCCATTTCTTTTATTAAGGAAGGGGTGAGTTGCACCCCACGCCCCAGCGCATCTGCGCACGGTGACTTCGCTGCATTGGCAGCTACGCCCTGACTTTGCGGGACATAGGGCATTTGAGCCCCAGTGAAAGGCCAGTTGGCCTGGGGTCAGTTCAGTGTGGGCTAGGGTGCTGCGTGCACCTTTTCAGTGTTACTGTGGTACACTGTTTATGCCCAATGTGATGCTTACTGCATGATGTATTTTATGCCTAAGGTGATATATGCTGATGGTTGCCAAATGTGATTCATGCACCTTGATTTATGCATAATGTGTTTATGCTAGTGAGGCCTATTGCGTAATGTGTTTATGCTTAGGAGGTTATTGCATAATGTGTTTATGCTGGTGAGGCCTATTGCGTAATGCGCTTATGCTAATGAGGTTTGGGCCTAATGTGTTTTATGCCTAATGTGATAATGCTGAGGTCATTATGGTATCAGTAGTTACTGGTTGTGTTATACATGTGTTACTAGTACTTTCTAAAGGTTCTGACAGTGGCCCAATTCGCCCTGTCATGTGTATATAATCCCCTGTGAATATTGCCCAGTGCCAGTTGGCACAGTGTACATTGTGTGATTATGATCTAATGTGTTTTGGATAATACAAAGGCTATTTTAATATAACCTTGTGTGGAGTTTCTTTTGTGGTGTGCCTAGTGTGTTGTTGCTGTGTGTGTGTGTTGCGCAAACGCTTTACACATTGCCTCTGGGATAAGCCTGACTGCTCGTGCCAAGCTACCAAGGGGGTGAGCAGGGGTTATCTTCAGTGTGTAACTCCCTTGGTGGTTTCTGCCTGGCTTAGGCGCTTGCCCTAGCCAACCAGAAATCCCATTTCTAACACCTTGCTACTCTGTTTAATGCTTATGACTATTGATGACGATCACCTGGAAAGAAGGATAGGTTACTTACCTGTAATCCTAGGTCTCTTCCAGGGAATCCTCATCAAAGTGATAAAAAACCTGCCCACCTCCCCGGACGAATCTTGTATGAAGCAGTTCATTCATGTCTGTGTTCTGTTCTTCATGTAACCGTAAAAATATACTGACCTAACTGTCACCTTTGGGGCATGGTGGGATACAGAAGGTCCTGGAGATCTTAAAGGCACGGTGCCCGTATTCACTTATTATGCTTTTAGTGCAGCCTATTGGCTCACAATGCCTATGTATTCCCTTGCAGTTTTCTCTTCAATAAAGGCTTTTGCCCTTTATGATCTCTCTTTCTGATTTTCAGAGATGCTTGAGTCTGGTAAGAGGTATATTAAAGGAAAATGCTAGGTAAACTGGGCATTATTAGCCCTTAATATGGGCTGCATAGATATATGTAAAAATATGTTATATATTTCTATTAAGGTACTACGTACATTTTTTATGCTATATATATGAAATGCAACAAAAAAAAAGGAGAGAGGGATGTTTTGCATTTCAAAGAGGCGTCTGTGATATCGCCTCTACCTGCACCACCGGTGATTAGGAAGCACTCCAGCAAATCCACAAATCCAGAGTGCCGTTGATGACACTGGAGAGCCAAGCAAACACAAGGAGATAATGGACGGAGCGCTGAAACTTTTCAGACACTCACCCCCAGTCACAGATCTGGGTTGAATCCATCACCGTTCTTTAGCTCACTTCGCCACCCCAGTTCAGACACAGCTATATGCAAATCAAATACTGGAGAGCCCCCAAGCACTACTTCGGGATATCAGAGGACGGAAGAGACAAGGGTAACAGCGTGAGTTCAGCACTGGGAGACGGCGAGGACTTGTGCTTTACAGGAAGCCCTTTCATTGGATTTATGGCAGTGCTTGGAGCATGGCAAAGCTCAAGGCATTAGCCGAGCTGTGCATTTCTGGGGATTCAGGATTGACTGACAGCTGTTAAATCAGAAGTGAAGTTCTAGCAGCCTCAATAACGAAAATAAGGTGTGAGCACTGCTGCGTGACAGATAAAACTCTGGAGACAAACGTGCTTTTTACATTGCTACAGTGTGATCTCAAGCATGATTGGTAGCCGGCAGTTGAAAAGGACATTGGTTGTGTGCTTTCCAGCATGTTTTAACAATAAATTGTAAAAGGCTGCCAACACAGAGGAGCAGACGTCTTAATAAAGATCATTGATGTTTTTTGATTCCAAGAAAAAAATGCAGCGAGCACAACCCAGAAAAGAACTGGTGCAAAAGTATTTTTTACATTACAGTTTGAAGTACAGTGTTAGAACTATGGAGAAAACGAAATTGATTGTACTTTCCTACAAATGACCGCCAAAATGAAATTATTGTGACATTTTAATATGAAAGATTTTTGAGAGCAAGAGTAACTCGTTCATGTTTATGCAAGTGGCAACACCTGTGGAGAGGATTTAAATGAGAGAAAACTTTTGAAGTACTTTATGGTTGACAAAGGCTGTGCTAACAGTCGAAACGCATTCCAGTTTTCATAAGAGCTGTCTTTTAAATAAATGAATTATCCCAGAGATTTGAGTGTCGGCTTTCTCTAAAAAAAGAGAGAGGGATGTTTTGCATTTCAAAGAGTCGTCTGTGGCATTGCCTCTATCGTGCCCCACCGGTGATTAGGAAGCCCTCCAGCAAAACCGCAAACCCAGGAGATATATATATATAAAACGAATGCTGGTTAGTGTGTTTAGACATTGAAAGTCTTTACACTAGAATACGGCAGGAGGATAGGATTAATGCCTGCAAATATTTCTTTAGGACCAGAAACGTAAATGTCCTACAACATACACAAATGTTATTAGAGATGATGGACACCTGTCTCAAGGAAAATATCTTTATGTTTGAGAATACAGTCTACAGACAAATACAAGGGACTGCCATGGGGACCTGCTTCACCCCTAGCTATGCCAATTTGTTGGTAGGCTGGTGGGAGGAGCAGGACCTCTGGGGCAACGATCTAAGTGAATGGTCAAATCAGATAAGTGTATGGCTGCGATACATCAATGAAGTTTTCTTTGTCTGGGAGAGAAATGAGAGGGATATACTGACCCTTCTTACTAAATTAAATGACAACAGAGTCAATTTGAGATTTACTGAACATCACAGTAGGGAACAGATAGATTTCCTAGACATAAGATTAACATTGAATGAAGGCATTCTATATACCGACTTGTTTAGAAAAGATACAGCCGGTAATTCAATTCTCCATGCTGATAGCTGCCATCCACCCAGCTTTCGCTGGAGTATACCCTACAGCAAACTATTAAGGGCTAAGAGATAGCAGCACAGTCAGTGGATATAACAAAACGAAAGAAGAAATGATTAGTCGATTGAAAGCAAGGAAGTATCCCAGTAAGGCCCTTACGAAAGCAATTGAAAAGGCAGACCTGAAAACCAGAGAGGAGACACTCACACAGAAACCTAGGATAGAACAGGATCCCCAAAACGAACCCATCAGATTTATCACTAAATTCTCTAATCAGGCCACTGCCCTGAGAAAAGTTCTCAGAAATAGGTGGGCTATCCTCACACAAGACACTACCCTAGCGACCAAAATTGGTAGTACACCAAACATCACCTTTCAACACAATCTCTCTATCAGAGACATGCTAGTTCATAGTCATCTAGCATCCAAGGGTCCAGTTTGGCTTCACCAAAGCAAGGGTTTTCGAAAACGTGGCCACTGTAAGGCCTGTAAACACAGCACTAATGTTTCAGAACTCGCTCTCAAAAGAGTGAAAAAGAAAATACGCATAACAAAACTCATCACATGTAAAACTGACTTTGTAGTTTACGGTATCACATGTCCTTGTGACATGTGGTACATAGGTTTCATGACATTCCCAGTACAAAAGCGAATTTTAGAACACTGGAGGCGATCACCAATGCTGACTTGAGTTACAAGACAGCCAAACATTTCCGTGACCACCATAACGGGGACTGGACGAAGGCCAAGTATTTTGGGATTGACACCATACCCAAACACCCAAGGGGAGGATATAGGACATCTGCATTACACAGACTAGAATCCAGATATATTATCCAAGCCAGCTGCCTGTTCCCTTTCGGAATGAATAATGACGAAGAGCTACACACACATTTAGGAATGTAGGATGTCTCTCGGACCTTGGAATCCATATGTACTGTAGATCTATTCAGAGATACATTTTAAGTTGTTGAATTTTAATCCTTTTTCTCTTTTGTGCATGTCTCGTTACTAGTTTTTGTTAGCCAAGCAATCAGATGTCCAAGTGTAAAAAAAAGTATGCACTGTAATTATAGCCATTTCACTAATAGTTATCCGCCTTGTCTTTTACAAAAACAAAATAACGCATAAGTGTACAGCCTGTCGGTGGTCATCACAATAGGGAGTTAAATGCACGAAGAAGGCAATCCCCATGTGTAAACACCTTTACTTCTTAATAGCAGGACAATAGTCCCAACTAGTCTTACCAATGTACAGAATTCAACTTGGTTGATCATGTTTTGATGGTTGTATAACAAGATACTGAATGGAATTACTCCTTTACTGTCTTATGAAAGTTGTGGCAACCACTATACTTATTGGGCACTAGACCCGTTAAGCTTCTACTAACTAATAGAAACCCTAATAATGACAAGACGTTTAATGTTGGGCTGCGGTTACACCATCCCAGGATTTGGTGATTATTTATTTAAATAAAATGAAATATGGTACTAAACCTTAATCCTTGACTAATTGTGGAATAATCAAAGTAATATACTATCAAGGAATTAGATATTGTCCTATTAGTGACATTATGACATGCGGAAATGCAACACTCTGTGCAGAAAAGTTTGTATTTTAATTATATTTATTACATGTGAAATTTAGCATCTGAATGAATGCTGCAACATTACTACACTCGTTTTGCTTTCTTATTGTTATCATTGTGGCTTAAAACGCTGTGTAACAAACATGCATAATGTAAAAAAAAATTAATTAAGGAAGAAAGGTGCCTGTAACCTTTCCAATAGTATTTTCTTTATGTTTAACATGCGTCATGTGGACGCTGTATAAATGTCGACATTATGATTTCATGGTCATGTGACCAAGACCGAAGGAGGTCGAAACGCGTCATCTGTTTTCTTTTGCCACTAAACTGATCTAAAAACGAGCCTGTTGGTGAGGCTCGATTCTTTCGTGGAGGTGCGAAAGGATCTCGATTGTAATATATATATAAGAAGGGTTTGTTCTATGGAGTCGGCAGACTAAATGAGGAATCCCAACTCTTGGTACCCCTCAATTTTTGAAACCAAATATTGTTCTTTGCACACTCCCAACTATTGGCTGGTTATTGTGGTGTGGAAAAAAACAGTCAGTCTGTATTATACCATTTCTTTTTGCCTGGTATATACGCTCAAATCAAACAGTATTGCCAAAACTGTGAAATATGCCAAAATAAGATTCCATATCAGCTACCCAGAGTACCCTTACAACCCCTTCCTATCATAGGGAAGCCCTTTGATAGAATAGGAATGGACCTTATAGGCCCCCTGCCTTGCTCATCCAAACAGTTCCAATACGTGTTGATTATAGCCGACTATACCACACGATGCCCCGAGGCTGTACCCTTAAGAACTGTTACCACCCAAGTTATTGCCCAACACCTAATAGAGGTATTCTCACACATGAGAGTTCTTCGAGAAATCCTAGCAGGACCAGGGCACACCATTTGTATCCAATCTGATGAAACAGATTTGCAAACAACTCAACACAAAACATTTGAAGACCCCTGTTTACCATTCCCAGACAGATGGTCTTGTCAAGAGATATAACAGTCTGAAGTTGATTCACAGAAATTTTTTGTCTGGGGACGATAAACATTGGAAACAACTGCTACCCCTAGAACTCTTTATTCTTAGAAGCCAGGTGCAGAGCAGTTTAGGAGTTTGCCCATTTGAACTACTCTTCAGATGACGACCCCACATGCTCCTTGAAATTACAAATGATATGTGGAAGAAGGATGCCGAGAACAAACCTGATTCCCTGTTAGGATATACAACCCAGCTCAAATCTTGATTTGGAAAATTGAGGGCTTTAGCTCAGGAAAACCTAGAGAAAAGCCAACAGAGACTGAAGTACTTTTATGACGAAGGGAAGAAGTGGAGGGAGTATACTGTAGAGGACTGGGTTCTTGTTCTTTTGCCTACCTCTCATTCTAAAATGAAGGTGGAATGGAAAGGCCCCTATAAGATTACCAAAAAGACAGGTTGAGTTACCTACCACTTACAGCTATCTTCCAGGAAAGAGCAAATATATCGTATTAATCTCTTTAGTAAATGGTTATGTCCAGCCCCTAGAATAGTTCAAACAGCCATCTCTCATGGACAAATGGAGCACACCATTGGGGATGCTGATATAAATAAGGCCCTTTCCTACGATGAATAAAATGATCTTCTTGAGGTCCTGAAGCTATTTTCAAACATAGTTGGAAATTAGGACCTAGCTGTAGTGTCCCCCCCCCACTTTTTGCCCCATTTGAGATGCCTGGATGCTGGTTGTCTGACTCTGAGAGTGTCCTAGGCTGTGCTCTGGGCAGGCCCAGGGCCAGTGCAATTTTGAAAGCACCCACTGTTATGTTGAAACAGACACATGCATTAGGGTACACTATGTGTTAGGGTACACCTATGATTAGCATGACCTACCCTATAAGTCCCTAGTATATAATAGAGAAGGGAGATTAAAACTACCTATAAGTCCTAGTATATAATAGGGCATGGCAGTTTAGAGGCCAGCAGCCCCTTCTGACCTTGCATGTGTGCACTGCAATGAGCCTGAGTTCATTTTAAAAGCAGCCCTGTGTTGCAGCACTGCTTTTAAATGTAAATTGCGCCCAAACACGACTTTGATGGTAGGGGCACTTAAAAAGTGATACACTACGATAGTTTGGCATTTTGGGTACCCCCAGGGCCTCCCCTAGGTGTCCCAGGGTTGGGGGGGGGGGTCATGTAATTATAAGGAGGGCCCTTTAAAGGATGTTTTATATGCCCTAGGGATAGATAAATTTGGCATTTCACTTTCCCCATTGTAGTAAAGTGCCTCCCAAAATCTTATTTGGTGCAAGGAGCCCTGTGGAGTGAGGATCTACACTATGTTTGCATACTCAGGACACCTAAAGTCTCTCCTAGGTGTCCCAGATGTGGGGTGTCATGTAACTGTAAGCAAGGGGCTTATAAATCATGGTTTATATGCCCTGATGATGAAGAAATTGCCCATTGCAGTTGACCCATTGTAGATGCCTAGCCCCATAGGATAACATGGCAATAGTTTATAAATGCATAAATATTGCTAGGAACCAAATAAAATACCATTTAAGGACTTAGGAGAAAGGTATTGATAAATCCAACAATATGCCATTGTTGAATGTATCCTAAAGTCTACAGAAACATTATAAGACTTTCTTGTCTGTAAGCCAAAATTCAGCAGCCTTCATGCCCTCTTCCCTTATTGGTCAGAGTTAACAGGATTAGCCAGGCTGCTTTGATGAAGTGATAAGTGGCTCACCCAAGGAGAGGATATCTGGTGGAGAGAGCTCTGCTACACAGGCATGCCAGAGCAGGGGGGAGGAGTCATAAAGCATCCAGCTTTTTTTTTTTTAAATCTCTTTTATTGAGTTTATTCACCAACAAAAGAAGTAACAGTCACAAACACCAGGCCATGAGTAATAAAGGCAGAGCCTGGCAAGCAAAATACAAAGTATATAGTGTATTAGTCCACTACATTGAGGCTATGGGAACAGGTGCATATAACATAACATAACATGTGTATTTGTAAAGCGCACGTTCACCCAGAGGTCTCTTGGCGCTGAATAACAGATGTTCATTGTTACCCAACTCAATGGTAATCATTTTATCGACCGCAGATGGATGAAAGGCTGAGTGGACCCACCGGGATTTGAACCTGTGACCATGAGGTCGAACACAGGCCCCTGCAATGGACGCATTAGTCCACTGAGCCACCAGACCCGGCCTTATCAAAGCCTTGAGCTGCAACAGACAGGAGCAGGTGAATTAAACATAGCGCCTCATTAAGTTCTGTTCAAATTAGCCCTCATGCTGCCTTAGGCAGTTGACCGGGGGCCTGCAGCTAATAGGAGTGTCAAGTACTGCCAGCACATAAAGGTCAGGGTTTTGTCCCCTCTAGGTGGTTGGCCTGTAGAGAAATAGCAATAGGGATGGGGAAAGTCCCAACATTCAAAGACTTAAAGAGAGAGAAGTAAAAAAAGGAGAGAATAGGAAAGAGAAGAAGGGAGATGTGGGTTATTCCTTGGCTCCGTGGTGTAGGGGTGCCCTAGGTGAAACTAATTCAAGTCCCCCTGGGGTGGGATCGTATTCAGAGTCTGCAGGGGGAAGTGTGGGTTCCCCCCTCCCCCTATCCCGCCTCATCATCGCATGTTTCTCCCCTTGGAAGCATGGGGTCGGCAAATGGTTGGAGGGCCCGCAAGCGGGGTGGAACTGACCGGGCATGTTCCAGTTTAGAGAGGTGTGAGACCAAGGGCTGCCAAGTACGCTCAAATTTAGCATCAGTATGGGCTAGTCTATGAGAAAGAAGTTCCATCGCCATGACATGCCACAGACGAGTAAGCCATACCGTGTAGGGTGGGGTGAAGGTCTTCTTCCAATGGAGCGCAATAACCTGTTTCGCCGCAGTGAGCATGTGGAAGATTAGGCGCCAGTCCGAATGTGTCATAGCTTTAAGGGACCTCGGACGGAATAGGAAAGCCCACCACCTCCCTAATGTGGCTCAGGATCTCTTTCCAGTAGCTAGTGATAAGGGAACAAGACCACCATATGTGCAAAAAGGAGCCCTGGGATTCCTGACAGCACCAGCAAAGGGGAGCAAAGCCCGGGAACATCTTTTGGAGCCGAAGGGGAGTATAGTACCAGCGGGTCATAATTTTGTATGCCGATTCCTGCTGCGTAATGCTCTTAAAAATGCGTGGAATATCTCGCCAGAGCTGTTTCCATTGGTCAGGGGGGATGTCTTTCTCGAGGTCTGCCTGCCAACTGCGTTGATAAGCGTGAATAGGCCCTGCGTGTGCATGTTGGGTAACTTTATATGTCCTAGAAATCAACCCTCGGGAACCATCAAACGATTGGACTAACTTTTCAAACGAAGTGAGTGGCCGTGTCGCGCCCTCCGTGTAGGTTGGGGTGTGGAGCCAGTGACGAATTTGAAAATATTCTAAGCGCGTTGTTCTAGGTAGATGAAAATCCGTCCTACATTGCTCAAAGGATTTGAATTGTCCTGCTTTGAAAAGTTGCTGTATGACCCGGCATTCACCAGCAGCCCACGCGGGGATGGAGGCGGGGGACAGGGCCGGTGGAAACTCCTGGTTACGCGCCAGGGGTGTGTTAGGGGAGGGGAAGGTGGTTAAGCCCCGAGACACTGCTATCCTGTCCCAGATCTCCAGGACCGTTTTCCTCGGGGTATCAATATAAGCACTGCGATGTCTGGCCCCCCGCGGCAGCCAGGCTAGGTCCCAGAGCGGTCGACAAGCCACGGCCCTATCCATGTGGAACCAGTGTTCCTCACTCTCCCGAACCGCCCATTCCGAGATATAGCGCAGGTGAAACGCCCAATAATAGGTTAAGAGGTCGGGGCATGCCAGTCCTCCCCGGTCTCGAGGTAACATTAAGAACTTCGTAGAGAAGCGCGGTCTCCCCCCTCCCCAAATGAAATTAGTGACATCCCGCTGCAGGCTCTGGATGTCCCTTTGCGCTATAGGTGTCGGGAGTGCCTGAAAAAGGTAGAGTACCTTGGGGAGCAGGGACATTTTAACCGCGTTGAGGCGACCCAGCCAAGAAATGGGTAATGATTGCCAATGACGGAGGTCTTCTCGTACTGATTTTCGGCACGCCGGCCAGTTTGCCTGGGTCCATGTGTCTATAGTAGCCGTGACGTTAATGCCTAGATATCGAATAGATCGCGGGGCCCAATGGAAAGGAACAGTATTCCCCAAGGCTTCTAGATGTTGCGGAGAGAGGGTAAGATTAAGCGCCTGCAATTTTGTGAGATTGATTTTGAGCCCCGAGATCGATTCAAATTGGGAGAGTACAGCTAGGAGCGCGGGGAGCGAGCTCGCAGGGTCGGTAAGTGTCAAAAGTAGGTCATCAGCAAAGAGGGCTATCTTATGGTCCACCCCCCCAAGGCGAAGGCCTCGTATTGCTGCCGATTGACGAATGGCTATCGCCAGGGGCTCTACCGCAAGGGCAAAAAGGAGGGGTGACAACGGGCACCCCTGGCGCGTGCCCCGACAAATAGAAAAGGGAGGGGTGAGAAGTCCATTAACTCTAATCCGTGCCGATGGCGCCGCATAGGGGGCCATGATACGTGCAATCATGACCGGGCCCAGTCCTGTTTTCTGCAGGACTGCCCTGAGAAAGGACCAGTCGACCCGGTCGAAGGCCTTCTCAGCGTCCAGGGAGAGAAGAAAGGCCGGGATGTTTCGACGTTGGACCTTCTCCACTAGGTGGGCCACTCTTTGAAGATTATCCGCCCCCTGGCGCTCCTGGATAAAACCCACCCGGTCTGGCTCGATTAAGCCAGGGAGATGCGGGGCGAGACGTTGGGCCAAGATTTTTGTGTACAATTTAACGTCCTCGTTTAACAGGGAAATTGGGCGGTATGACGCGCACAGAGTCTGATCTTTCCCGGGCTTGGGGATGAGGACTATCTCGGCTTCGGTCACCGACGGCGTGACAATGTTCAGGTCTGGAAAATAATTAAAGCGTCTCAGCAATGGACCTCGCAGCTCCGGAAAGAAAAGGCGGTAGAACGCTAGGGTAAGGCCATCAGGGCCTGGAGATTTTCCAGTGGGAAAGCTTTTTAACGCTTTTTGGATCTCTTCCGCCGTGATAGGCTCCTCCAATTGTTGCCTAGTCAAGGGTCCGAGCGACGGCCAGGGGCAAGAGGTTAGAAATGGGTCTATCTGGTCCGAACAGGTATCCCCCCGGTCATATAGGGTAGAGAAAAAATCGCCAAATTCCTGCTGCTTAGCTTGCTCCGAGGTAGCCCCTCCCCCCCGGGAGGGCGATTTTAGAGATATGATTACGGGACACCTGAAGGCGGAGACGACGCGCCAGCATGGAGCCCACCTTATTGCCTCCTCCATAGAATTTTTGTTTGAGGGCTAGGAGAGAGCGTTCCGCCTTATTAACTCGTAAGATTTTAAGTTGGCCCAGTAGCGAGGCAAGTTGTTTCCGTGCTTGCCTAGAGGATGCCCTGTGGGTCTGCCTTTCGAGTGTTTTAATTTCGCTGGCAAGCTTATTTTCCACCAGGCGATCCTCCCGCGTGCGATGGAGATGGAAGTGATGACGCCCCGGATTGTGGCCTTAAAGGCGTCCCACAGGACGTGCCCATGGGTTTACGAGAGATCGTTGGTGGCGAAATACGTTTGTATCGCCTCGCGTAGTTCAGCCACGTCTACTTGATCCCGGAGTACCTGAGGGTGTAGGCGCCACCTGGGAGTTGAAGCGGGGTTCCTACCCAGACCCGTCAGTGTAATTTCTAGGTGGGCATGATCAGAGATGGATATGTCAGAGATCACTGCAGATT
This sequence comes from Calotriton arnoldi, assembly GCA_963921515.1. NCBI lineage: Eukaryota > Metazoa > Chordata > Amphibia > Caudata > Salamandridae > Calotriton > Calotriton arnoldi. The sequence goes on along the minus strand of CAWUFW010006382.1, from coordinate 968,414 downwards.
CTAACTTGCGAATGAGAGAGTGGGACAGAAAAAAGTGATCGATGCGAGAATAAGATTGGTGCACATGGGAATAGAATGTGTAGTCCTGTGACCCAGGCTCTTTGTAGCGCCAAGTGTCTGTGAGACCCAGGGCTTCGAGTTCTTGCTTGAGCGCTGCCGACATGGCTCCCGTCCCCTGGAAAGACGGAGCAGTGCGGTCAAGAATGGGATCCCACACTAAATTAAAATCACCCCCGAGGATAATAGGGTCCAGCTCCCGAGAGAGTGTGTCCCTGAGCAGGTTCCGCAGAAATGAGTCTTGTGCGTGGTTATGTGCATATACATTAAGGAGCGTAAGAGGTTTACCTTGCATGAGAAGCGTCTGTTTGAGGAAGTGTCCCTCCTTATCGCATACCGATCGAGTAACTTGCGCGGGAGTGCCCGCCTTGATGAAAATGGCTACCCCTGTTATTTTTGTTTGTGCGGTGGCCCAAATCTGTGTGGGGAATCTAGGGTGGTGCATGCGCTTGATGTCTGCGTGTAAAAGATGCGTTTCCTGTATAAAAATGATATCTGGGTCCTGCAGGAGCAGGTACTTCCATATTTGTCTCGTCTTATTAGGGGCATTGAGGCCTTTTACATTAAGAGATAGGCATTTAAAGTGGGCCATGGTCGACTACAGTGTAGCAAAGCTCAGGCAGGCATATAAATCTTCACACTCCGGTTTCACCGATCCCAGCTCCCACCAAGTGATCACTCCTAGTGTTGGTGTAAGGGGAGAATAGCGCGATGAGCCTAAGCGATAAGTGGCGCACCTTCCTCCCCACATCCCTCGGGGCCCCGTCCCCAGCCACCCCCCAGAGTGCTTGTTGTCCCTCCCAAGAAATCCAGTGGGGGAGATAGAAGGAAAGAGGGAAGAATCGAGAAAGGCAGAAGGGAGAAGAAAGGAACAAACCAGACAAAATAAAGGCCAACTGGGCCAAAGGCTACCATTCCAGTCCAAGAGCGGCCCAATGGTGTGAACCAGGACGGCTCTGAGGAAGTCACTCCCCATCGGGACTTGGGGAATGGCGGGGTAGGCCAGTAGAAATGGAAGAGCTGCCGCTGTCCATCCCCCAGTGGCCGACCTGCCACTCGAACTTCCGTAGGGCACCAGGGTTCCCTCTGGGCGAAACCTAGAGCCCCCAGTTGTAGTTCAGGGCCATTCCTTAGGACACAGTACCGGTCTGGAAGTTAAAGACTTCATGTCCCCATGGGGGGGCCCACCAGTTGTGGCTGTGCATGGAGAAGGGGGTCATCTGTGGTTCGAATTGTTAAAGCCGGGCCATGAAGGGCTGACAAAGAACACGACTTCGGGGGCTTCTCCTCCGGCATAGAGGCCTCAACGGGCACTCGTGGTCACAAAAGGGGGACAAGGCTGCATTGGCAGGAGACAGAGGTAGATCCCATCCACCTCAAGGGGGTCACAGACCATCAAGCAGCCTCCGACTCAGCTCCCGAGCCAGAGGGGGAGGGAGGTTCTGACCCCGAGCCCCTTCCAACCGAGGTTTGCGAGCCTGCTATGGTCTTCAGGTGATGTATGATGTCTTGTTTGGCTTGGAGAGACATCACAGTGGGTTTGGAGGAGCGGGTGCGGGGAGGCCGAACCCTGGACCACTCTGGATGTAGAGCAGTCCGGGCCTCCGAGTCTGCAGAGGTGGGAGAAGACGGCCGGGGATCAGGCGGGATGCGAAGCAGTTGACATGCCTCCTTGAGGGACCTCAGAGATCTGCGTTTGCCCTCCCATTGGAAGATCAGAGCAAAAGGATGGCCCCATTGATACTTGATGTTGGACTCCTTCAATTTGTCTATGATGGGCTTGAAGTCCCTATGACGGCGCAGGGTGAGTGGGGAGAGGTCCTGGAAGATTTGGATGGGGTGCCCCTCGATATGACAGATCTCCAGTTGCCCGTGCTGCCCGAAGGATTGCTTTCTTCTCTGTAAAGAAGTGCACCCGGGTCAAAATGTCTGGGATCAGATCCGCTCTTCCACGTGGGGGTGCCACTCAATGTGCTCTGTCCAGTGTTGGAGGGGAGGCGTCGTCATCTCCCCTCACCGCCTGTAGGAGATCTGCAACGTAGGTCATGACAACTTGGCCCTCCGCCCCTCGTGGCACACCCCTGATGCGGAGGTTATTCCGCCTGCTTCGATTTTCCAAATCCTCCTGCTTTATTTGGAGTTCGATATGTTGTTCCTCTAGTGCCGTAACTCGGCGCCACAGCTCCTCCTGGTCCTCCGTTCTGGTATCTAGGGTGCGTACCAGGTCGTCCACTCTGGAGCCGATTTCGCTGACATCTCACGGGATGTCCGCGAGACAGGATTTGACCTCCGATTTGAGAGAACTTATTTCACTCTTTATCTCCTGGAGGAAGGTGGACATGAAGGCCTGAGTGATAGGGGCAGCTGCATCGGTCTCCGGCTTGGCGGCCATCATGGGATCTTCCAAACCAGGGGCCTGGGCGGTTTTGGCTCACAGATCTACCACCGACGTTTCCCTGGGCGTCGCCTGCACCGCGGTTTTCCCCTGTCTGCCGTGTGTCATAACTTGCATAGGGGGGCCCCCAGGATACAGGAGTCGCCACTTGTGTCTGGCCCGGGAGCTCTACTACCCCCGTCGAGGCGCGTTCCCTCTGGGGAGGCCCCAAGAAGGAGATCAAGACTGATTAGTCCCGGTCGCTGGGATCAACGTTCAGCGTCAGTGGTCACACTCAGATCCCACGGGATATCCCGTGTGCAGGCTCCGGTCCCTCAGAGATCCAGTTTCAGGCCAGGGCACAGGCCCCTCAGAGATCCAATTTCATGCAGGGGCACAGGTCCCTCCCCGGGGGTGTGTTCAATGGTGTAACCTCCTTACAGATGACCCGTCCGTCCGGAACCGGGCTCTCCAAGATATTCTCCCTGGGGAGGTCAGAAAGCGATCAGCCTAAAGTAGCAAGGGCAGGCCCCAGCCCGCTCAGCCGGCTCCAGCGCCCAGCCAGGGAGGAGGTCTCCGGGCAGGATCCGGCCCCCAGGTGATCTGGTCTTGGGCGAGGTCGTCCCCCCCCCCGGCGCTCACACTTCGTCTTCAGGGGACGTGTGGGAGGCCGCAGCCAGTGCCCAGGAGCCTCGCCGCTCAAAGTTACGGGAGGGGATTCCGCTCCCTCCGGCGGGGCCACACCGACCACGTCCGCCAGCAATCACAGGGCTCAGGCCCCCAGAGGCACTCCGGGGCAACGTTGGACTCCGAATCGGGGTCGCCCCCCCCGGTTGTTGGCTCAGGGTCTGTCGTGAGGGGGAGGACGTCCCCCGCCGTCTTGCCCAGGTAGGGCCCCGGCTATCCGTCCGTGCTCCCGCCACATGCCCCGCCAAGTTGAGTCCACGTACGGAGGTGCAGACCGCGTTGGTCCCCGGCCTCCCAGGGATCCCGCGTCCTCAACACTCGATCCCCCCCCCACGCATCACACTCGGTCCAGGGGGGGGAGAGAGATGGTTTACCGCCCCGTGCGACGGCGCGCGCCCGGGGCCCAGGGATCAGGGGAGGCCCGCGCACGGCGGAGGCCAGGCTCTGTCTCGCTTCTGGGGCAGCGGATCAGCCCCTGGGTCTGCATTCACCCCCGACACGCCAGTCCAGCGCGCCGTCTTCGGGCCTCTATCACCGCTCCTCTGGGCCTTCCGCTGGGGTCATCAATCGCCGGGTTCTCCGGCCTCAGTCCGCCTTCCAGCCCGGGGCCGAACGCGGCCCGCCACAGGCAGCAGCCACCAGGGTCGATCGGGCCCTCCAGGGCCCCCATGGGACGTCCAGCCAGTCGCGGGGAAGGTGGGGGAGAGAAAACAGTCCGGGGATGCCCCGGAGCCCAACCGCCAAGTTCACTGCAGGGGCCGGGATTCTCGCCGGGGACAGGCCTCTCCAACTGCTCCGGGCAAGATGGCGGCTCAGCGCATCGTGGAGATCCGCCTGCCTCTCACCAGGGTGATTGCCGGAGCCAAGTCCCCAGTGCCCCCACCAGGATACTCAGGGGGGAACTCTCATCAGCTGGGGGGGTTCTCGATCGCACCCCCCATGGCTCTAAACAGCCTGAAAGGCCCCCCGGCGGGCCCCTGGAGGACGGAGCTCCCGCGGCGTGCGACCTACTCGACCGAGGTCCTGGCCCAAAGCCTCAAGCTTTAAAGGGGGATACGACAAGCAGGGAATGTCAGGTCTATCTGACCCAGCCAGATTTTTATTTTATATTTATTTTTATTTTATAGATTTATAAAGCGCATGGCTACCCAAGGGCTCCCCAGCGCTGCGAGACGGCTGCTACACGAAGGCTAGAGAAAGATTAGTGATACTGCTTGAACAGCCATTTTTTGATGGACTTCCGGAATGCTGCTTCCGTTGTCAGTAATCGAGATTCGCGTGGTAATGAGTTCCACAACTTGGGAGCAAGGTGAGAGAAGGATCTACCTCCCCATCTGGCTCTCCTGATTCTTGTGGTTTTATCAGTCTTTCGGAGCCGGATCTCAGGCTTCTGGTTGGGACATGAGGGGACAACAGGTTTCTAACTTTATTTGGACCCTTGTTGTGTAAAGCTCTGTGGGTCATGACGAGTGCCTTGAATTTAATTCTGGCCTCCACCGGAAGCCAATGGAGTGCTTTGAGATGCTTCCTAGCTGAATCCCGGATTGGGGCCTTGCACAGTAGCCTTGCTGCAGCGTTCTGGACCACCTGGAGTCTGTTGATCACGAACTTGGGAGCCCCTAGGAAAAGTGAATTTCTGTAGTCCAGGCGTGATGTGACCAAGGAGTGGACTACTGTCTTTCTAAGCTGTATGGGAATACGCTCCAGGATTTTGCAGAGCATTCTAAGTAGTCCGAAGCATGTACCTGTCAATTTCTTGGCTTGGCTCACCATTGTTAGGTCCTATCGAGCCAGAAACCTACATTTTTAATAGATTCCTTCGGAGTGGGTGGGTTGCCTAGGCACTTGGCCAGCTGAGTAACGGCCTGGGGACTGCCTTGTTGCTGAGGACCATTAGTTCCGTTTTATCCCCATTCAATTTTAAACAGCTGTTTGTCATCCAACCCATCACTCTTTCCATACAGGGAGCTAAGCTGCTGGAGTCCCCGTTGGTTCTGGGGTCTAAGGAAATCACTAACTGGGTGCCATCGGCATAGGCTGTCATGAAGACATCAAACTGTTGGGCTATCTGTGATAATGGCTTCATATAGACATTAAATAGTGTAGGACTCAGCGAGGAGCCCTGAGGCACCCCGCAGGTCAAAGGCATCGTCCTGGAAAGGAGATTGTTTTCCATAACTTGGAAGGTCCTTCCTTCCAGAAATGAAGCCAGCCACTGGAGAGTGCTACCTTGGACACCGATGGCCATCAGTCTATTTTGCAAAATATGATGGTCCACCGTGTCGAACGCTGCGCTCAAGTCCAGAAGTACTAGAGCTGCAGAACTACCCTGGTCCAGAGACATTTTAATTTCCTCTACCACTGTTAATAGTGCTGATTCCATGCTGTGCTGCGCACAAAATCCCATCTGCGTGGGGTGGAGGCATTGGTTCGCTTCCAGAAACTCTGTCAGCGCTCTGTTTACGTGTTTTTCCACCAGCTTCCCAACAAATGGCAACATTGAGATGGGGCGGTAGTTCCCTAATTGTGCTGGGTCTAAACTGGGCTTTTTCAGCAGTGGTCGGATTATGGCATGCTTCCATGCCCCTGGTACTACGCCCGATTCAAGAGAGAGGTTCATGATCTTAACTAATGTTGGAAGGAGTGTGTCTGTAACTTTCTTAAGAATATGCGGCGGGCGGGGTCTAGTGGCGAGCCTGACCTCACCTTGTCCATCAATAGCTTCACCTCCTCCCTGTGCACTGGGGGGAAGCTAGTAATGGTTTGCGTGGGGGCGGTCTGTGCCTCATCGCCTTCCTGCCTTGGGGGTATTTCTCTTTCGGTCAGGAGTGCGCTGTAGATGTCCGTAACGTTTGTAAGGAAATTAGTGGCTAAGTCATTGCATCTCTTCTCTGAGGCTTCCGTCGTATGGGTAGTTTGTGGTGGGGAGGTTAAGGCCTTGACTACAGCGAAGAGTTCCTTTGAGGAATTCTGTGCCTGGCTATTTTTTTCCTCAAAGAATTTGGTCTGTGCTTCTTTGATGCTATTGTGGTAAAATCTGATCGCCACCTTGTACTTAGCTTTGAGATGTGGACCGTATTATTTCCTCCATTCCCTTTCAATTTTTTTGCAGCTTTTCTTTAAGGAAAGTAGTTGGGGGTTAAACCATGACGCCGTTATGGGTCTCGATCTTGATTTAGAGGAGGTTTTGGGAGCTATTTTGTCCTGTGATTGCGTTATCTGGGTTTCCCAGCTTGAATAAGCTTCTTCCACTGTTTCCGGTGCTTCGGAGTTTGATGTAGCCATGGCCGCTAGGATGTTCCCCCAAGCCTCTGTGTTCAACTTGGCCCAGCTTCTTTTCTTAATAACTACCGATGGGGGGGGAGGGGTGCTTTCCCTTCTCTCTTGGTCTGTTATCTAAATTGAATGGAATGAGGTGGTGATCTGACCAGGGCACTGGTATTGGCGGGGCGACTAAGATGGCAGGCTTAAGGCAGGAATTTGCAGATGGTAGGCGGAGGAGAGCCATGGAAATGAGCCATACTGGAGGTTGGTTTAACTAGTTCTTGCTCTTCTGCTGAGATTTCAGCCATACTGAATTTAGGAGGAATAGTGCTTTCTGGGATAAGATTATGCCACACTTTGGAGGAAGTGGTCATGCTCTGGGATGTTGCCCTGCACCTCCTTGGACAGGAGTGCTCTCCTGCTTGACCCCAGAGAACACTGAATATATATGTGAGAGGAGCAGAGCCTCTCAGGTCTGCTGCTTGAAACTAAGAGAAGGAGAAGACTTGTCAAGCAGGAAACTTGATTTGCACTATCAGGCCCTGCATTCTGACTGACTGCGCCTGCTGCATTACCTGGAACTACAGCTCTTTGGATGTACCTTGCTTCAAGAGGAATAAAGAGTGGACTCCCTGCAAGCTACAGGTTAACAGAGTTTGCCTGGACCATCATCACCAGGAATCCCCTGCCTGGAGTGTGTCCAGTGAATTTGTAAGGGTTTTGTCCAGGCGCATTCTGGGAATTATGGTCCCAACCTTTCAAGGACCATTTTGGAGATTCCAGACTCTTGGATTGTGTTTTGGACACTTTGGACCCTCAAGAGGAACTTCAGGAAGATGTTCCATAAGTTTGGAGCAACTTTGGGAAAAAGCTCTATAAGGGGACCGACTCAACCGCAAGAGACCAGCCAGCCACCTTCAACCACGAGCCCTCCTGACCTGCTGGTTCATCCCGCTGAAAAGCTCCAGAGGTCTGCTTCCAGAGTTTGACCATGAGCTCCCCAAAAAGCTAGCCGGCGAACCCTCACCGAATCCGCACTGGTGAAGAGCATCGAGGGACCCTGGCAGAAAAAGCGCCATAAAAGTCCGTAGGTAAAATTCTGACGAGGCCTACCGGGAGGGGTTTCTGAGCAGGGCTCCATCGCGGTCGGCCTGAAACTTTGACTTTGTCCCGATCAAGTGCGACCAGATGTCCCAGAGTGGCGTTCAAGGTTTCTAAGTGCTATATAGTGCTAAACCTTTTCAAATTCATATCTTCGGTTCCCTACATTGGAGTTTTGTCATTTTGATGTCATTTTAAAGATACAAATATGTCCTATTTTTATAAATTAATCTGGGATTTTTATTGTGTGATGTGTCTTAATTATTTACTGAATTGGTGTTTTTTAAATGCTTTACATACCTGTCGCAGAAGTTAAGCCTGCCTGCTCGCAGTCAAGCTATCCAGGGTTGAGCATGGGAATAATTTATTGAGACCTGTACTGAGCCCTAGACTGTGTTAGTGGCCTGTTTGCCAGTGGTAGATCCCTATTTACCACTACTAATAACCCACTTTCCAACAAACATCTTCTCTGATGTACCCGCGACAACCACCCTCACCAGTTACTCTATTCCTACTTAGAAAAGCGTTGTTGTGAAACAACTACCCTATAGAGTTCCTGTTGCCCGTCGGCAACCTCTTCAGGCTAGGGTAGAACAAATATTGAAGATGGGGGTTATCGTGCCTTCCACCAGTCATTGGTGTTCCCCGGTCGTGTAGGGTCTCCTAGTTAGCTGGCTATCGGTTACCACAAGTGGATGAATTGAATGAGAAATTAGTCGGAGCCCAATACATCACGACCATAGACTGAACAAAAGGCTACTGGCAGGTCCCCTTGGAAAGCCAAGACCAAGAAAAAAATGCCTTTGCAACCTCTGTCTTGTCTGCATTTAATTTCAGACAACTAGTATCCATCCAAGCCACAGGATCTACCAAACAGGATTTGAAGTCCGCTGCGGCACTGCCGTCATCTTGTGCCAGAGTGATGATCAACTGAGTGTCCTCAGCATACGACATGATCCTCACACCATGGCATTCAATTACGTCTGCCAGGAGACGAAAATACAGGTTAAACAAGGTAGGGCTCAGAGCGGATTCCTCAGGGTTGCAAAGGCATTTTTTTCTTGGTCTTGGCTTTCCAAGGGGACCTGCCAGTAGCCTTTTGTTCAGTCTATGGTCGTGATGTATTGGGCTCCGACTAATTTCTCATTCAATTCATCCACTCGTGGTAACCGATAGCCAGCTAACTAGGAGACCCTACACGACCGGGGAACACCAATGACTGGTGGAAGGCACGATAACCCCCATCTTCAATATTTGTTCTACCCTAGCCTGAAGAGGTTGCCGACGGGCAACAGGAACTATATCAATTCACTGTTCTGCCCTTCGGGCTCCACGGCGCTCCAGCCACCTTCCTAAGACTCATAAACACCCTGTTGCGACATCACCAGGGATATTACTCTGCCTATCTTGATGACATTGTGGTGCACTGTAAGACTTGGCAGGACCATTTAAAACACCTCCAGTTGATTTTGGTGGAACTACAACGAGCCCATCTACACATCAACACCAAGAAGTCCAAATTCGCTCTTTGAAAAGTGAAATAACTGGCTACCTTCTCGGGGAAGGCATTATAGAACCTCACACAGAAAACCATACCATAGCAGAAACCCCTTTTCCTATGACAAAAAGGAAATGAGAGCCCTCTTGGGTTTCCTGGGATATTATAGGAGGTTCTTATCTCAGTACTCCAAGCTCTCTGCTCCTCTCACTGATCTGTTGAGAAAACAGGTTTCTCCCACTATATCCCCCTTCTGCTCTTATGACCTTCCAGAGACTGAAAACCCATCTTGGTGTCGCCCGATTTCATTAGAGTCTTTATCTTACAGACGGACTCCTCCGATGTGGAAATCGGGGCAGTCTTATCCCAAGAGGACCAGAATGGTAACGAAAGACCAATTTTCTATATCAGTAGGAAACTGTTACCCCGAGACTATGTATACCCTACCATTGAGAAAGAATCCCTCACCCTAAAGTGAGCTATTGAGAAGCTCCATTACTATCTGAACGGGCGGCTCTTTGTGTTATATACGGATCATGCTCCCCTTACCTGGCTTTATCGTAATAAAGGGGAATAACTACAGAAACCTGTGATGGTTTTTATCTCTCAGCCATACCACTTTGTGGTCAAGCACAGAAAGGGCAGAGATCAGGGAAAAGCTGATTACCTCTCCCATTTTCCTCTTTTCTCTGATCAAGAAATTTCTAGGTAGGGAGTGTGTGACGTAGAAGAGGACTTACATGATGCCATTCTCTGGTTATCTCCCTCTGTTCATCTGTCAAACGGCGAGCTTCTCGTCCCTTCACAGGCCAGATACTGTCCCTTTAATTTATCTTCCATGGATAATGAAGGGGTTGGGCTAAACCCTTGGCCTGAGAGGAGGAATCTGTATTTGAGCATGCACAGCGACCCAGAAGACGTGCTATCGGTGAGGCAGGATCAACGCGGCGAGACCCTCCCTGAGGATTCTGAAATGCTGTGCGAGGAGGAACTCTTTCATCACGTCTCTATTGGATATCATCCCTGCATACGCTCTGCAGCATTCTAATTCTCTAATCTTAGGAGATTTTAATGTTCATTTTCGATGATATAACCACCCATTCAGTGACAAGCCTGACGGAGGATTTAAAGACCTTTCACTTTCAACAGCTGGTACAGGAGCCCACTCATATTCAGGGACACACTCTGGATCCTATTTTTACCAATTCTGTCCTAGTCAAAGTTGCTCCCCCGGTTCCCATTGTGTGGTCTGATCACTCTCTTATTCATTTTCAGATACTTGAGACGTTTCCTTTGCCGAAACCTCCTCCTGCCCACTCTGTTAGATTTCGGAATGGGACCTCAAATACTCAAGAGACCTCTACATCTGCCTTGAGCAGCCGGCCTATATGTTTAGAGTCCTGTCCCCAGGTTGCTAATCAACAGGTTTCGGCCTGGATTGTCGAGGCTTTAGTTTCTATAGCCCCATGAAAATCTCAGAACATTTCTCGCTCCCTACCTTCTGCCACCTGGTTTACGGCGGACCTCCTTCTGATAAAAAAGTCATGCAAATGCCTAGAACAAAAATGGCGCAAGAATTATTGTATCTTAGACAAATATATCTACTTGCAAGCACTGAAGGAATATCATAAGGAGACCAGACTAGCCTGGATTTGATTTTTTACACAGAGAATAGATGAGACCAATAATTCCTCTCCCAAGATTTTTGGAAAAGTCAAATCTCTCACATCCTTGGATGCTGTGTCCTCGGTCAGAGCTCCTACTGCCAGCAGCTGCAATCAGATCACTCATTTCTTTTCCGATAAAATATCGTCTCTTTATGCCTCTTTCCTGGAAAGTGCTAAGACTTATAGACATTCTCCTTCAAAAAGGATTCCTTCCCCTTTATCAGAAAGCTCTTTCACTTTAGAGAACATCTCAGTGGACAAAATGTGCCTCGTAACTGCCAAAATTTAATCTGGGTCTCCTCTAGACCCGGTGCCACCGGCTATTCTAGTCCGTGGGCTTACCACCCTTGCCCATACACTATGCACTCTGCTTAATTCATCTTTTGATGCAGGTCAACTCCCTGTGGAATGGAAGCATGCCATGGTTGTTCCTCTTTTGAAGAAGCGGTCTTTGGACGCCTCAAAATCAGAGAACCTTCGGCCTATCTCTTTGCTTCCATTCCTTGCGAAAATTGCTGAAAAGCATGTAAATTCCCAACCTATGAAGTTCATTGATGAGAATAGCCTCCTTCAGGAGACACAATCTGGTTTCAGGCCACAGTAAAGCTTGGAATCTGCACATCTTTTAGCTTCTGAGTCGCTACGACGAGTGGCTGATGAAGGGAAAACTGCTGCACTTGTCATGTTAGACATAAGTGTAGCATTTGACACTGTATCGCATGGTTTGTTGCTAGAACGACTGTGGTCACAGGCAATAAGGCTGAAGAGTTTATGAATGGCTTACTGATTTTTTACTTAGGTGCTCTTTTCAGGTGTTTCAGAAGCCCTTCACCTCCGAGACTACCCTCCTCCAGCATGGAGTCCCACAGGAATCCGCTCTGAGCCCTACCTTGTTTAACCTGTATTTTCGTCTCCTGGCAGACGTAATTGAATGCCATGGTGTGAGGATCATGTCGTATGCTGAGGACACTCAGTTGATCATCACTCTGGCACAAGATGACGGCAGTGCCGCAGCGGACTTCAAATCCTGTTTGGTAGATCCTGTGGCTTGGATGGATACTAGTTGTCTGAAATTAAATGCAGACAAGACAGAGGTCCTGGTGATTGGGAAACAGCCCTCAAGGTGGTGTTCCGAATGGTGGCTGGGGTAACTGGGCCCCATTCCATTTCCTAAACCAAAAGTCAAAAACCTGGGTATCCTTTTTGATGTGCAGCTTTCTTTTGAGAGCCAGATCAAGGCCACGACTGGCACATGAGTGTTAAAGTTGCTAGGGAAGATCTTAAGGCTCCTCCCGGACTCAGCAAAAAAGACGGTAATTCAAGCGCTACTAGTATCCCGGCTTGATTACTGCTATGTACTCTATCTGGGAGTCTCAAAGGGCAGGCTGGGAATGCTTCAGAGAGTTCAGAATGCAGCTGCCCGGATGCTGTTGAAAATGCCAAAACGGATGGCCATTATCCCGGGTCTTGCCGAACTCCACTGGCTCTCCGTTAAGCATTTACAGGCACATGCATCATCCAAAAATCGGGTCGCAAACGGGCAGATTCGCAGAATCTGCCCCTTTGCGACCTGTATTTTGCATTTGGGATGCATCATCCCAAATGCAAAAATCGCAATTTAAGGAATCGCACAATTGCGATTACTTAATTGCGATTGCATTTAAGGAATCGCAAATTGCTATTCCTTAAATGCAATGCACTAAACTGAAAAACATAGCGATTACGCTAATAGGAGTCGCAAATTACCATCAATCTGAACTTGATGGTAATTTGCAAAAACTTGAAAAATGCACAAAAGTGCATTTTTCAAAGTGCCATGTGGCGCACACATATGCCCTTACGGCATATGTGTGCGCCACATGAGCCCAGATGCCAAATTTGGGGGTGCAGCAGGGTGGCCTTTAAGGCCCCTAGCACCCTTCAAATTGCATTCGCAATTTGCGAGTACCTATTTGGTACTCGCAAATTGCGATGGCTTCCCATTCATTCCTATGGGCCTCTAGGCCCATAGGAATGAATGGATAGGCATTCCTTAATTTCAGAATCGCAATTTGCGATTCGCAATTAAGGAACTTGTAGGAATCGCAAATATTTTTGCAAAACCTACATGCATAGGCAATTGTGATTCCTTAATAGCGATTCCTTAATAATCGCTATTAAGGAATCGCAATTGCCTAGCTTGATGCATGTGCCCCAGAGTCTTTTTAAGGCACTATGTTTGACTCATAGGATACTGAATCAGAGGGGTCCAAGTTATTTGTATCCTCTGATTCAAGCCTATACCCACTCTAGACACCTTAGGTCTAGTGAAGCGGCCCTGACCGTAATCCCTAGAGTGCGCGGAATGGGCCAACTGGGCAGCTCCTTTGCATTTTTGGCAGCCAAACTCTGGAACTCAATGCCATTGGTTCTGAGACCCGATCCTTCAGAAGCAAGTTTCTGTAAAAATCTCAAGACCTGGTTGTTTAGGCAAAGCAAGTTGAGCCGTCTGGCTCTTTGACAACTCTGACTGTGGACTGGTGCTTCCTAAAGCTTGGGGAAACTCCTTAGAGTAACCAGGCACTCTACAAATTCTTTTAACGTAAGATAACATTAACATAACTACCCACAGTTGTCCCAAGATCACCGGAGGACACCCCCTGGCTTGCACATTCCAAGGGAACCGACCAGCTGAAGCCGGAAAAGCCAGCCGAGGAGATGGGTGACGGAGCAACCTGCCGATGTGCTGCTGGTCCCAGCCATGCTCCTGGAAGTGCGTGGCTAGAGAAGGTGGTGCAAGGATCAGGAGCTGAGATAGGAGGGAGGAAAAAGGTACTGGGCATCATTGAGGGTTTGAATAAAGCAGAGTGTGACCCATACATTGCTTTACTGACCCCTTCCCCAGGCATTTGATTAAAGCTAGGAAACAACGTTTTCTTTTCTGGGCTAAACAATTGCACCTGTGTATATACCCAGCACTGATTCCCCATACACCAACACTCCCTGGTGGGACTAAGTGGTGGAGGTTCCCAAACAGTTATTAACAGATAACTTACCTGCTTTGTTCTCTATTGTACCAAGGCGCTCGGTGTGGAGGAATCCTGACGCAGAACCTGGAAGGAATAGAAGTGGGAATGTTGCAGGGATTCTGCACATATACAGAACTATGCGCAGGAAAACAGGACCTCGGTGTATAGTGGTGTACCAACCATCCACCTTAGTGCCCAAAATCCCAATCCGACTAGCTATAGTGTCTCATTCGTTCTCCGTACTACAGCGAAGCTACCAATGATTAGACATCCCAGAACATGGACTCTTTCAGGAATCTCAGGAGCAAGAACACTCTTTCATTACTCACTCATACTTGTCCACAACGTGCGTATTAAGAGACACAGTATAGTTTAAAATGTTTATTTCAACTAACGTGCTCTAAGACACAGTCCACGTGCCAGTACTAGCAGCATAATGCATAAAGACAAAACAGTAAGCATTGTTACAATTCCATAGAATACAAACGGGGACAGCATTTTATAAAGACAGTGGATAAAGGACTATAATGCCTTGCCACCCTCCCGTGCTAGTAACTAGTTTATTATAAAAATCGAAGACCTCTGGGCTTTGTCAGGGGGACCCCCATACCTCAAGAACTAGATGCAAGGTTTACATCATCGGACAAGCACAGCTCTTCTCCCTGGAAAGGTTTTTCTCCAAGTGCCTCTAACAGGTATATTGCAATATTAAAGCACTCGAATTTCAGCAGTACAGCTGTGCTTCGTGTTATGTCTAAGTGCGTGGGGCTGACCAGAACAGAATAACAAGGGACATTGTTTTTCGACCTTGTACATCGTGTGCAGACGAAAACCACAGAGAACAGCAGAAAATGTGAAAGGCAGAAATGTAGACAGTTCTCATGAACATAGGCACAAGCAGAGTCTGGAAAAACAAAGTCACGAAGTAATGTGTGCAAAAGAGGTATCATGGCAGCTAGGCCTAAGCTAACTTAGCAATGTCGACAATGAGGCCACAATCCATACTACACCCTCCCTGGTCAGTCCATAGGTCAAGACATAGGACGAAAACAGAGTTCAAATAGATGGAGCAGAATGCAAACGTCTATAGGTGGGAAAAGTTGTTGGAAAAAATGGGAAAAAAAGGTCGAAATAGGGCCCAAAAAAAAAAATGGTCACTCAAAGAGGATAAAAAAATCCGGATATGCAGTTTATTGAGAGCCAACACAACGAATCCATCAGAGTGTATGCGCAGAAGACAGCAACACCTTCCAAAAAGACATCATTGTCATCGTTTGAAAAAAGAGATGCCATCCAGTTCAACAAATCAAAACTGCATTCATGTTCCTCACAATAGGGAGCAGGGATCAGCATTGCGGGACAACTTGCGTGATATTCAATATAACTTTGTTGTAGGAGATCCTGAGCAGCCGCACAGATATCCCATTGTGCCAAGACTCCAAGTGCAGCCGCACGCGCCATTAATCCTTCACCGGAACATTCCTGTTCATGGGCCATTAAGGGGCCCATTAACTGGTCGAAATCCGGGTCCGAACAAGACGTATTGGAGAGGCATACATCCAAGGACCATGAGAACGGACATCGTAAACAGGACAGCACAGGTTGCATGCAAGTGAAATACGCAAAGCGAAAAGATAATCCATAAGCCACGCTGAGTGTTGCCAGTGGCAGTGTACCGAAGCTGTCAATCATGCGGTCACGGAGCATCCGCAGTCGCCCTGGGCTGTGTAGGCCCACAAGAGGTGCAGCCATTGCACAACAGGCAAAGCAAAAGCAATATTCCAGCAGCTAAGGCTAGGATCAATGGGAAGCCACCAAAGACGCTGGAAAAAATGGAATGAATAAAAACCGGTATTACACCAAATATTGTCTGAAAGGACATCAGAAGGCCAGAGCCCACAACTTTAAAAAAGTGTACAAGGCCGTTGGCATTTAGATGCATTAAATATACGGTGAATCAGTTCACCGAAATGTTGGGGGAGGTTAGTATTTAAAAGGGCCTGTATTTCACTGTGGGCGCTGGCCACCTGGAGGACGAAAGTCTCCAGTGCGGAATTTAGCATAACCTCCTGGTTTAATAATAGCGCCTTTATTCTGCTCAATTTATTGAAATCTGCCTTCAAAGTCGGTATGTAAGGCCAAATGGAACTATCTAACTTCCCACGTGGGGGTGGAAAAAGCACATTTTTGCAGCATACTACGCGTTGCGAAACTGTTACAATGTAGGGTATGCCAGCTTGCAACCCACAGCAATCTTGATTATGTAAAAGCAGATAGCTACCGTTAGCAAGCATAGTGAAAGTAGGTGATATAGCTGGAACAGGAATACCCTTTAAAATACATGCAAGATTCGGGCGGAAACATTACAAGCCCCGTGCAATTTAATGTTTTTACAAACAAGGGAACGACCCACTGTAGAATCGCAAGACTCCCTGTGAGGTACCCCTCTTTTCGTCCCTAAGGCATCTGTATGTGAAAGGCAAGGACCACACTTCATGCAGAAAGGTACTGCCCAAAGGCTCAAAACGGCCTATCGGGTAATGTGTCATGCAGGAACTGAATTCAAACAAAGAGAAAGTCAAAGAGATAACCCCGTGTATGAGCCAAACTGCAGAGTCAGTTTCCGCTACAGAGGAAGGTAAAGGATCTATTTTTCGATATGTAGAAGAGTGTATGTTGCATCTTTCATGGACATGAACTGCTGTTTCTCAGTCAAATTAAACGGCAAGAACAATGCAGTAGCGTTTAAGTAATCCCATGGTACCTTCCCCATTTTCAGAGTTTGCAAAGTCCATGCAAACTGCATCACTGAACGCAACTGATTCTGACCATGATATAACACAGACACTTCATCTTGTACAATATCAACAACAGAAGAAACAATATTATCTAATGTGTAAATGCGGGAAGACAGCGTGTTAATACTATTGTCAACAACAGCAAGTACTTTTTCTAGATTTACTTGGTCTATTTCCCGTAAACGGGAAGCAGCTTCTATTTGTGAAAGCTTCCAGATTTCATTGTAAGTCGCATAAATAAATCTTTTTGGTCTCGGACCTCTAGGTCCCAGAACAAAGTCGACCAGATCGATGTTACTGAATAACAGGGATAAATGTTGTGTCACGGACTCTAGTGTAGAGTGCTGCAACCACTGCTTACATAATTTACCAACTGAATATGTTGTAACCGAACGTGAGTGAGAAAAACGTGGATCAGGTTTATCCTGTTTGTAACCAGGAGCAGAGTTATGAAAATGCAGTTGGCAGGCATTAGAAGCTATCGGCCACACTAACCAATCTGAGTGATCTAATGCAGAGACATTAAATGAATTATTCTGAAACAAAGCTTGCAACTCATCAAGGGAATAATTTAAATGCAAGCTCCAGTTAGGCCATGAAGACAGCGCTGGAATGGTAGGTGCATTCAATTGTTTGGAAGTTGCCAAACCAAAACAAGTTGTTTGGTATATAGTACTATTTAAAAATAATATTTGGGTCGGGATGTGGCAAGCGCAATGTAAGGCCTCCGTACCGCGTACCTGCCAGGATTTTGTGCCCCAAATAGATTTTAAATCAATGGTGGCTTTCCAGTGCTCATAGCCACCAACAGCTAATGCGTCCATAAAGGAACTGGAATACAACAATTTGGTGTGGGTTAACATCACCTTCGGATTCGAAGAAATGTTTAATTTAAAATAATAGGACCCTGGGTTTGACCTATCAAAGTCTGTAAAATAAGTAAATTTATTTATCAGAGTTTGGGAGCTCCCTTGCAGAGGGGTGGGGCAATGTTCCCACTGGGTATAATTAAAACTACCTCGAAGTGTACTAGATTTATGCAGGAAATGGTTACCATAATGTTGGTAAAAATACAAATCCTCAGCATTAAAAGCAGCATAATATTTCAAATCGGAAAACAAGGCTTTAATTGCATGGACATCCCAATCATCTGAACGTATGTTTCTTTTTACCACATCACCCATGGAAACACGAAGTACATTTGGAACATTGATAATTTCTGTTGGTCCATGAATTTGGAAATTCACTGCATCCCATATGATGCCATCTGCGACTGGAAAGGCGGAAATGTTCACAAATGTCTGGTCACGCTTCATGATGTGTGAAGAAGAGTGCGGAGCTAAAGTTCCAGCAACAGAGTTCACCGCAGAGTGCCCTGGCAAGTAGTGGCCAGTAATGAGCAAGAAAAAAACTGTCACAAAGCCAATGGACATGAACAGGAAAATCAGAAATAGCACCAACCAGATGTATGTCCATGGAGGGACCAAAAAATTGTCTCTAAACCAGGATACAAAAACACTGAATTTGGTTGGGACAAATGATGAAGTGGAAGTCGAGTCAAAAGAAAAGCGGGACTGGTTCAGTGGTGTTGTAGGCAAACCAGCCAATGACTCGCTTGTGGGATAAGCATACTCAGTTTCCTCGTTGCAGGAGGAAGCTGGTGGGTCGAGCAGGCGATCTGGTAGAGAGACCATCCCAATGGCAACATCGTTACACGTGGCGACCGGAGGGCCACCAGCAGGATTCCTTGAACTTGCTGAACATGATACAGCAGGTGTTACACTATTCAGAATCGGCCAGATGTTGTAGCTTGACATTGTCCACTGAGATGTATCTGTTGTCTTTGCGACCAGGAAGCGGTGGTAAGATGACTGTACGGGTACCCTTCAAGCCAAAGACTGGAACCGTTGCACGATAAGAGGGGCCAAATTCTTTTTTGTTCTCCACCTTCTCTCGGACCATATCTCCAATCTTCGGAAGCCAGCCGGCAACCGGAATCTGCAGCGCAGCGTCAGTGGCTGAGGGTAAGTGTTCACTTGCAAGTCTGTCACGGGTCTCTTGTAAGTCCTGTAACATAGTAGAATGATTATCTACGTCAAAGGTCACGGCAACTGCCGCATGTCTAGACCAGTATAAAGCAATGGGGTGACCCAGTTATGTGCAGAACCTGGGGATTAGTACATTAAGCGAACAGTGGTTCTGCCACCTATCAGCTTATAAAAAGCGTCCAACTTATTTACTCAATTGGTCCCTCTTCTCAGATGAGACTAACATTTAATGCAAGAAATCAAAATATCGCCCAAAAAAACACATGTACTTCTGAATTATTATGTGATTTTATAACCAATTTGGTGAAAACTTTGCACTCAAAACACTGAGAACAGGACATATATATGCACACACAGACATATGATGTGTATTTACACTTATTGAAACATAACGTGAAGTGAAAATAAACCTATTTACATATCACAACACAATATATACATAACAAATGAACATATATTCAAGACAAAACATTTAGACACAGTGTGAGAAAAAATTAAAATCTGATTCAACCCGACTTGTAATCGATCTGGTTATTCTCGATTGTTATGGGTGATCAATAGCACTTGAAAGTATGCGTCTAGACCATCAAAGTCTGGCACAAACATCTGTATGCCAAAGAGCATTTCGTATGGTGTCCGCCCACCCAGAGATCTTCTAGGGAGATTATTAAGTGCACGTTGGACGCCATACAAGTGGGCCAGCCAGTTCCTGCCAGTACCTAAGACTCTAGCTGTCAAGGATTGCTTTAAGTCACGGTTCATTCGCTCCACAATTGAGTTGCCCTCAAGCCTGTATGGAGACGAAAATTGCACTAGCACCCCCAAAGACCTCATTGCATCCTTGTACGCCTTAGAGGCGAACGCTGGACCTTGGTCGGAATGGAAGGTGCCACAGGCAAAAATTCTCACAAAGACACGCAAATCCCTGATGACATTTCGAGCATCAGCACTGCGTTGTGGCCAAACCCAGATTAAACGTGTGCACGAATCAACTGCAACTAAGATGTATTTATATGTAGTATCAGAAGAAAATGGACCGCAGTGTTCAAGATATACACAACCAAAAGGTTTATTAGAAATGTAGAGCTGTGTTTGTGGCGGACGTGTAACCATAGAGGGCTTCATTTGCTGACAGATGTCACAAGAAAGGACATAATTACGGGTCTGTTTGTATAAACCACGCCACCAATAACGCTGCTGCAAGAGTGAAACAGTTGCAGACACGCCAGCATGGGCCGAAGCCAAGCCTTCGTGTGCGGCTGTTATCAAAGCATTTCTGCGGTCCGCGTTGGGAACCAGCCGATCACCAGCATCTGGAATTCTTACATAAGGAACCTGGTCGGGACTTAAGTGATAAGAGTACTTGGAAGGGAAACCCTATGGGTAATTAGAACCTTCCGTTGTAGCAGCAATAGCTGCCAAAATCTCATTATCTATTTTTGTCATGGATCTTGTAACTACTGCTACTGAGCACATGGCTACTGCTGATTTGGCAGCTTCGTCTGCCAAACTGTTACCGACCGCATGTGCGCCCACACGATGGTGGCCAAGAGTGTGAATCACCTGTGTGAGAGGCAGACGTCGTTTAAGATCTGCTACTCGAACCCAAAGCATTTTATGCTTAATTGCGCTGCCTTTAAAATCTCTATAGTCGTTCTGAGACCAAAAGAATAAGCTGTCATTAAAAGACTGAACACAGTAGTAAGAATCGCATACAATAAGTATAGTCACATCCGGGTCTGCAAACTGAAGTGCGAGCACCAAAGCACGCAGCTCGGCCAATTGGACGGTACTGTCTCCCAGTGCCTGCGTGTGCACAACACTCGATTTGAACTCATCGTTCACCATAGTACCTGCCACAATAGCACATGCTGCTGAATAAGCATGCTTAGAACCCGTGGCCGGTTGCGCCAAACCATCGGTGTAAATGATACATTTGTACTCCTCAAGCGGCAGTAAAGACAGAGGAGGAGGATGAACAAATTCATACTGCAAGAACTCCTGTGTCTGAAGAGAGGAATTAAAGATAAAAGTGACATCAGGAGACGTCAAAGAAGTAGCCCATTGTATCCAACGGGGGTGCAAAGCCGTAGAGTTTGGTACACTTGCCTTTGTCACTGCCTCAAGGGCAGGATATGGTGTTACCACCAAAATGCGTTTTCCTTGTGCCAGTGCGCGTTCTTTAAGAATCGCCATTTGCACTGCAGTCAGAACTTTCTCCACAGTTGAAAAGCGCAACTCGGCAGAAGTGTAAAGATGCGACTTGTAGGCAATAGGTACTGTGTCACCTTCGTTTAACGTCAAGTAAGTGAAACCCACTGCGCCTGGCACGATTCTGATCACCAGGTTCGTGTGATTATCACGAGTCAACAAGAACTTATATTCAAGTAGATCAGACTGCAAAGATTGTAGAATAGCTGAGTGTTCCGGAAGCCAGCATGACTTCGAAAAGGTTGGTTGTATCAAGGCATAAAGAGGCTTGATACGCTGGGCATACTCGGGAATGTAAGAACGCCCAAAGTTCAAAAATCCCAGCAAAGACTGAAGTTTTTTCAGGGTCGTTGGAGGGCGCAGAAGTGCGCACTTCTCCAGGAAGTGGGGAGCTAAGCCCCTACCTTCATTGTTGAGCTCGTAGCCCAAAAACAACACAGCGTACTCTGCGATGTGTGATTTGGCAAAATTTAATTTGTAACCGAAGTCCGCAAATTCAAGAATAATGCGGTCTACTCGGGAAAGATGCGGCCATAGTTCGTCGTCTGTCAGATATATATCATCCACATACGAATACGCATCTGGGTCTATGCTGTCCAACAAAGAGACAACACGGGCGGCGAAGACCCCCGGGCTGTTCTTGTAGCCCATTGGCAAATGCCAGAATTTTATTTGTTTTCCACCGGAAGTGAACGCGGTCCATTGACTGCATTCAGGGGACAAATTGTGTGAGTAAAATCCATTGGAAAGGTCAAGTGTCGTTTTATATTTTTTACGAACAAGACTGTCTACTAGCGCAGAACTATGGGTATTCTGTACCGCAAAGGTTCGACAATGAGAGTTCAAATGCCGGTAATCTAAAACTAAGCGGTACGACCCATCGGGTATAGAAACCGCAAAAAGGGGATTATTCATTGGTGACACGCATGTCTCAATCACTCCTTGATATTCTAACTGTGTCAGAATGTCTGAAATGGGACCTTTAGCTTCCCGCCGGAGGGGATATTGGGGTTGAGCCTGTGGCATAGACCGCAACAGTATATCATGGGGGGGAGAATCCTCATCCCAGCCCAATTGATTACGGTACAGTGCCGGGGCCTGGGCCACAGCCCATTCAGCTGCGAAAGCCTCTGCATGCTCCTTGGGGACATGACGAGAAAAACTCGGAAGGATTACTTCCTCCCCTCTCGGAGCAGTGGGAACAAATGGTGGTGGCCAATCCGCCTCCGCCAAAAATATGTCGTAAGAAGAGGTCAGATTTTCCCAAAAGATCCCTTTAATAACACGATCAATGTCACCTTCAATTTGAAGGACTATGTTAAATAGTCTGTCAGGGGGTGCCACTCGGGTGTCAGCTGTCTCGACAGTAATGAAAGTGTCAGTTGCTGTCGCCTCCACATGAGGACGTAGTGCCTCCCGCACTATGGTAACTTCCGCGGCGCTGTCTAGCAGCGTCACTGCCCACGTCCAATTCAGGAGTCTCGTTCTCACCGTCTGTGGCATATCTCGCTGTTAAAGCCGCATTTTTTCTTCTGAAACTGAGAGCGAGAACGTGGAAGTTCTTCTTGCTTCCCCTTGCCTCCAGGCTGACGAGGTTGGTCCCGTCCTTGTGGGGCGTCGCGACCCTTGCCTCGATCCTGGCGATCTCCTCCACCAGCCTGGGAGCTCGATGGTGCCTGTGAAGAACGAGGAGAACGCTGTTCAGGGACCTGAAACCTGTCAGGAGACTTAATTCTCGCTCGGTCGCGCAAATCATAAGTGCGTTCAGAAGACTCGGAAGCCGGTGATGCTGCACGCGACCCCGGTTTCTGTTGTTGCTTCCCCTGCCTCTTAAGTTTCCAGTTCTTTTTAGAAAAGAACGGTTTCTCGTCTTTATCAGACTGAGATTTTTGTTTTGGTTGTGTTTGAGTTTGCGTTTTAGCAAAAGGCTTAACTCACAAACTATTGCGGCCAATGGTTTTATAAGCCTGTGCAATCATTTTCGGTAATTCGCGAGGCTTGTCCAGTTCTGGGACTAAAGCCAAAGCGTTAGCTACTTGAAAGTTAACTGCATCACCCTTGACATTTGCAAGGATTAGATCAGCCACTACATCGAACACTCCCACTAGTCTCATCCCCAATTCTACAGCCCCTTCAGGGCCATGTTCGTCTTGAACACGCTTAATCACGGCGGGGAGGACCGTCATTGAGGGAGTGCCGATACACTTCGCATACACTGCCGCAAATACCTTACCCCAGTTGTTGCATTCTGTCAACTCGGGAATTAAGTCTTTTGGCAAACTTATAGTCAAAATCCTGTGTTTTACCACAGGAGAGGTATTCAGAAACACCGCCTCCAGCTGGTCAAATTTTTCAGCAAGGCAAATCATCCTTATTCTGTGGGCGCTTGCCCATCACCGAATTAACCATGACGGGACTTATAGTTACACCGCCAGGCCCAGCTGGGTGCGCTGCAACTCAAGGAGGGGCCATCTGGACGTTGCCTGTGACATATTGTACTAAAGCTCTGTGCACACGGACCAAAGACGGATGCAGCACGCGCAGTTCATCTACCGGAACCGCTAAATAACGTGGATGCGGGGTATACCTGGCCAAAACAGGCCAAGCGGCCCCATCTATCGATAAAGGGCCTAAACGAATTGGGGTGACCGGGTGTGGGAGGGCACCATTAAACCAAATTCGGTGTTGCCATGCTGTGAGCGGAACTTCAAGAGCCTGATAAGGCCGATAAGCATTAGGAAGGGCTGTGGCAGTGTACACATGGCACCGCCGGAAAAGTGACCCATGAATAAAACACCTCAAAGTGGTAAGCCGGATCAGCTTGTACCACAAAGATGAGAGCGACACCCGCGTCAGGCATTCCATACGCTGTCAAATGAGCTCGGAGCGCAGCGCGGCTATGTGCCGGGATATTTATATTCACAGCCATTAAGACTAAGAATGAAGAACAACCTAGTGCGTGGCAGCGCAATATAGGGTTAACATTAAAGAGAATACCTTTTAATAACTTTAAGCTTGAAAGAACCTATAAAAACATCACTATAGGAGGTTACACCCTCACATCCGTTTCCGGAAACAGAAGTGAGGGGAATTGTGGACAAGCACTACTCAAGCGTCTCGCAGATAAGAAGCAGACCAAACGGTGGCGCCATGTTGCGGGGATTCTGCATATATACAGAACTATGCGCAGGAAAACAGGACCTCGGTGTATAGTGGTGTACCAACCATCCACCTTAGTGCCCAAAATCCCAATCCGACTAGCTATAGTGTCTCATTCGTTCTCCGTACTACACCGAAGCTACCAATGATTAGACATCCCAGAACACGGACTCTTTCAGGAATCTCAGGAGCAAGAACACTCTTTCATTACTCACTCATACTTGTCCACAACGTGCGTATTAAGAGACACAGTATAGTTTAAAATGTTTATTTCAACTAATGTGCTCTAAGACACAGTCCACGTGCCAGTACTAGCAGCATAATGCATAAAGACAAAACAGTAAGCATTGTTACAATTCCATAGAATACAAACGGGGACAGCATTTTATAAAGACAGTGGATAAAGGACGATAATGCCTTGCCACCCTCCCCGTGCTAGTAACTAGTTTATTATAAAAATAGAAGACCTCTGGGCTTTGTCAGGGGGACCCCCATACCTCAAGAACTAGATGCAAGGTTTACATCATTGGAAAAGCACAGCTCTTCTCCCTGGAAAGGTTTTTCTCCAAGTGCCTCTAACAGGTATATTGCAATATTAAAAGCACTCGAATTTCAGCAGTACAGCTGTGCTTCGTGTTATGTGTAAGTGTGTGGGGCTGACCAGAACAGAATAACAAGGGACATTGTTTTTCGACCTTGTACATCGTGTGCAGACGAAAACCACAGAGAACAGCAGAAAATGTGAAAGGCAGAAATGTAGACAGTTCTCATGAACATAGGCACAAGCAGAGTCTGGAAAAACAAAGTCACGAAGTAACGTGTGCAAAAGAGGCATCATGGCAGCTAGGCCTAAGCTAACTTAGCAATGTCGACAATGAGGCCACAATCCACACTACAGGAAAGGATTAATCCAGAGATTGGTCTTAAATTCATAACTCTGTTCAATAAAAACCACTGTGAAACAAAATACGTAAACATAATTTCATGGTACTGTCATTGCTAGCTGGCCAGAAGCTGAGAACTACCCACCTCTAGTATTCAATTTGAGTTTGAATTGTAGCCCCCTTCTCAGAAAAATGCAAACTCTCCTGGTTTTTGAGGCATCATATCCATGAAATTGGCTGGGACACTAATATGACCTGTGTCTTGGGACGTTGATTTCCAGTAGATGGGTTTCTTGAAGTAAAGCCACTTTGATCTTGTGATTGTGTAGACAATTTAGTATTCCTTGATTCCAGTAGATGGGTTCCTTGAAGTAAAGCCACTTTGATCTTGTGATTGTGTAGACAATTTAGTATTCCTCGATTCTTCACCGGAGAGTTTGGGCATTGTACATTTAAAATAAGCAGTAGAAGGTTAGCCAGTGATGGATCAAGTAAATTGATTTACGATTACAGGCATATCAGTCTCAGTTCTAGAGGTGGCACCCATCTGTAGTGAGGTTGAATGGGGACGATGATGGACCTCAGGATTTATCTCCTCCATCAGAAGGGTACCATTGCCCTGTATGTTTAATGTAGTGTTTACCCATATTCTGGCCTGCTTTTGAAAATAAACACACAAAAATCCTGAAATATTACTTATAAGAAGCTCAGATATCTGTTTAAGCAGTAATGCATAACACTGTGCTTCATGTTGTTGAGCTGCTACATTACTACCCAATGAGCCTTGCCCCAACAGGAACCTACCGATCGAGCAGAACTACCCACCAAAATTAAAACCATTGATATAGGGAGAACTTCACAACCATCCTTATATAATATCACTATACGATGGCCAAAGAATCTAATGGGATTGCAGAAACATATTGATCTCACGTCCAAGACAAGTGAATAGGCTCATCAATGGCGTAGAAAGCTATCGCAGAAAACAAAGTTTGTCATTGTTCAGTTGATGAATTAAGGTGAATCTCTGCTGCAGCTCTCTGGCGTCTCCTCTTCTATATGCTCTTTCTAAAGTATCATTCATGACTAGCCTCTTTTTTGTATTGGGGTATCGCCTCTATTGTTGGTTAGATTTGCAGCATCTTGTCGGGTTTTTGAACCCCAATAACTATTTGGTTTATCAGGTTCACATACCACTTGAACTGTGTCTGCTAGTGTGAAGATGAATCAGACTGGGTAGTCCCACTTATAGAGGTTTGCTGCATGAGGGTGGAGGTGACATCTCAAAATTATTTTCTTCATGCAAAGGCCATTGTGAATACATCATGGAAGAGCATAGATAACATCATGCTCTTCCAGGACGTCTCCACAGTGACTGTTGCACGGAGAAAAAAACTCTGAGAGGGCACCTGGTGAGAACATCTGTGGGTAATTTTTTATGAATCTGCAAAGAGAAAAAAAAACACTGGCGTCTGTTGAGTTCAACCACATAGCCTTCATTTTCAGCTTTTGCAAAGAGTCCAAAAATGAATTTTCTAGCTATTTCCTCCTGTAGATATCCTTATTAAATGTAACCCAGCAACCCAGTGTTTCTCTATGAAACAGCTAACCTTACTACAGTGAAAATAGATTTTAGGTGCTCGTCACTATAAGGACATGTGAGCTTTAAATTTCTACATGTCCTACTCTAAAATACCATGCATCCTGCCATGTGGATTAATAGGCCTTCAAAGGGGTGACCTATTATTAATACAAGGAACAATACCCTCCCGGGTGACAGTGCACTCTACACATCTGCATAACACAAAACAACACCGGTTTCACGGAGAGTGGATGTTCCCAAGGCCTCATATATTGGCACCACAGTGGTTTCTCATGTGAACTTGGCCTTGTATTTTAAGTAGTGACATTTGTACTAACTATTGTGGTGCCTGTAGGGGATAGTGCAGAAAAGTGTAATTTCAGAAACTGAAGAGTTGTTCCTGTAACCTGATTTTTTCAACTCCTGGAATGCTTGCCCAAACATATTGAATACATACTCACAATTTTATTTTGCATTATAAAAAGAGCCCTTTCCTGAGGGTGTTGGGCTCACTGTCCACTGATCTTTAGGAGGAGACACTGTCGACTGATCTTTAGGAGGAGACACTGTCTGTTTTAATTGAGCTGACCTATATTTTATTCTGATACTTTATTAGCTGCACTTTATTCTGAGCTGCATGTTACCTCTTGATTTAAAAAAAAACTGTTAGAAAGTGCCCTTTTTGTCATGGTCACCCCCCACGTTTTGCTCTAGATGCTGTCTTTGTAGATCTGGAAGTGCAGTGGGACCTGCTGACCAGGCCCAGTGCCAGTGCTTTTTCCCTTAAAATTTAACTGTTGAATTGGTACACCCAATTGGCAAGCACTTATCACTCCTTATAAGTCCCTAGTAGATGGTACCAGTAGTACCCAGGGCAAGGGTGATAAGAGGGTTCACCAGGGCTACAGCACTATATTTTGCCACCATGTATGACCCGAGGAAAAGTGTGTCTGCAGGCCTGCCATTGCAGCCCTGAATGAGCAGCCTGTCTGCTCAAGAGTGACTCTGCACACACCATATGCTGCAGAGCCTTACCACTGCCTTACTGTAGGTACGTTACTCTACTCTTAATGTTCTCCTCCAAAGGCCAGGAGATTGAGTGCAGTATATTAAAGGTGTGGATATATATGTACTTACATATATATCCCTACAGTAACTCTGTAAAATGAGGTTTTACTGTAATTGTCCGGCAGTCCAAAGAGTAACATGGGCTGGCTACCTAGGAAACTCGAGATAGCCACCCCAACACGATTCTCGTATTGAGGGTGAGCTGGCATGCTCAGGGGTGCCACCCTACGTGGGTATCCCCCTAGGATACAAAACTCCAGTGTCTTGGCTGGCTTCCCTGAGCCATTTGCCACTAAGACAAGAGTCAGCGCTTCTGGTCTGATGGGCAGTGCTAGCACTTCCCCAGGACGGAGACAAAGGCCTGGGCAGGAAGGAGGTCGCACCTCCACCCTCCCAGGATGTCTAGTGCTTACAGTCATCAAGGCGGTGAGCCTCAAAGGCTTTCACCACCCTTGATATGTAATTACCTTGTCCCCCACTCGAGGACAAAGCACTTCCCGCCCTGCAGCTCATACAGGCGGGAATATTAGTTATTCAGGAGGCGTACACTCCCCAACACCTAGCCACACCATTAGGGTTGACTAGGAGGTCTGTATAGCCGAAGAAGGGATCTGCCATATTGGAAGATCCTAAAATAGAGTGTTCTGAGTAGCACAGTGAGACCCACAGGATGTTGTAACTACAGGGGCGGGTTAGCCACAGGGACCAGTAGCCCATTGGCCACTGTACCTCACACCCTTAACGCTCACTAAACTAGGATTTAAGGGGCTTCTCTGGCATCAGAACTACAGTTCTAACTTGGAATCCGAGAAGAGGTACAAAGAAGACGCCGTCACAGACAGCAGGGCTTTGGACTCTGCTTCAGCGCAAAGAGAGGACACTTAAGTGCTCTGGAGAGACTATATACTGGAACCGTGTGTCAACATGTGTCCATGCCAAAAGCTTGTCTCTCCCAGCAGCAGGAATGCCAGTGGACGCCTGAAGCCAAAGCAGACTCCCCTGACTGGTGGAACAAGTCACCTGCAAACTGCAGAAGAATCGACGTGGTGCATCACGAGAATTGCGACCTGCTGAGCCTGTTAAGATTGAGCCTGAACAGAAGTGGTGTCCTGCAAGTCCGTAGTGGTAGCTAAGCTCACGCCAAGTCTCAAACCGCTAGTCCACTCCTGCCGACCTCCAGCCTCTGAAGTTCCCGAGGACTACATTTGCCTCAGCCAAGGCTTGGTGATTGCTAGTTGGGTTATCGACCCCTTTCGTGACATCTCCAGCTCGAGAGCAACTCACTGCGATGGCCCCCCTCTGTGCCCCTGCATCCTGAAACTTTAGTCTTCGAATGTTTGGTAAAGCATCTTTGGCGCGACCTGCCCCAGTGATTGACATTTGCCAGCTACCTCTGCATCTGGAGCCGCCGAGCAAGGTAGAAGAAATCCAGCTGTTGGTCCTGGGACCCCAAAGGCCTCTACTCTCCAAGGATAGATGTAGCTCCATCGCCAAGTGTGGTTTTGACAAGTGCGGCACTTTTGACAGCTCCCGCAAATCCCGTCAGGACCAATGAGAGCCAAGTAACCTCTGCACCCGGACTCCCTGGGCAAGGTAACGGCATAAAGACCGTTGAGTCGAGGGACCCTCAGAACCTTAACCACAAGAGAGTTTCATGGATCTCATCCTGCAACTATTGTTTTGCTAAGTGTGTTTTCCCTCATGGGCTTTAATGGTGAATATTTTACAGCTTTCATTGCATTTCTCGTTAATACTTTGAAAATATGTAACTCCGGTTATATGCAACATATCCAGTTCGTTTTGGTGCCTATATTTATATAAAAATACAATTTATCTTTATAAATTGGTGTCAAGGTTTCTTTCGAGTCGCGTCACTTACTTATTGTCAATGCTACTACTGTGAAATACTTAACCCATGTTCCTCTGAGTACGCCTGACTGCTCTGTGCCTCTCTACCAGGACCGAGCTAAGGCTGCTAAGGGTGAATTCAAGGTCCATCTCTGTGTATTGTGTTAGTATACAGGATAAGTCCTCCCAGCCATATCAAATAATATTTCCACCTTGCAACAATGACTAATTGCCTGATTCTAACCATCTATTTTGCATTCTGTAATGATTTAAAACCTTTACTAAACCTTCATTGTTTTATTTTAAAATTTGTGTCATTTTCATTGGAAAGCCTGATATGCTTTACTATTTACATTGAACTTTGCTTTGAAATTTGTTCATCGGGTCCAGTTGAGGCACAACAAAATCCTTAGGGGATTAACACCACTCCCAGTACGCCAGAAGTGCTTTAAACTGACGCAACTTCTCCAGAACAGAATGTAAGTTCATAAACAGATTTGCCAATGTGCAACTGCTGAGCACCCTTAAGTGGAACACTTTGAAAAATATAAGTTCTGTAGATTTCTGTATTTTTACTGAAACTACTCAGAATGTCTGTGCCAATTCTTTAAATGGACAGGTACTGTGCAGTACTCATACATGCCAATAGGCCTGATTCAGGCGGGATACTCCTGATTTATCAAGCAAATAATTGCTTTATTTTGGCTGTCTCCCACATGAAACAGCATCTTCTTCAATAGAAGTCAAAGAGGAAATTACATTCTCCCGATTTCTGTTTCAATATCTCCCACTTCCCTGTCCTAAAATGTTGGCATGTGTGAGTACTGAATACCTGCACTTTTGTAATTTGAAAAGGAGAGTACCTGTACTTTTCAGCTCTCCTGCAATGCATTTAATGGGAGAGTACCAGCACTTCTCTGGAGCAAGTAGGTACTCATGCATGGCAACATTTTAGAAGAGAAAAGTGGTAGATTTTAAAACAATAATCTGGAAAATGTATTTCTCCCATTGACTTCTATTGAGGTCAGAATCGGGACTTTTGTCATGTATGGGACTTGCAAGAGTGCTGCTGCAGGATGGGAAACCAGAAATGCAAATATACATGTTTTTCTTACCTGTCAGGAGCATGGAGAAAGCGCTATGGCAGGCAGAGAGAGACCATGACAAAAATGTTGTGAGTTGCTCTACAGGAGCAGGTTCCTGGCAGTGCATACTCCCAGTCACACAAGACCAATACCTTTCGGCAAAAGCCCACCGAGTAATCAGGTTTTTGCATGCAGGAATCGGGAGGCACGAGACTAGCCTTGACATTGGTCATCTCCCGCCTCAATCTGGAGGGTTGGCATGCATGAGTACTACTCTAAATAGAGAGTACCAGCATTTCTGTATTTCCATTTAAAGCACTGTACCAAGCAAAACAACAGCAGATCACCTAAGGTCAAAGTCGTCTCTTTCAACTCAGCAATTAAGTGTAATGAGGGTGAATAGGTTAATTTGCAGGCGACTTGACAGGTCCGCATGCACTTAGCCAATCATCCACCCATGAAATGACTCAGCTATACAGCCCTACCAAGTACGACGCATCAGGAGTTAGACTTACGCATTTGAGTGATGATGTCCGCATCACTGGCCTAAAATGCATTAGTCACGCAATTATAGCAACCCCAGACCACCCCACGAGTTGCGCTGTACGAAAGCTGCATTAAAACAATGAACGCATTGACAATACGTTCGCTGTGTAGAGACTGACTTTCTCTCACGTTTTTTCAGCAGCTTTACTTCATGGAAGTGATCCAGCGGTAATTTCCCGGTAATTTCTCAATGCAAAACATCATTTACCTCTAGTTTACCGCTTTAAAGGTGATGGACCTTTGCCACTGTGTATCACCTTCAGGATACTTTACATAAACATGAAAAATCAAAATGCAATTAATATTCAAGCCAATAATGAGAGTAGTGAGTAGTTTTAAAGGGTTTTATTTTCTAGTTAAAAGTTAAGGTTCTCTGACCCTTTATTCATTAGTCAAATATCAATCAGGTTACAGAATTGAAAATAGGAAAAATAGAATTAATACAGAACATATTACAGATTGAATACAAGGCACTCCATAAAGGAAGGGAATGAGGCATCAAATGTCAGTCAGAATTCTTTAAAGAGTTCAGGAAAATATAATTAAAGAGTGAGTTTTGCAAGGCTAATCAATAATTAATAATTGGCAAAAATCTCCCATAAAGAGAAATAAATGCCTAAGACAAATAAATCTTTTCAAAACTAGTTAGTTAGTCAAAGCATAAACTTAGAGTTTTAGCATCTAAATCTAAACCTGTTCTATCAGCTGCTCTCTCAGCCCTGGTCTGTTCATCTGTCTCCCTGTGTCAGGAGCTGCACATGGCCCACAGACGCTGCCCCTCCTTCTCTCTATGGCTTTGCAGAACTTGCCTGGTCTCTTGCCAAAAATAATGAGCAGAGCCTCCCCTCTCTCTCTGTGTCTCCTCGGACGCAAACTCCTCCCAGGCTGCACTCGCGACGTTCACGTACCTAACCCGAATGATGTCTGGTCAGATCTCTCCTGCTCTTTCTCCTCATCTCTCCTGACACGCCCCCTAAGGGCTCATTATTTATACCCTAATTCTTGGCTGACTATATTAACAATATTGCAGTTTCAGTAGAAACTCGCACTGTGATTGGTTGGCACAGGTGACATAGGGATCTTAGCATCCTGTTCTCATCGCAAGTCCACCCCATACCGGTTCTGACAATAGGGGCTTAATGCTAAGAACAATATACATAACATGTATCAATAAGAACATTTCTTGCAACAAAATGTATCAATCAATTTCCGTCTTGCTTTCACATCGCACAAAGGGATGACACTTTCCCACAAACACTGGAACGTTGGCACGGTGACAGGAGTGTACAGATCATTGTGGCCTTGACCTATGTGTCTTCACTTGAGGCACTTGGCAGTTCATGCAGCTGGCACATTCTTCTGCGCATGCGTCTCTCATTCAGCACACTGCTAACAATTCTCAGCCATGCTGGATTCTTAGGCAGCCATTTTATTGTGGGCCCAAAATGTATACTAAAGTAAAACAAACACAAAAGAATATTAATTTATGGAGTAAAACCCATTATGTTCACCTCCCACCATTCTAATACCCTGTATTAATTATTACCTAGCGAAAGCTATTAATTTAAAGCAGCTTTTCTATTATTAGTGCACAAAATGCAAAATGTGCAATGTACAACATAGCATAAACATGCACTAGTGCACATTTTCAAAGCGCAAACAGTTAATACATGCTCATAGCAACATGCTCTAATGTTTTAGATAGCTTTTCATGCAAAATGCGTTTGCCCCACATGTAGTGTTGGTGCATGGTTGATTACTTAATACACATTATAAGAAAGATGTGTTATGAACTGAATATGCATTGTCTAAAATATGCAACAAAGCCAAGTTCTCTTGAAACGGGAACAGAGGAACAAAGGTCTTTCATGGAGAGGAGACGGGAGGAAACATTCCATTCCTTATCTCAAGGTTAGTGAACTGCTGCTTAAAGCAAACTGAAGTCACGTGCTTCTCGACACTGCAAAATACCTGTTATTTCAGCACAATTATGTGCTACTTTTAAAGTAAAAAAAAACCAACCATTCTCTAAATTAAATGTACATTCTATAGTGAGGTTAAATCTACACATTTTAACCACCCTGGATTAATTAATTGAGCATGGGTTTTAAATGAAAGCATTTCAGACTGAAAGCATTTTGACCAGGCCTCATTTCATGTTTTCATGTGTTTTCACTTGCACCAAAATCTGCGTGCCATTTTAAAATGCAGTCTGTCTGAAACACAAAAATAAAGCAATGCATAATCTAGGTGAAATCTAAGCTACATCAATCCTCCCTTTGATAAAGTCAAATCATGATACCTCCATTGATTTGTTCTTTATCACACTTATTTAATTTCACAGGTGACATTTTTATTGCAAAAGCTGATCATATAACAATTTTACCTCTATTTCTAAGGCAACACAAGTTTTGTCTGTAATCAGACCATATATAGCCAAGCTCAAATGTTTAGTGCAGAGTTCTGTAAGTAGCTTCTTGGAACTGTTAGTCTTCTCTAAAATAATAAAAGGAAAATTCAACAGAACAGTTCTCTTTTCTATTTTCTTTTCTTCTTTTTCTTTTTTATCATTCAAAGATTCTTTTCTCTTCAGCTCTTGACAATTCTCAGTTTTTTGTTTCAGCATTTCTTGGCTCTTTGTTATCAGCTTGCCATCAGGGTGGCTCATACAGTTCAAACCTCGCATCACACAGTTCATTCAATGTGGCATTCTGTACTTTTTTCATGCATTTTGACCACTCAGGTGCTGAGAAACTCTGACAGAGCACCATCAATTCTTTGCACGTTTTCAATCCAAGCCTTTCACTTTTATTTTCACTTTGATCAGATTCAGACGTTTCAGCTATGTGTGCAAATGATTTTTCAAGGGACCACTGTAGATGTTTTGGATACCCTTTCAGCCAGCTTTTTTCTACCTCCACTAGTAGGCCCACAGCACTAATTTCTTCTTCAGAGGCTGCACCTGACTCATTCACCCTTTTGACACTGCTTTCATCTGAGTCAGTTTCCACTTTTTGCTTTTCCAGTACCACTTCACTTTCCTCTAGTGCTGCTTCACGCTCTGTGTGTTCCCTTACAACTTGACTGACCCTCTTCTGTGGGCTTTTAACCACTGCTGGCATCTTTTCTTGAAGAGGAGCTGTTTTATCAGGGGGACACGGGACCATACGTGTGTGAGAGGCATGCACCCTATTTGGAAGGCCACCACTTTTCACAACAGTCTTTGCCAGGATCATTTGGAACAGGCCTTTCCATTTCACAGCATCTCTCAGATCAAAGTTTTGGCAACATCCATTATGCAGATCTTGTGTAGCAGCTGCAATCTGGTGAGAAACTGCACGCTCCACATCAGCCAGACCTTCACAGCAATGGCTAGTCTTTTCATCTGTGTTTTTCACAAGTGCATTTGCATGTACATATTCAAGCCACTTCAGTGATGCTGAAACACAGTCTTTTGCAAAATGAGACTCTGTACTGTCTTTGTGTTGCTTTATTATACTTGGAACTTCAGGCAGATAGCTACAATCCAATCTTTGTCCAATCTGTAGTTCTGCACACATCGTCTTTGAGACCTCATTATGATCTGATTTCAGAGAAACTGGCAATCTATACCTGGGCATCAGTTTTTGCAATAACACATTTACTATTATGCAATTGTCATTTTTCTCAAAATCTGTTCTGATACAACCCTGTTGTTCTGTTTCTGAAACATTTTCTAGATAAACAGTATCCTTTTCAGATTCACCTGTGAAAATTCCATTGAATGTATAGGCTAACAGAACACAATATTGTGCAACTGAATTAGCATTTCTCTCTCCCATGACAATAGTGACTCCCATTTGAGCAGCTATACTGCATGTTATGGTAAGGGCAATCAATTTCGAATTTTGGGCTGAGGTAACTACTGAAAGCCATGAAGCTTTGACAACTTAATGTATAGGGAGCACAGCATGTGTTGCTCCTAATGTGTCATTGTTACCTTTCAAACATGGGCAATCTACCAAATGGACATTGTTGGGCTCAATCAGACGTTCATCCTTAAAATCTAATCTTGGCTTCATGCATATATTCATGACATCTAGACACTCATATTCAGTTTCATCACAAACAATTTCATTTGCTGGCATTCTGTGATGTTGGGGTCAAAGGTCATTGGGAAATACGTCACAGACCTTTGAACACATTCATGTTTTTGAACAGGCACTGAGAGAGCGCAGCCCTCCCTCTCACTGCAAATTGGTGTATTTTCTTTTAAATAAACTTTCATTCCTAGTGCTGGGGCGTGACACTTTTTCTCTTTCAACTCTAGGAATGCTTTTGTGCAATTGTTGTCCAATGGAAGCGGATCAGACACATCCTTGTGTGTCAGCCTCAGTAAAGGCTTAGCCACTAGGGAAAGGTTTGGTAACCACTCTCTATAGCAACCGACCATTCCCAAAAACATCCTGACTTCTTTCTGAATTTGAGGTGGATTCATCTGGTGAATTATTTCACTCTCTCTGGTGACACCTTTCTTGCTCCCTTTCCAATTAAGTGTCCCAGACATTCATTTTCTTTTTGACAGTACTCGTGACTATCTTCATGCAATGGCACTGTGACATGAACTTGACAAAAATCAATAACAGTAAGCCATTCTTCAGCACATGGAATGTGAAAAAATGTATTGGCTGGATTCCGTACCACAGGACAACATAGAACAGTTATGCTATTAATCTCCTGCACTAATCTGTTCTTTTCATTTAGTTTCTGTAAATCTGTGATCAGAAAGTTACATAAACTTCCAATCAATTCCATCAAAAATCCTTTACTCAGTTTATCTCCAATTATGGGTAAAATTTCTGCAACTGATGGTGTTCTGGAACACATGTAATCTTGTTCTAATTTGAATAAGACATGTTCTGCACATTTTATTAATCTGACATCTTTCTCTGTGAATTCTCTTATTTCTGTGTTTATTATTTCTTTCAAATCAGAAGGTAATTTTTCAACTGTCATTTCTGAAAACAATGCTACAGCTGTCTCTTGTTGGGCCATTTTAAAATGTACATCCTCATCAGGAATCTGAAAATTAACATAATCTGGAGTACAGTAATCTGTGCTGTTTAATTTGCAAAACAATTGTTTTCCTGCCAGGCCTGTATCACAAACAACAAATTGGCAATTTTTATCAAATGGGCCTGATTTTGCTGCAACCTCTTCTAAAACTGGGTTTGTAATTTCTTTGTTTAAAATTCCTACAACTAAGTCTGGACCTTCCACTTTCTTCACAATGGACTTGGTAAATTCAGAATTGTTAGTGTTAAAACTCCCATTTTCAAATACAGCAACCTGTTGAAATGGGTTCTGATTTTGTTTCTGGAAAGAATTCACATTTGCTCTGGACAACTTATTTAAATTAATTTTAGCATTTTCCATATTTTGTGGGAGCATCTGAGCTTGAAAAACTCCTGCCATTGGTACCTGTTTCTGAACTGACATTTGTATTTGCTTAACTGGCACATTTTGCACCTGCATTTCTCTCTGTGTTTGTGCATCATGTTTAAATTTATATTTCTTCTTCCAATGCTCAAATCTGTTATAAAGATGGCAAAAGGACACTTTTTCCAGCAGTGCAACATCCATACCTGAATTTGCACAAACCAAAACACCTTTACTTCCATCCTGTGTTCTTTTAATCTGTACCCAATTAACATCCTTCGCTTGCACTCTGCCCTTCAGGAAAGTAATCACTGCTACGTTTTTCTCCATAACAACAGAAAATGATGGGGCATTCATGCAAACCTTTTTCATTGTCTTCTCACCTGGCCTTTGCACAACAACTTTAGATTCAAACCACAATTCAGTTTGCATGGCAATGTCAAAGAACATTTCCAAATTAATACATAACTCCTTTAAAATTTCAACAAATCCATCAATTTGTGGGTACCACAGCATACGTTTGTCTCTCAATTGTGGGAATGTGTTCAGAAATGCTGCAAGTTCACTTTTGTTCCGTGGCACATGAACATGCACTTCTCCCACCTTTTCTCTCAATGAGTAAGCAAAAGCTTCTTCCTCATCCTGGTTATTATTTTCCTCAACAAGGTCTGGTGGTTTCTTTTTCTTATCCAGTTTCCTTGCTAGGTCTGGAGGTTTCTTTTTCTTCTCATGTTTTCTTGCCCACTTGTCTCCTAATTTCTCAAACCCATTGCATTTGAAAATATATTTAATTATTTCTGCAATGTGCAATTGCATTCCTGAAGAACACATTTTCTCATTTGCCTCATCATTCATTTGTACCCTGAAACTTTTTTTAAATGGAAAACTTCCTGAAACATCAATTTCATATTTTTGAGCCAAATCAGTCAGTTTATCATGTGTACTTACTGCACATGTAGCTGTTTCCTTACTCAGGGAAATTAATTCTTTCTCCTGACACTGGTTCACATTTTCATGACTTAAACAGCAGGGACTGTTAATTTCTTCATGTTCAAATGTTGATTTTAAAACACTAAGCTGTTTCTCTTTTGCAGGGTCTGAGTTAATTTGTTCCCCCATGCTCTCTATCTTTTTAATCACTGCTGCTTCCTCAAAGCAGGTTTGAAAAATCCCATCTTCAAATATATTCATTTTATCCTGGGCTGCAGATGTTGTAAAGACCATTTTCCCCCACCTTTCAGTGCTTGAACTGTCTGGGGTAGTTTCTGTTCAATAATCTGTGAATTCTGAGTTTCTGAAATAAACCCTGACAAAATTACTCCTTCTGCAGCTCTTTGAACCTTTTGAGTAGGGACCATATTAATTGGGACAGTCACAATTTTTCTAGGCACTGCCTGTGCATCTGCAGTTTGTAATATTTGTACTGAATCAGTCACATTTAAAGCAGTAACACCTGGAGGTATCACTGTCAGTGCTGAATCAACAGATAGTGGGTCAATCTGGAATGTCTGCACAGTTCTCTCAATCTGTGTTTCTCTCTGTTCAACAGAAGCAGTCGCCACTGTAGTACTTACTGGTACAATATTATCAGTATTTTTAGTTGGGACCACATAAGGTGGCGGACACTTAGTTAACAATGCATCCATTATTTAATCCCCTGAATCATTATTTATTTGAAGCTTTTTATCATCATTAATTCCCTTCTCCTGTATCTGGTGCTTTACTTTTTTATCCTCACTTGCTTTGTCTCTTGCTACCTTTTCCCACATGCTTAAAGCCTCAAATTGTGCAGCTCTAGATGGTGTCTTTATTTCACATAACACTTCCCTTAATTTGTCAATAATTTGCAATTCAAAAGTGCCATCTTTTGGAAACCTCAAAGGACCCTCTTTTTTAGTAATCTTGCACCATTGGTGAACCCACATACATGAATTTTGTCCCAAATTGGTAGACATAAAATGCACGGGTGTTCCTTCAGGAGCATCACCAATTAAAAACGAATTTTTCACTTTACCTCCCAACAGTTTCTTTAAACTTTCAAACAATTTCATTTCTGCAATAATTCAATGCAATTTCTTTTCTCCAATGCTGTCTGTTTCAATTTCAGTCAGTTTAACTCCTACTACTGACCCTCCCTTTACAAAATCTTACGGCAATATTTTTCTGAGTTTTCTTAATCAAAATTATGTTAGTAACAACATAAAAACATTCGCTACTCTGCCTGTTCCACTAAAACAAAGGATAGATTTTCAACTTATTCTGGAGTCTCAGAATTGCTCCTCTCCTACTGCGAGTAAAAACCTCTGTTTACCCTTCATTCAAGCTTGAGAGAACCTGCTACTCCTTCAGTGTTACCCTTACTAGGAAATAAGACCAAAGTTTCACCAGCGAACCTTTTGCTATCACTCACTCTCAACTTTTATACGGAATAGTCCCTAGTTTAATACTGCCAGCCCTGTGTAGCTTCTCAGTATTATTCCAACAGATGAGTAACCTCGCTGCAGTGTGGCTTCTGTCACCACCCGCTATTCATTTCCCGGGAATTTTCCAGACAACATAAAACAAGACGCTAACTCTTTTCGTTAAACATAAATCAATAATCAATAATTCTGTCCTATGAATTTACCAATATAATCAATAAAACCGTCAAGTCGAAATGAGCAAAATTTCACCAACAGTCAAAACCCTTACTATTTTTTCAACACTTCAAAAAAAAAAATACCTTCTAGCACATTAACAACATTTCACAACCCTATTGATACTCACACCACTCCAGCAATCGCCTTCTTGCATTACCTTCCAGTACTGCTTTGCCAGTCTTCAGGTTCTGAGCATTGGAATCAGGAATCAGGACTTTTTGAGAATCTGGACATTTATCTAACTTGGGCAATTATTTTTCTAGCGCTATTTAGGCTTTAAACTAAATTATGCTCCTTTTGGTGATGGTGTTAAACTTACCTCTGCTACCAGCTCACTTTGCCACTGGATTCAAGATAGCCTGGCTGATGAGGGTTTGGAACCCGAAACCGGTCCCAGGATGCTTGTTTCCGGTCCAGGGAAGACATGGCTTGGCAGTTCGGGCTGGACTGTTCCCATGAGGCACAGGGTCAGACTGATTTGCATATGGCCATGTCTGAACTGGGGTGGTGGAGTGAGCTAAAGAATGATGATGGATTAAACCCAGATCAGTTGACTGGGGGTGAGTGTTTGATTTGCTCTAACGCTCCGTCCATCATCCCCTTTGGTATCGCTTTGTTCGCCCTAAGTTTGCAGGGTATGCCCAGACGTGGGTCTCTTGCTCACTTTGCCACTGGATTCAAGATAGCCTGGCTGATGAGGGTTTGGAACCCGAAACCGGTCCCAGGATGCTTGTTTCCGGTCCAGGGAAGACATGGCTTGGCAGTTCGGGCTGGACTGTTCCCATGAGGCACAGGGTCAGACTGATTTGGGGGCATTGCGGTTATTGTTAAAACCGGCTATCCCTGTACCTTTATTAAACAGCCCATTTGTGGACTGCGAATGTGCTTGTTTTAAAATTGCTTTTAATCCCAATTATACCTTGACTGGTCTATTGGTATATCGTCCCCCGGGTCCATCTAAGGTTTTTAGGGAAGCCCTTGTTGAAACCGTCAGCACCTTGGCGGTTAACACCCCCAATTTTACAGTTTTAGGTGACTTGAACCTTCATTTCGATAACCATCGTGAAGTGGAGGTGGCTAATCTAGTGGCGGATTTGGCGGCTTGTCAGCTTGTCCAGCATGTCTTTGGCCCTACACACTCGGCTGGTCATCTGCTTGACCCTGTTTTCACTAACATTTCGTCCCTCACGGTCCAACCGCCGGTTGCTGTGGGTTGGTCTGACCACTTTTTTTTTTTTTTAAAACATATTTTATTTGTCAATTCGCATATGTTGCGCAGGGCTCTGCACACCAGAGTCATCTGCCAAAGCAAACCAAATACCACCATTACAGCAAACGACTTTTTCTTTTTCCTTTTTGGCCACCATAATCATCAATACAATACATAAGAATATTCAACGATAGTGCCCCCTCCCCCAACTTCCCCCTCCCACTCCCC
Source organism: Calotriton arnoldi (assembly GCA_963921515.1). Classification (NCBI taxonomy): domain Eukaryota; kingdom Metazoa; phylum Chordata; class Amphibia; order Caudata; family Salamandridae; genus Calotriton; species Calotriton arnoldi. The sequence goes on along the minus strand of CAWUFW010006382.1, from coordinate 928,034 downwards.
CCCAAAGATCGCACAAGTCCATACTATCTCGTCCGTAGCTGTAAAAAGGAGATCAAAAGATCCTAATCCAGGCCCACCACCCCCCTGCTCCGTCCCTCCCCTCCCCCTATACTGGCCCCTCGGCTAAAACCGGCATCGAAGGCTCCTCTATCACCGGAGGTTCCAGCCAGAGGTCCCGGTACTCCGCCCATCGTTTCCATATTTTATAGTGTTTGTGCGGGCACCCTCTGGCCATAAAAATGGGTTGCTCCAGACCCATGCAAAAGTCCAGGCCATTTTTCCTGGCAGCCACCGATGGAGCCCCCGTCGCCTTCCAGGCTTTAGCAATGTCTCTTTTGGCCAGTGTAAGACCTAGCAGCATGAGGTGTCGTTTATAGACATTGCCCCCCACCCCTTCCATAACATGTAACAGTGCCAGCCGTGGTGTGCGGATAAGCTCCCAGCCCAGGACTTCAGAGAGACAGGCAAAGACCCCCCTCCAGAAGCGATCTAGCGATGTGCACTGCCAAACCGTATGTATAAACGTACCCTCAGCCCGACCACAGCGAAGACACTCTGGGGAGGCAATCATCCCTGCCCGCCACAATCTTGTTCTAGTAAAGTAGACCCTGTGGAGGTATTTGAATTGGACTAGACGAAGCCGTATCGCTATGGCCGCCCCCAGCAGGGCTGCCAGGGCCTCCGTCCAGTCCTCCTCTTCCAGCCCACCCACATCTGCTTCCCAGTCCCTTCGGAGTTTCTGAAGTGTAGGGGAGCAATGCGTGACCAGGGACTGATAGATACGCGAAATCTTTTTTTCTTTCAGATCCCCCATGAAGACTTTAGCTTCAATGGGACTAAACTCGGGTATGGACTCCAGGCCCTGCAGACTAGGAGCCAGTGCATGGTGCAGCTGTAAGTATCTATAAAATTGCGCCTGGGGCATATGAAACTCCTCCTGGAGATCGCTAAAGGATTTTAGTGTCGTGCCCCTCAGAACATCGCCCAACGTGGAGATACCAATGATGTCCCATCCCCGAAATCCCGGAAGGGCCGCCAAATGGGGTAGGCGCCCATTATTCCACAGAGGAGTCTCCCGGGTCAGGACGTTCCATCATCCCATACGCCGCAGCGCCTGCCTCCAGACCATGAGCACCACCCGCGTGACTGTTGGCAACGCGCTCCGTAGCCGCGCCGAATACAGAAGTGTATGCAATGTGTGATGTCCCATGAGGTAGCGTTCCAGTGCGTACGCCGGATCCTCCCTATCTCCATACCACCACTCATTGAGGACTGTTAGATTTGGGGGTCTCTAGTTGGCAGAGGTATGTACCCTTGTCCAAATAGGGACCCTTGCGTCTAGTCAGGGAGAGTAGGTACACTCTCGAAATAACCCCTGCTCACCCTCTTGGTAGCTTGGCACGAGCAGACAGGCTTAGTTCAGAGGCAGTGTGTAAAGCATTTGTGAACACATACAGTAATCAAGTGACAACACTACAAATGGACACCACACAGGTTATATATTTATAAAAATAGGTATACTTTATATAGATTTATCACAAGACCATAAACGACAAAAATAATCCACAATACTGTTAAGAATACTTAGTTCTGATCAAAAAGGCTTAATTCAAGGTTCTGTGCGAGTCGGTAGCCTCCTCCGGCTACGGCGATGTCGAGAACAAACAGAGTCTAACAAATCCAGCTGACCGCGTCGAGACGGGCCAACACAGCGTAGACAGACTCGGTCACAGTACCTTTACTTGAAGCGGCAGGCACGGGCGTGCGAGCCGGATGGCTGTTCGTCGCGGTCGCGATGCAAAAATGGAAGCGTTGCAGGACGCGTTGTCCCTCGATGCGGTGCAGGCAGCGGCTCGTTGACGCCGTCGAGACGGAGTCGGTGAGACCAGGGCCGTGCGTTGCAGGGCGAGACGGTGCTTCGATGCGGTGCTGGCAGGTTGCGGTGCGGCGACGGAGCCGGATTCAGGAGCTGGCGTCGATCAGTCCGGACAGCGGTGCGAGTCGGGCGGTGCGTCGCAAAGCGTGCGAGCGGTGCCCAACTCCGGTGCGGTCACAGGACTCGAACTCAGCAGCAGTGACCGTGTCGGTCGGACCAGTTCGATTCGGCGTAGCGAAGCGTTGCAGGACGCGTTGTCCCTCGATGCGGTGCAGGCAGCGGCTCGTTGACGGAGTCGGTGAGACCAGGGCCGTGCGTTGCAGGGCGAGACGGTGCTTCGATGCGGTGCTTGCAGGACACCGAGTCGGTCGTGAGAGTCGGTCACAGCTCCCTACCTCTGTAGCCACTGAAACAGGTTTCCAGCAGCAATTCACAAAGGGGGTGAAGTCCAATGGTCCTGGGACTTCGGTCAGGGGGCAAGCTCTCTTCCAAGCCCTTGGAGATCCTTCACAAGTTGATGAAAGTCACAGCAAAGCAAAAGTTCCTTTCTCCTCTCTTTGGCAGTCAGGCAAACCACTGCAGGCCAATCCCCCAAGCAGCACTTCAGGCTTAGGGATAGTTTCTCCTCAGTTTCTTCTTGGTTCCGCTCCTCAGTAAAGGTTTCTTCTTGTTCCCAAAAGTGATCTAATCTTCCTGGGGTCTGGGTGCCCCTCTTATACCCTGATTCTCTTTGTTCTCTGGAGGCAGAGAGGCCTCTGCCTAGTCCAAAACCAGTTCTGGTCAGTCCTGGAGCACTTTGTTTTTCTGACTCCTTCTTTCCTTTCAGAATGTGGGGCAGAGTGCTCAGCCGCCCGGCAGGAGGTGGAGCCAGCATTGTGGAAGGCAGGCACAGCCCTATTCAGACCTGCGCTGACTCACCCTGTCTCCTGTAGCCACCCCCAGCCCCTGTCACTCAATCTCCAGACAAGGAATACACAACCTAGCAGAGGCAGGCTTGGATAGTTAGGCAAGAAAATACCCACTTTCTAAAAGTGGTATTTTCGAACACAGAATGTTAAAACCAACTTCACTAAAAGATGTATTTTATCATCCTGAGTTCAGGCATACTAAATTCGTTTTTCTACCAGGTTCCCTGGGTCAGTTCTGACTATAAGGTGTAATAGTCAGTCTGCCCATTCTGGCCTATGGGGAGCAGGTAGCCTTGCAATAGTGAAAAACGAAAATGGCTGTAATTCACTATTAGGACATGCCACACACACCAGGGCATGTCCTACCTTATACTTACAATGCACCCTGCCCTAGGGCCTACTTTAGGGGTGACCAACATGCAGTAAAGGGAAGGTTTAGGGACTGGTAAGTGGGTGTACTCACCAAGTCGACATGGCAGGCCCGAGACATATTTTACAGGCCGCTTCTGTGGGTGGCACAACCAGTGCTGCGAGCCCACCAGCGGCATTGGATTTACAAGCCCTGGGCACACTGAGTGCACTGTACTAGGGACTGACAAGTAAACCAATCATCCAATCATGGAGTCACTAATACATGTATCAATTAACGATAGGGAGCACTTGCACTTTGGCACTGATTAGCAGCGGCAAAGTGCCCATGAGCATCTAGTCCAGCAAAAACATATCGGCAACCGTGGAGGCATTATGAAAAAATGGAAGGGAGACCCACGCCAAGGATGCCAGGTCTAACACGTGTCCCCTCCAGCTGAAATGTGGGGAGAACTATCCTACCCCTAGGGAGTTCTCATCGCTAAGGCGGAAAAATCTGGACAGTCCATCAGCATTGGCGTGTTCTGTACCAGGGCGGTGTTCCACCGTAAAGTCCATCCCCTGTAGGGAAATGGACCACCTCAACAGCTTTGGATTCTCACCCCTCATCTGCATCAACCATCTGAGGGGCCTGTGGTCTGTCTGAACCCGGAAGTGAGTCCCAAACAGGTATGGTCTCAGCTTCTTCAGTGCCCAGACCACAGCAAATGCCTCACGCTCAATAGCACTCCATCTCTGTTCCCGGGGAAGTAACCTCCTACTGATGAAGGCTACAGGTTGGTCTAGGCCCTCCTCATTGATCTGTGATAGAACAGCCCCTACACCATGCTCTGAAGCGTCGGTCTGAACAATGAACTCATTGGAGAAGTTGGGTGCCTGGAGCACAGGCGCCGGGCACATGGCAGTCTTCAAGGTGTCAAAAGCTTTTTGACAGGCGTCAGTCCAAATCACTTTCCTGGGCTGCTTCTTGGAAGTCAGCTCGGTCAAGGGGGCAACAATGCTGCCATACCCCTTGACGAATCTCCGGTAATACCCGGTGAGTCCTAGGAAGGCTCTCACCTCTGTCTGGGTCTTGGGGGCTCCCAAGCCAGAATGGTATCAATTTTCGGTTGGAGGGGCGCCACCTGGCCGCTCCCAACCTGGTGTCCCAAGTACACCACAGAACCCTGCCCAATCTGGCACTTACTCGCCTTGATTGTGAGGCCTGCCCTCCGCAGCGCCATCAACACTTCCCAGAGGTGGCGCAGATGCTCTTCCCAACGGGCACTGAACACTGCGATGTCATCCAGGTAGGCGGCACTGAAATCCTCCAGTCCAACCAACACCTGGTTGACCAACCTCTGAAAGGTGGCAGGGGCATTCTTCATCCCAAAGGGCATCACCCGGAACTGGTAGTGCCCATCTGGTGTGGAGAATGCTGACCTCTCTTTGCCCCATCAGTCAAGGCGATCTGCCAGTATCCAGACGTTAAGTCAAACGTGCTGAGGTACCGCGCAGCCCCTAACCGATCTATGAGCTCATCAGCTCTGGGGATGGGGTGGGCGTCAGTCCTGGTGACGGAATTGAGTCCCCTGTAGTCCACACAGAACCGGAGTTCTGGTGTGGCACCAAGGCGCGGCAGCTTTTGGAACCAAGACCACGGGGCTGGCCCAAGGGCTGTTAGAGGACTCAATCACCCCTAGCGCAAACATCTTGGAGACCTCCTCCTTGATGCAGGCTCTGACCCTGTCAGTCACCCTGTAAGCCTTGTGCTTCACAGGAAGACTGTCCCCAGTGTCCACATCATGGACGCACCAATGGGTGACACTGGGAACCAGGGAGAACAGGTCAGGGAACTGTCCCAACAGTTGGCGACAGTCACCCTGCTGCTCAGGTGTCAGGGAGGTAGAGAGGTTTACTCCCTCCACTGATCCATCTTGCTCTCGGGCTGACAGGAGGTCAGGAAGAGGCTCGGTCTCCTCCTCCATTCCATCATCTGTAGCTAAGAGCATGCCCACTTGGGACCTCTCCAAGTGGGGCTTCAGGCGGTTCACATGCAGGACCCGCAAGGGGTTCCTGGGAGACTGCAAGTCCACCAAATAGGTAACTGGACTCTTGCGCTCCACCACCGTAAAAGGGCCGGTCCACCTGTCCTGGAGCGCACAGGGCTCCACAGGGGCCATGACCCACACTTTCTGACCAGGCTGAAGCTCTACCAGAGTGGCACTCTGGTCGTACCACCGCTTCATCTCCTCCTGGCTGGCTTCCAGATTTGCCTCAGCAAGCTCTCTGAAACGCCTAGTCTGGTTCCTGAAGGCCAGCATGTAACTGTATACATCCTGGGGAGGTTTCCTGGGAGATTGCTCCCAGCCTTCCTTGACCAAACTCAGAGGTCCTCGCACCGGGTGTCCATAGAGGAGCTCAAAGGGACTGAACCCTAGAGACTTCTGTGGCACCTCCCGGTATGCAAACAACAGGCATGGTAAGAGGACGTCCCATTTACGCCTCATGGGTTCTTCCAGACCCATAATCATGCTCCTTGAGGGTCCGGTTGAATCTCTCAACCAGACCATTTCCTTGAGGGTGGTAAGGAGTGGTGAACTTGTAAGTTACACCGCACTCCTGCCACAGGGACTTCATGTACTTGGACACGAAGTTGGTACCTCTGTCAGACACCACCTCTTGAGGGAATCCCACACGTGAGAAAATTCCCATCAGTGCCCGTCCCACCACGGGGGCCGTCACTGTCCTCAGAGGGATGGCTTCAGGGCACCGGGTGGCATGGTCCACCAAGACCAGGATAAACCTGTTGCCCATGGCTGTCTTGGGGTCCAGTGGCCCCACAATGTCAATACCCACCCGTTCAAAGGGGGTGCTGACCACAGGGAAGGGCTGGAGAGGAGCCTTGTGCTTCCTCCCACTTTTTCCACTTGCCTGGCAAGTCTGGCATGTCCTGCAGTGAGTGGCGGCACTCCTGCGCATCTGGGGCCAATAGAAATGGGTAACAAGCCTGTCAAAGGTCTTGTCCTGCCCCAGATGTCCCGCTAACGGTACATCATGAGCCAACCCCAGTAGGAAGGCTCTGAAGCGCTGGGGTACCACCAGCACACGGGCTGACCCAGGCTCAGCAACCTTAGGCTCTGAATACAGGAGACCATTCTCCCAGTAAACCCAATGTGATCCAGACTGATCACCTGCTGCCTGGTCTGTGGCCTGTTGCCTCAGACCCACGAGAGAAGGGCATGTGTTCTGCTCCTTGCAGAACTCTTCCCTGGAGGGTCCTCCTTCTTGCTGCCAATGGGTCAGCTCAGGTAGGTCCCCCAGTTCAGCTACCTGTTCCCCTGTAGGTTCCAGGGCATCCCCCTCAGGGTCTGCCTCCTCCTGGACCGTGGGAACCTCGGGGGCCGGTTTCCCGCGCCCCTGCCTCCTCTCTCTCCGGCAGGCACCTGGGCCTCCCTCTCAGGCTCCAGGTCCTCTTGAACACCTTTAGCTGCCATTGACCGGGTGGTCACACATGCCCAATCAGGCAAGCCCAACATTTCTAAATGCGCACTCCGCTCCACCTTAGCCCAAGGTGAGCTCTCCAAATCGTTCCCTAACAAACAGTCAACAGGCATGGCTGGCCTCACAGCTACTTGAAGAGTACCCGAGACCCCCCCACTCAAAGGGAACCTGAGCCACCTTGCAGTGACTCTCTGTGTTGTCAGCGGCAACAACCGGATAGAATGCATCAGGGATAACCTGCTCTTTAGACACCAGGTGACACTTGACAGCTGTCACACTGGCTCCTGTGTCTCTCAGAGCCTCCACCCTATGGCCATTGATGGTCACCCACTGCCTGTATTTCTTAGTGTTCTCAGGCAGCGGGGTCCTAGGGACCATCTCAGAGTCTCCTAATGAGACAAGGGAAAACACTGTGGGATCCCCCCACCTTGGGCACCCAACTCCTCCCCCAGGGCTACACTAGCCAACTGCCGGGGGACTGCACTGGTGGGTGCTGGTTTTCCATGCAAAGGGCAACGAGGATCGTTTGCCTTGTGGCCAGGGGCGCCACACTTGTAACATACCAGTGGTCCCTGGTGAACAGGGGGCCTGTCAGGGCCACTGGCTTCTTCTCAGGGGGAGGCTGGGAACCTTTCCCTTGGTTCCCTTGGGGTCTACTTTGGGGCCCTTTATGGAACTCCTTCTGTTTACCCTTGTCCCCCCCACTCTTCTGCTGGGGACCCTGCCCACCCTTGGCGGAGTCTCCCACGTGACCCTTGTGGACCCGGGTACTCACCCAGCGGTCCGCCTCCTCAGCAAGCTGCCTAGGGTTAGTCAGCTTACTATCAATCAGGTGCTGGCGTAGCTCAGGAAAACAATTACCGGACAAGTGCTCCCAGGCAATCAAATCAAAGAGCGCCTGAAAATCAGTCGCTTTGCTACCCTTTACCCAACCATCCAAGGCTCTGCAAAAGAAGGTCACATATTCAACCCAGGTACTGCTTTCAATCTTACTACAGTTCCTGAACCTTTGCCTATAAAGCTCAGGGGTCAAACCATATCTAGTCATTAAGGCATCCTTCATGTGGCTGTACGAATTATAGACTTCAGAGGGCAAATCCAACAAGGTATCCCGCCCTTCACTGAGGAACCGTCCCCACAACCCCGCTCCCCAATCCTTCTCAGGGACCCGGTGGGAAGACATGGCTACCTCATAGGCTTTGAACCACTGCCCTATGTCGTCATTTTTAAAAACTCCTTCACCACATCTTTGGGAATATACACCCTAGCTTCAACAGGCACAGGCGGTACACTGCCACCAGAGGGAGTAATCTCTAAGCTCTTGGCCTTCAATTCCAACTCCCTCAAAACTTTCTCATGTTCAAACTGCATTTTCTTTTCCTCTAGGGCTAATTTCCTTGTTTGCATTTCGAATTCTAACTGCTTATTCAGCTTGAGTTTGGTCAGCTCTATTTCGTGCATCCTACTCTCTTTCCTGTCCTCCAACTCCTCTGGAGACAGTCCTCTGGCAGAAACACTGCTACCTACTGGGGAAGGTGGTCTTCTAGCCCCTAGACCCAATAGCCCCTCCAGCTGCCCTTCTGCATTCTCAGCCCCCTCCACAGGGGCACTCCTTGATTCGACCCAGGCCCTCAGCGCCTTTTGGAGGTCCTCCTTCCTGGAGATCCCGGTCATGGACACTTTAAACTTTTTGCAGAATTGCTTGAGCTGCTTAAGGGTGTAGCATTCTAGCCTCTCTTCTTCCCAATCACATTCAACAGAGGCTACTGATGCTGGTTTCTCCATAGTGACTGAACTTGGCATTTGCAAAAATAGGAAATCCCAGAAAAAATGCTATTACAGTATGTGGTTGCGTTTTGGTCTGCACTCACTAAGTAGTGTTCACCAATCACTGTACATGAGTCACAAATGCAAGTCCAGAATCCTCACCGCTGACCACCAATGTTAGATTTGGGGGTCTCTAGTTGGCAGAGGTATGTACCCTTGTCCAAATAGGGACCCTTGCGTCTAGTCAGGGAGAGTAAGTACACTCTCGAAATAACCCCTGCTCACCCTCTTGGTAGCTTGGCACGAGCAGACAGGCTTAGTTCAGAGGCAGTGTGTAAAGCATTTGTGAACACATACAGTAATCAAGTGACAACACTACAAATGGACACCACACAGGTTATATATTTATAAAAATAGGTATACTTTATATAGATTTATCACAAGACCATAAACGACAAAAATAATCCACAATACTGTTAAGAATACTTAGTTCTGATCAAAAAGGCTTAATTCAAGGTTCTGTGCGAGTCGGTAGCCTCCTCCGGCTACGGCGATGTCGAGAACAAACAGAGTCTAACAAATCCAGCTGACCGCGTCGAGACGGGCCAACACAGCGTAGACAGACTCGGTCACAGTACCTTTTACTTGAAGCGGCAGGCACGGGCGTGCGAGCCGGATGGCTGTTCGTCGCGGTCGCGATGCAAAAATGGAAGCGTTGCAGGACGCGTTGTCCCTCGATGCGGTGCAGGCAGCGGCTCGTTGACGTCGTCGAGACGGAGTCGGTGAGACCAGGGCCGTGCGTTGCAGGGCGAGACGGTGCTTCGATGCGGTGCTGGCAGGTTGCGGTGCGGCGACGGAGCCGGATTCAGGAGCTGGCGTCGATCAGTCCGGACAGCGGTGCGAGTCGGGCGGTGCGTCGCAAAGCGTGCGAGCGGTGCCCAACTCCGGTGCGGTCACAGGACTCGAACTCAGCAGCAGTGACCGTGTCGGTCGGACCAGTTCGATTCCGGCGTAGCGAAGCGTTGCAGGACGCGTTGTCCCTCGATGCGGTGCAGGCAGCGGCTCGTTGACGGAGTCGGTGAGACCAGGGCCGTGCGTTGCAGGGCGAGACGGTGCTTCGATGCGGTGCTTGCAGGACACCGAGTCGGTCGTGAGAGTCGGTCACAGCTCCCTACCTCTGTAGCCACTGAAACAGGTTTCCAGCAGCAATTCACAAAGGGGGTGAAGTCCAATGGTCCTGGGACTTCGGTCAGGGGGCAAGCTCTCTTCCAAGCCCTTGGAGATCCTTCACAAGTTGATGAAAGTCACAGCAAAGCAAAAGTTCCTTTCTCCTCTCTTTGGCAGTCAGGCAAACCACTGCAGGCCAATCCCCCAAGCAGCACTTCAGGCTTAGGGATAGTTTCTCCTCAGTTTCTTCTTGGTTCCGCTCCTCAGTAAAGGTTTCTTCTTGTTCCCAAAAGTGATCTAATCTTCCTGGGGTCTGGGTGCCCCTCTTATACCCTGATTCTCTTTGTTCTCTGGAGGCAGAGAGGCCTCTGCCTAGTCCAAAACCAGTTCTGGTCAGTCCTGGAGCACTTTGTTTTTCTGACTCCTTCTTTCCTTTCAGAATGTGGGGCAGAGTGCTCAGCCGCCCGGCAGGAGGTGGAGCCAGCATTGTGGAAGGCAGGCACAGCCCTATTCAGACCTGCGCTGACTCACCCTGTCTCCTGTAGCCACCCCCAGCCCCTGTCACTCAATCTCCAGACAAGGAATACACAACCTAGCAGAGGCAGGCTTGGATAGTTAGGCAAGAAAATACCCACTTTCTAAAAGTGGTATTTTCGAACACAGAATGTTAAAACCAACTTCACTAAAAGATGTATTTTATCATCCTGAGTTCAGGCATACTAAATTCGTTTTTCTACCAGGTTCCCTGGGTCAGTTCTGACTATAAGGTGTAATAGTCAGTCTGCCCATTCTGGCCTATGGGGAGCAGGTAGCCTTGCAATAGTGAAAAACGAAAATGGCTGTAATTCACTATTAGGACATGCCACACACACCAGGGCATGTCCTACCTTATACTTACAATGCACCCTGCCCTAGGGCCTACTTTAGGGGTGACCAACATGCAGTAAAGGGAAGGTTTAGGGACTGGTAAGTGGGTGTACTCACCAAGTCGACATGGCAGGCCCGAGACATATTTTACAGGCCGCTTCTGTGGGTGGCACAACCAGTGCTGCGAGCCCACCAGCGGCATTGGATTTACAAGCCCTGGGCACACTGAGTGCACTGTACTAGGGACTGACAAGTAAACCAATCATCCAATCATGGAGTCACTAATACATGTATCAATTAACGATAGGGAGCACTTGCACTTTGGCACTGATTAGCAGCGGCAAAGTGCCCATGAGCATCTAGTCCAGCAAAAACATATCGGCAACCGTGGAGGCATTATGAAAAAATGGAAGGGAGACCCACGCCAAGGATGCCAGGTCTAACAAGGACCAATAGATGCGAGGCCTGATAATACTAGAGTAGATCCGGGGTTGCCAGTCCCCCACAATAGGTGGATAAGAAGCATGTACGTATGGCCACCCGCACCTTCTCTCCTTCCCACAGAAACTGCCCCAACACGGAATTCACCCGACGGAACCACCTAGGTGGGATCGGAAACGGGTGATTCTGCAGCTGGTAGAGAAGTCGGGGGAGCGCTACCATTTTGAAGATTGCCGATCTGCCAAACAGTGTCAGGGGCATGCGGGACCAGGACTTAAGGTCGGCACGAACCCGTTCCCACACGGGTGTCAGGTTTCGCTCCCAGGCAACTGCCGGTACATCTGAGAGTACCACCCCCAGATATTTCAATCCACCTGCGGCCAACTGAACCGCGGTCGCCCACGAGCCCACCCTCATCTGACCTCCCAGCACCCACAGTGTGGATTTACGGGGGTTCATGTAGAGACCCAACGCTTCCCCAAAGACCTGCATTATACGCAGGAGCCGTGGCCCCGTCCTGTCCACCTCCGTCAGAAAGAAGAGAACGTCGTCCGCATACAACGCAATTCTATCAGAAAGGCCCACGGCCCATTCAAATCCCCGTACCTGGGCGTCCATGCGCACCCAGGCCGCCAAGGGCTCCATGGCCATGGCAAACAGATATGGCGACAGGGGGCATCCCTGCCGCGTGCCCCTCTGAATAGCAAAGGTGGAGGAAGCGGCGCCCGCAACCCGTACCGACGCCGTCAAACCCGTATAGAGGGGGGCGTGGCTTGGAGCCAAACATGGCGGACGTGGCTCTGTAGAGCTCCGCCGGCCCGTACCTTCTCGGAGCCCCGATCCTACTAAAATCCTGGTCCCAGACGCCGACTACGCAGGGCATCAGCGGCGGAGCACACCGAGACCTCCCGGGCGAAATCCGAGGCCGGAGGTGTGTGCAGGCGATCCAGATCCGGCCTCACTGTGACGGCGGCCTGCCTGGCGGCTGCGAGACAGCCCGCGGCGGGAGCGGAGCGGGCCCGATCCTCTGAAGGCCGCGGACGGATATATCGCCCGGCGGCTGCCCTGGACCAGCAGAACCCCAGGTCAGTGCTGTGTTGAGACCTGGGGTGTGGAGGGGGTCTGTCTGCATACGGCCCGACACCTCGCCCGGACCATACCTCTGGCGCTGCTGTGGCCGCCCCCTCCCCCCACCTCCTGAGCGCTACTGGTGGAAGGAGGGCCCGGAGGCCTGCGGGGCCGCCGGTGGGGCCGGGGGTCCGGCGGGGCCAGCGGCGCTCGGCGCTATCCTGGAGTGCCACGTGGGGCGACCCGTCTGCTGCGGTTGCGCCCTGGTTGGGAGCCGAGGCTGCTGCAGAGGAACGCGGAGAGGCCTGAGCCACGAAGAAGACACGCACTCTCCGCGTGAAAGAGACTGTGCCACTATACTTTGCCCCGGGGAGACCTTTGGTGTGCAGCGTCCGCTAGGGGCCGGCCCTCGGGGTGGTGCCGGTGCTGTTGACCCCCGCTGAGACTCCGCTGGCGGCTGGCACTCGGCGTGGAGCCTTTTGCTGACGACCCCCGCTGAGACCTGCCGGGGGCCCCGCGGCTGGTGGTTCCTGGGTTGGCGGTGCGCGGCTCCCCGTGACCCTTTGGCACCTTGGGGGGCTTCCTTCTCCGGCCCCGAGTGGAGGATCATAGGGCCTGGGGCTTGGACTGACTGCTGCCCCGTCCGCGCTGTACCCATTGGAGGGTGCCAGCGATATCCCCCGATGCTACGTGGCCCGCTCTCATCGGTCACCATCCTCTGTTCTCCTGTGAGGCCCACCTTCCTACGTCCATCCCCTGCAGTAGCGGGCCTGGGTACATTCCCCCGGCCTCCCCCGCGCCACGATGGGCAAGGACAAACCCGGTGCAGCGGCCCCCAAACAGAACACTATGGACCACTACACCACTATGGCCACCGGGAAGGAGGGCGCTGAGACTGTGTCATCTGACACCGCCAATCTTCTCACGGCCATCAACCAGTCGCGGACGGCCCTAGAGGCCCAGATCGGGGCCGTCGGCTCGGAGGTGTCATTCCTCCACCAGGATCTTCGACGGGCGGTGGACCGGATCACGGAGGCGGAGACCCGGGTCTCCACAGTGGAAGACGCAGTATCCGCCCTCCAGAAGCAGGTGGACAGACTCACTACGGTCTCACGAGAGCTCGCATCCGGGGTCGAAGACGCAGAAGGAAGGACCCGGCGCAATAACATCCGCCTGGTGGGCTTCCCGGAGGGATGTGAAGGCACATCCATGGACGCTTTCCTCTTGGGTTGGCTCAAGACCCTCTTACCGCCAGAGGTCAGGTCCTCCTGCTTTGCGGTCGAGCGGGCCCATCGGGCTCTGACTAAGAAGCCTCCTCCCGGAGAACGCCCGAGGCCGGTGATCGCCAGGCTTCTCAATTACGCCGACCGGCATGCGATCCTCCGCTATGCCCGGCTCAACAAGGACAAAATGGTCTTCGACTCACATCCCATAATGGTCTTTCCAGACTATACCCGGCTGGTGCAGCAGCAGCGGCAATCCTTTGTCGAGGCCAAACGACGACTACGCAACCTGAACATCTCATATGCACTGCTGTTTCCCGCCCGTATGAAGATAATCTACAACGCCAAGACTCTTTTCTTCAATTCACCAGAGGAGATCTTCGCCTGGACGGACGAGAGACATACCCTTAAGCCTCACTCGCCGCCGCCGCTGGACTCGGATTCTTCACAGGGCTCTCACCGGAGCGGCCGGCCGGACAACCACGCTACAGCGAGACGCCACCGGTCCCGCTCCAACTGGCGTGCCAAGGGCCACCCAGAGACAGCCGACTGACCTTGCATTGGCCATGAAACATCCGTCTTCTATCCACATCTTGTGATCAAGGCCTTGTAGTAGGGGCTCCATAGAGGGCGATGTTAGATTTCAAGGTGTCTGGGCCAAATATACACGCTCTGAGGGGTATCTGCCATAGTCCGCCCCGGACGTGTAGGAAATGTTGGGCAATGTTGGGTTGGGGGGATCCATTGGGAAACCACTTGAGTCATCCTGTTGAGGGCTTAGGTCAGGATTTCACCGCGACAGATGCTTCACGTTCATGGAAGTATTGGGGTGGGGGGAGCGGGGGAGGGAATGAGGGGTTTCAGTTTTGTTGCTGTTATTGTTATACTTTGTTCTGCGCACTAGACACACAACTACCAATTACGACACACTACATTGTAGGCCATTACACAATAAAGAAATTAGGTATGGCACATGACACACGTAAAACTCCAATGGGGGAACTCAATATTCTGGCGTGGAATGTACGGGGACTCCTCAACAAAGTCAAACGGGGGGCGGTGCTTCAACTGGCAAAGCGGCACTCTGCTGACATCCTACTATTACAGGAGACTCATCTCCTGGGCACTAAAGCCCCCTGCCTGTCCAGATTCGGATTTGCCACGGTGTACCACTCAGGCTTCGTAAGGGGTGCCCGCGGCACGGCGATACTTCGTCATCGTCGAGTGCCGCTCCAGGTAACGCGCCATTGGTTAGAGCCAGGTGGACGATACACGATTATCACCGGCACCCTAGCGGGTGAACAGATCACCATTGGGAGTATATACGCTCCTCCTCCACTAGGTCAGACATTTGTAGACAAATTAACACAACTCTGGGGGGACCTTCCAGGGTGCTTGATGATCTTGGGCGGGGATTGGAATGACATTATGACCCCTCGGGACAGATGGCGTGCACTCCTGCAAGTTACACCCCTTCCTCGATCCAAATTACAGACTTTGGCACATACACTAGGCTGGGCAGACTCTTGGCGGGCTTTCCACCCCTCAGAAGCAGGGTTCACATATGCCTCATCAGTGCATCCCACCCTTTCACGCCTAGACTGTTTATTCCTCCCCCATAGCTACATACACCGGGTATCTCACACCTCCATTATGCCCCGGGGCATATCTGATCATTCCCCGATCCAACTCAAGCTGCGCCTTCAGACACATCGGGCCCCCCGTAGATGGCGCATGTCTCCTTGGTCTCTCCGCAGCGCGGACTATCAGGAGATGCTCCTGCAGGCAATACAGGACTACCTCAGTTTCAATGTAGGGTCCACGTCGTCCCTGGTCTCCCTCTGGGAGGCCCTTAAACCTACGGTTAGGGGGGCGGACATCAGCTTTCGCTCCGGGGAGAAGCGCCGGCGCTTGGAACAGGTAGAGGAACTGGAGGACCGGCAGGTTCGCCTGCAGGCTCAACTAGTGGAGGGATCTGACCCCGTCGCCCGCCGTAACCTCCTCCATGCCCAACAACAGCTTCACCAACTACATACTGACGCCGCCAAGGAGGCGTGGCTAGCGACTCAATATAGAATTTACCAGTGGGGCGATAAGTCCAGCCAAATGCTCCATAGACTGTGTCAGGCTCGGACGTCCCCGGCCCCGGTTCTAATCCTGAAGTCCCCTGACGGCAGTGTATGCTCCTCTCCCAAGGCTGTGGTCCAGGCATTTGCCCGGTACTACACTGCTCTATATGAAGAGCGTGAGGTGATAGCCGCGCCCCTGATAGACGCCTTTTTAACAGACATTCCACCCGCCGTCTTCCCGATGATGTACGTGATACACTAGATAAGCCCATCACTTTGGACGAGCTGCAGGCAGCTCTGTCCAATCTGCATCCGGGCCGCTCCCCGGGCCTGAATGGGTTTCCAAGTGAATTCCTGAGCCGACATACTGCCATCCTGGGTCCACATCTGTTGGGGGCGCTTCATGAAGCCCTGGAGCAGCACATTCTACCCCCTGATTGGCGGCACGCCGAGATCGTGGTCTTTCTCAAACCCGGCCGTCCCCCGGACGACCCGGGTTCATACCGCCCTATCTCTCTATTAAACATTGAGCCTAAACTGCTGGGCAAGGTCTTGGCCAATCGCCTCCGCACCTGTATTCAGGATTTGGTGCATCCGGACCAATCCGGTTTCATGCCACAGCGCTCTACCAGACACAACATTGTTGTAGGGATTCTGCACATATACAGAGCTATGCACAGGATGATAGGACCTCGGAATATAGTGGTGATCCAACCATAAACCTTAGCACCTAAAACCCCAACCCGACTAGCCTTAGCGTCTCATTAGCAACAAAATTACCAATGATTAGACAACCCAGAACACGGTATCTCTCTCTCAGGACTCGCAGTAGCAAGAACACCCTTTCACCACTCACTCATACCTGTCCACAACGTGCGTAAGAAGAGACACTGTATAGTTTAAAATGTTTATTTCAACTAACGTGCTCTCAGATACAGTACACGTGTCAGTACTATCAGCATAATGCATAAGAATAATATAAGCAGCATAATTACAACACCATAGAATACAAACGGGGAAAGCATTTCATAAAGCAGTGGATATAGGGCTAAATGACCTTACCACCCTCCCCGTGCTAGTAGCTAATGTATTATAAAAATAGAAGACCTCTGGGCATTGTCTAGCGAACCCCCATACCTCAGTGTCTAGATGCAAAGTCTACATCAGCAGACAATCACAGCTCTTCTCCCGGGAAAGGTATTTCTCCAAGTGTCTCCAAAGCGCGAAAAACGCAATATTAAAACACACAAATTTCTCCATGGCAGCTGTACATAGTGTTATGTCTAGGTGTGAGGGACTGGCCAGATCAGCAAGAACAAGGGACGTTGTTTTTCGACCTTGTACATGTTGTGCAGACGTAGCCCAAAGGGAACAGGAAAAAAGGTGAAAGACAGAAAATGCAGACAGTTCTAAAATAACTTGGCAGGAGCAGAGGCTGATAGAACAACGGCTCAAAGTAACGTGCGCAAAAAATGCATCATGGCAGCCAGGCCTAAGTCAACGCAGCAAAGCAGACCAGGAGGCCACAAACCACATGACACCCTCCCCTGGGCAGTCCATCGGCCAATACCAAAGACGAAGGCAGAGTTCAAACCGACCGAGCAGAACTGAAACGTCCACAGTGGATGCAGACCCCATGAAGGACAACGAATGGGAGAAGGAAAAAAAAGTTCTAAATGAAAAAATACAGTCAGCGAGGCTGGTCACAGAGAGCGAAGGCCATGTCAATCCATCAGAGTGTGAGTGCAGAAAAACGCCACACCCTCCAAGAGGACATCATTGGAATCGTCAGAAAACATTGACGCCATCCAGTCCAACAAATCAAAACTGCAGGTATGCTCCTCACAGGAGGGAGCATCAAAGAGCAATGCGGGACAACTTGCGTGGTACTCAATATAACTCTGTTGTAGGAGATTCTGAGCAGCCGCCCAGATATCCCATTGTGCCAAAATCCCCAGTGCAGCCGCACGCGTCATGCAGCCTGCAGCGGAACAGTCCTGTTCATGGGCCTCTAAGGGACCCACCAACCGAACAAAATCCGGAACAGACAACGACGTATTGGAGAGGCAATAATCCATGGTCCAGGAGAAAGGACAGCGGATGCAAGACAGCACCGGTTGCACGCAAGTGAAATACGCAAAGCGAAAAGAAAGTGTATAGGACACACTCAGCGTTGCCAACGGCAGGACGCCGAAGCCAGCGAGGATGCGCTCACGGAGCAGCTGGAGCAGACCTGGGTCGAGAAGGGCCCATCGGGGAGCAGCCATTGCGCAGGAAACAGACCAACAGCAGTACACCAGCCACCAAAGCGAGGATTAATGGGAAGCCACCAAAAACGCTGGAAAAAATAGAATGAATAAAAGCCGGTATCACACCAAAAATAGTTTGAAAAGAGGTCACAAGGCCGGAACCCACAACCTTAAAAAAGTGTACCAGACCCTCAGTGCGAGATGCATTAAAAACACGGTGAATCAGTTCACCGAAATGTTGTGGGAGGTTAGTGTTCAAAAGGGCCTGTATTTCACTGTGGGTACTTGCCACCTGGAGAATGAATGTCTCCCGGGCGGACGTGAGCATAACCTCCTGATTCAATAATAGCGCCTTTATTCTGCTCAATTTATTGAAATCCGCCTTCAGAGTAGGAATGGAAGGCCAAACGGAACTATCTATGATGTCGTGCGGGGGAGGAAAAAGCACATTTTTGCAGCAGACAACCCTGTGGGAAACTGTAACAATATACGGTATGCCGGCCAGCATGCCACAGCAGTTTTGGTTATTCAAAAGCAGATAGCTACCATTCGAAAGCACAGTGAAAGTAGGAGAAATAGCCGGAGCAGGAATACCCTTTAACACACAAGCAAGATTCGGAGCCGAAACGTTACAAGCCCCGTGCAATTTAATGTGTTTGCAAATAAGGGAATGACCCACAGTGGAATCGCAAGACTCCCCGTGAGAAAAACTTCCTTTTCGTCTCTAAGGCATTTATACATGAAAGGCAGGGACCAAAGTTCATGCAGGAAGGCACTTCCCAAGGGCTGGAAACGGCCCACAGGATAATGCTTCATGCACGAACTAAATTCAAATAAAGAAAAAGGCAAGGCGATAACTCCATGAACTAGCCACACAGCAGAATCCAATTCCGCCACAGAGAATGGTAAGGGCTCCACTTTCTCGATATGTAACAGAGTGTATGCTGCATCCTTCATGGACATGAACTGCTGTTTGTCAGTTAAATTAAAAGGCAGAAATAAGGCCGTGGTGTTCAAAAAATGCCAAGGAACTTTACCCAACTTAAGTGTTTGCAAAGTCCACGCAAACTGCATAACTGAACGTAATTGATTCTGACCATGGTACAACACAGAAACATCATCTTGTACAATATCAACAACAGAGGACACAATATTCTCTAACGTGTAAATGCGGGAAGACAGGGTATTAATACTATTGTCAACAACAGCAAGCACCTTTTCCAAATTTGCTTGGTCTATTTCCCGTAGACGGGAAGCAGCTTCCATTTGCGACAGCTTCCAGAGTTCATTATAAGCTTCATAAATGAATCTCTTAGGTCGTGGACCACGGGGTCCCAGAATAAAGTCGGACAGATCAATGTTGCCTGATAGGAGGGTTAAATGTTGTTTAACAGATTCTAGGGAAGAGTGCTGCAACCACTGTTTACATAATTTACCAACAGAATATGTTGTTACAGTACGGGAGTTAGAAAACCTAGGATCTGGTCTATCCTGTTTGTATCCAGGGACTGAGTCGTGAAAACGCAATTGGCACGCATTAGATGATATGGGCCAAGCCAACCAGGGTGACTGAACAAGCGTAGAAACATTAAACGAATTGTTCTGAAACAAAGCTTGCAAAGTGGCAAGGGACATATTAAAGGGCAAGCTTACGTTGGGAGTGGAAGACAACGATGGAATGGAAGGCGCGTTTAATTGTTTAGTTGTAGCCAAACCCCAACACGTAGTCTGATAGATGGAAGTATTCAGAAACACCATTTGGGCCGGGATAAGGCAAGCACGGTGCAAGGCTTCAGTGCCTTGCACCTGCCATGGTTTTGAGCCCCATATTGATTTCAAATCCACAGTGTCCTTCCAGTACTCATAACCACCCACAGCTAAGGCGCTCAAAAAGGAACCCGAATATAGCAATTTGGTGTGGGTCAACATGATTTTCTGAGTGGATGGTGCGTTTAATTTAAAATAATAGGACCCAGGGTTCGATCTATCAAAATTTGAAAAATAAGCAAATTTATTTCTAAGAGTCTGGGAGCTACCAGGTAAAGGTGTTGGACAATGCTCCCACTGGGTGTAGTTAAAAGGACCACGCAGTGCACTTGGTTTATGGACAAAGTGGTTGCCCCAATGCTGGAAGCAATACAAATCAGCATAATTTGCAGAATTCATGTACAAATCTTCAGCATTAAAGGAAGCATAATATTTTAAATCAGCAAACAATGCTTCAACGGCATGCACATCCCAATCGTCAGAATGAATATTACTTTTTACGACATCACCCATCGAAACTCGAAGGACATTTGGTACATTAATAATTTCTGTCGGTCCATGTATCTGAAAATTTACTGCATCCCATACGATGCCATCAGCAACTGGAAAAGCTGAAATGTTCACAAATGTGTGGTCACGCTTCATGATGTGAGATGAGGAATGTGGTGCCAAAGTTCCAGCGACACTGTTCACAGCAGAGCGTTCTGGTAAATAGTGACCATTGATGAGTAGAAAAAACACAGTGACAAAGCCAATGGACATGAACAAAAAAATTAGGAACAGCACCAACCAGATGTATGTCCAGGGGGGAATCAAAAACTTGTCTCTGAACCAGGATACAAAAATACTGAACTTGGACGGGACAATAGATGAGGTGGAATCCGAATCAAAAGAATAACTCGTTGGGCGCAGTGGCGTTGTTGGTAAGTGTGCCACCGACTCGTTATCGGGATAGGTATACTCATTCTCGTCGTTGCCGGGGGAAACCGGGTGTTCGATCGAGCTTTCAGGCAAATCATCCATCTCAACGGCAACATCAGTGACCGTTCGGGCAGGAGGGCCACGAACACTTGTCCGGTAAATGGCAGGGCAAGAGACCGCTGGTGTAACGCTATTCAGGATCGGCCAGATGTTGTAGCTTGACATTTTCCACTGAGATGTATCTGTTCTCCTTGCGACCAGGAAGTGGTGGTAGGATTACTGTACGTGTTCCCTTCAAGCCCAGGACTGGAACCGGTGCACGATAAGAGGGGCCGAATTCTTTTTGTTCTCCACCTTCTCTCGAACCAGATCTCCAATCTTCGGAAGCCAGCCGGCCACCGGAATCTGCAGGGCAGGGTCTGTGGCTGAAGGTAAATGTGCGATTGCAAGTTTGTCCCGGGCTTCTTGTAAGTCCTGTAACATAGTAGAATGGTTATCTACATCAAAGATGGCGGATTGCGCCGCCATGTCTAGACCATCAAGGTCAGGCACAAACATCCGAATGCCAAAGAGCATTTCGTATGGGGTCCGCCCACCCAGAGGTCTTCTAGGGAGATTATTAAGTGCACGTTGTACGGTATACAAGTGGGCCAGCCAGTTCCTGCCAGTACCTAAGACCCTAGCTGTCAAGGATTGCTTTAAATCACGGTTCATTCGTTCAACGATCGAGTTGCCCTCAGGCCGATACGGAGACGAAAATTTCACCCGCACCCCCAGTGAACCCATGGCGTCCTTGTAAGCCTTTGAGGCAAACGCTGGACCTTGGTCAGAATGGAAGGTGCCACAGGCGAAAATTCCCACAAAGACACGCAAATCCCTGATGACATTTCGAGCGTCAGCACTCCGTTGTGGCCAGACCCAGATGAAACGTGTGCACGAGTCCACTGCCACTAAGATATATTTATAGGCAGTGTCTGAAGAAAATGGACCGCAGTGATCCAGGTAAACACACCCAAAGGGTCTGTTGGAGATGCAGAGCGGGGTCTGTGGTGGTCTTGTAACCGTAGAAGGCTTAATCTGTTGACAAACGTCACAAGAAAGCACATAAGTACGGGTGTCTTTGTATAAACCACGCCACCAGTAACGCTGCTGCAAGATGGAAACGGTCGCAGACACACCAGCATGAGCCGAAGCCATGCCTTCGTGTGCAGCCGTTATCAAGGAAAGTCTGCGGTCCGCGTTGGGGATCAGCCGATCGCCAACGTCGGGTATTGTTACATAAGGAGCCTGTTCGGGACCTAACTGATAAGAATATTTGGAAGGAAAACCCCTAGGGTAATTAGCACCTTCTTTTGTTGCAGCAATAGCTGCTAAAATATCAGTATCTATTTTAGACATGGATCTAGTAACTGCTGCTACTGAACACGTGACTACTGCTGATTTGGCTGCTTCGTCTGCCAAACCATTACCAACAGCGTGTGCGCCCACCCGCTGATGGCCAAGTGTGTGAACCACCTGTGTGAGGGGCAGACGTTGTTGCAAATCTGCCACCCGTACCCAAAGCATTTTATGCTTAATTGTGCTACCTTTGGCGTCTCTATAGTCGTTTTGCGACCAAAAGAACAGATTGTCATTGTAAGATTGAACACAGTAATAAGAATCGCATACAATCAAAGTGGTCACATCCGGATTAGCGAACTCAAGTGCGAGCACCAATGCACGCAGCTCGGCCAATTGTGCAGTACTGTCCCCGAGTGCCTGAGTGTGCACCACAGTAGATTTGAACTTTCCGTTCTCAAAGGTACCTGCAACAATAGCACATGCGGCTGAATAAGCATGCTTGGAACCCGTGGCCGGTTGTGCCGAACCATCGGTGTAGATCACACAGTCGTAATCCTCAAGCGGTAGCAAGGACAGAGGAGGTGGATGAACGAATTCATACTGTAAAAACTCCTGTGTCTGTAGAGAAGAATCAAAGATGAAAGTGACATCCGGAGACGTCAAAGAGGTTGCCCATTGAATCCAACGGGGGTGCAAAGCTTTAGAATTCGGAACACTTGCCTTTGTCACTGCCTCTAGAGCAGGATATGGTGTTACCACCAGAATGCGTTTTCCCTGTGCCAGTGCGCGTTCCTTAAGAATCGCCATTTGCACTGCTGTTAAAACTTTTTCCACAGAGGAAAAGCGCATTTCCGCGGAAGTGTAAAGATGTGACTTGTATGCGATTGGAACTGTGTCACCTTCGTTGAAGGTTAAGTACGTGAAACCCACTGCCCCTGGAATTATTCTAATCACCAGGTTTGTGTGGTTATCACGAGTCAACAAGTATTTAGACTCAAGAAGGTCTGT
The DNA here is from genome assembly GCA_963921515.1 of Calotriton arnoldi. Classification (NCBI taxonomy): domain Eukaryota; kingdom Metazoa; phylum Chordata; class Amphibia; order Caudata; family Salamandridae; genus Calotriton; species Calotriton arnoldi. Next base: position 905,510 of record CAWUFW010006382.1, on the reverse strand, counting down.
CTGCAAAGACTGCAGAATGGAGGTATGCTCCGGAAGCCAGCATGACTTCGAAAGTTAGGTTGTATCAAGGCATACAGTGGCTTGATACGCTGGGCATATTCGGGAATGTAAGTACGCCCGAAGTTCAAAAAACCCAGCAAAGACTGAAGTTTTTTCAGAGTTGTAGGAGGGCACAAAAGTGCACATTTCTCTAGGAAATGGGGGCTAAGCCCTTACCTTCATTGTTGAGCTCATAGCCCAAGAACAAAACGGTAAATTCAGCAATGTGTGATTTGGCAAAGTTAAACTTATAACCTAAAACCGCAAATTCTAGAATAATGCGGTCCACTCGGGAAAGATGCAGGAATAGTTCGTCGTCCGTCAGATAAATGTCATCGACGTACGAACATGCATCTGGGTCTATGCCGTCTAACAAAGAGACAACACGGGCAGCGAATACGCCTGGACTGTTCTTGTAGCCCATAGGTAAACGCCGGAATTTGAATAATTTACCACCGGATGTAAAAGCGCTCCATTGGCTACTCTCCGGGGCTAAGTTGTGCGTGTAGAATCCATTGGAGAGGTCAAGTGTCGTTTTATATTTTTTACGAACAAGACTGTCTACAAGCGCAGAACTATGTGTGTTTTGCACCGCAAAGGTCCGACAATGTGAGTTCAAATGTCGGTAATCCAAAACCAAGCGGTACGATCCATCGGGTTTAGAACACCGCGAAAAGGGGATTATTCATTGGTGATACACATGTTTCAATCACTCCCTGATATTCTAACTGAGTCAGAATTTCGGAAACGGGGCCTTTGGCTTCACGTTTAATGGGATATTGGGGTTGTGGCTGTGGCAGCGACCGCAAAGGTATTTCATGGGGGGAGAGTCCTCATCCCAGCCCACGTGATTGCGGTATAACGCTGGAGCCAGGGACACAGCCCACTCAGCTGCAAGAGCCTCCGCTTTGTCCTTTGGGACATGTCGAGAAAAGCTCGGAAGGATTACCTCCTCCCCTTTACGCGCAGCTAGTACGAATGGGGCGGCCAATCCGCCTCCGCTAACAGAATGTCGTAAGAAGAGGTCAGATTTTCCCAAAAAATCCCTTTAATTACACGCTGTATATCACCTTCAATTTGAATGACAATATTAAATAGTCTGTCAGGGGGTGCCACTCTGGTGTCTGCTGTCTCGACAGTAATGAATGTTTCAGTTGCTGTCGCCTCCACATGAGGACGTAGCGCCTCCCGCACTATGGTAACTTCGCGCGCTGTCTAGGAGGGTCACTGCCCACGTCCAATTCAGGAGTCTCGTTCTCACCGTCTGTGGCATATCTCGCTGTTACAGCGGCAACTTTCTTCTTCTGAAATTGCGGGCGAGAACGTTGAAATTCTTCTGCTTTCCCTCTAACCTGTTGTCGAGGTTGGTCTCGTCCCTGGGGAGCCTCTCGACCCCTTCCTCTATCCTGGCGATCTCCTCCACCGGCCTGCGAAGTTGTCTGTGCCTGTGACGAACGAGGAGAACGCGTATCAGGGATCTGAAACCTATCCGGAGATTTAATTCTCACCCTATCGCGCAAATCATAAGTGCGTTCAGAAGAGACGGAAACCGGGGATGCGCCTCTCGACCGCGGTCTCTTTTGTTGCTTACCCTGTTTTTTCAACCTCCAGCTCTTTTTAGTAAAGACTGGTTTCTCATCTTTCTCAGATTGAGGTTTTAGTTGTTGTTGTTGCGTTTGTGGATTTGGCAAAAGGCTTAACTCCCAGGCTATTTCTGCCAATAGTTTTGTAAGCCTGGGCAATAATTTTCGGTAATTCGCGCTGCTTGTCCGGTTCTGGGACTAAAGCCAAAGCATTAGCTACTTGAAAGTTCACTGCATCACCCTTGACATTCGCAAGGATCAACTCAGCTACTACGTCGAACACTCCCACCAGTCTCATCCCTAATTCCACAGCCGCTTCAGGGCCATGCTCATCCTGCACTCGTTTAATTACAGAGGGGAGTACCGTCATGGAGGGGGTGCCGAAACACTTCGCATATACTGCTGCGAATACCCTACCCCAGTTGTTGCATGCCGCCAACTCGGGGACTAAGTCTTTTGGCAAACTAATCGTAAGAATTCTGTGTTTTTCCACCGGAGATGTGTTTGGAAAAACTGCCTCCAGCTGGTCAAATTTCTCTGCAAGCCAATAAGGAAAATCATCCTTGTTTTGTGGGCGCTTGCCCATCACCGAATTCACCATGACAGGACTTATGGTCACACCTCCTGCACCAGCTGGATGGGCCGCAACTCCAGGTGGGGCTCCCTGGATGTTGCCTGTAACATACTGCACCAAGGCTCGATGCACTCGCACTAAAGCTGAATACGTGTTGCGCAGTTCCGCGACTGTTACCGTCATATATTGCGGATGTGGGGTGTACCCGGCCAAGACAGGCCAAGTGGCCCCATCAATAGATAAGGGGCCTAAACGAACCGAAGTAACCGGTTGGGGGAGGGCGCCATCAAACCAAACACGGTGTTGCCACGCCGTGAGCGGTACTTCAATATTCCTATAAGGTCTATAGAAATTAGGAACCACGGTGGCTTCATATTCATGGAACAAATTATCGTTCCCATCCACCGCCGGAAAGGTGACCCAAGAGTAGAACACCTCAAAATGGTAAGCTGGATCGGCTTGAACCACAAAGATCAGATCAACACCCGCGTCAGGCACTCCATACACTGTTAAGTGAGCCCGGAGCGCTGCACGGCTATGTGCCGCAATTTGAACAGCCATTGTAGGCTAGAAGTAGTCGACAATCTAAAAGGAGGCAGCACAAATAGGGTTTTATTTAAGAAACCTTTTAACAACTTCAAGCTCGAAAGAACCTATAAAAACGTCAATATAGGAGGTATCACCGTCACACACGCTTCCGGAAGCGTCCGTGAGGGGAGTTGTGGACAAGCACAAGCACTACTCAAGCGTCTCGCAGATAAGCCCACTCGTTGGTCGCGCCATGTTGTAGGGATTCTGCACATATACAGAGCTATGCACAGGATGATAGGACCTCGGAATATAGTGGTGATCCAACCATAAACCTTAGCACCTAAAACCCCAACCCGACTAGCCTTAGCGTCTCATTAGCAACAAAATTACCAATGATTAGACAACCCAGAACACGGTATCTCTCTCTCAGGACTCGCAGTAGCAAGAACACCCTTTCATCACTCACTCATACCTGTCCACAACGTGCGTAAGAAGAGACACTGTATAGTTTAAAATGTTTATTTCAACTAACGTGCTCTCAGATACAGTACACGTGTCAGTACTATCAGCATAATGCATAAGAATAATATAAGCAGCATAGTTACAACACCATAGAATACAAACGGGGAAAGCATTTCATAAAGCAGTGGATATAGGGCTAAATGACCTTACCACCCTCCCCGTGCTAGTAGCTAATGTATTATAAAAATAGAAGACCTCTGGGCATTGTCTAGCGAACCCCCATACCTCAGTGTCTAGATGCAAAGTCTACATCAGCAGACAATCACAGCTCTTCTCCCGGGAAAGGTATTTCTCCAAGTGTCTCCAAAGCGCGAAAAACGCAATATTAAAAGCACACAAATTTCTCCATGGCAGCTGTACATAGTGTTATGTCTAGGTGTGAGGGACTGGCCAGATCAGCAAGAACAAGGGACGTTGTTTTTCGACCTTGTACATGTTGTGCAGACGTAGCCCAAAGGGAACAGGAGAAAAGGTGAAAGACAGAAAATGCAGACAGTTCTAAAATAACTTGGCAGGAGCAGAGGCTGATAGAACAACGGCTCAAAGTAACGTGCGCAAAAAAGGCATCATGGCAGCCAGGCCTAAGTCAACGCAGCAAAGCAGACCAGGAGGCCACAAACCACATGACAACATTAGACGGGTACATAACGCCATCGCGGAAGCCCCGCGCCTAGGACGCCCTGCGGCGCTCCTACTAGCGGACATAGACAAAGCATTCGACTCCCTGAGTTGGACGTACCTTTTTAAACTCCTAGCAGCCATCAATCTGGGGCCCCGGTTCCTGGCGTATGTGAAGCTTTTATACACAGACCTCACGGCCTCGGTCCGCACGGCCGGCGGCTGCTCTGCCCCCTTTCCGATTCGCAGGGGCACTCGACAGGGGTGTCCCCTGTCCCCACTCTTATTTGCCTTAGCGATCGAACCTTTGGCCGCATGGGTGCGCTTTGACTCTGTTGTCAGGGGACTAGACTGGACGCCGGAATACTGAGACAAGATCGCGCTTTACGCCGACGATGTCCTGTTTTTTATGTCCGATCCGTGGTTCTCTGGGCCCCGTGTCCTCCAGATCCTTCGCATTTTCGGAGAGACCTCCGGTCTCCGTGCTAACCCGTCTAAATCTATACTGTTCCCCATACACGGGGACCAGCGAAGCCAGGCATGGGCATCGCAACTGCTCATCGCGGATACAGGCCTTAAGTATCTGAGGGGTCATTGTAACTCGCTGCCCCGAGGATGCCTGGTCGCGCAACATTGCCCCGCTGCTCTCCGCCGTCCGAGATGAGACAACGATCTGGTCTCAGTTGCCCCTATCACTCTATGGCAGGTCCGCAATTTTTAAAATGGTATCTCTCCCCCGCCTACTCTACCGACTCCAGAATTATCCGTACCTTATTCCCCCGTCGTGGTTCCTCCAGGTTAATGCTCTACTGAATAGATTCCTATGGCAAGGGGGCGCGATTCGAGTGGCGCTTGCAACCTGCATACAGTCCACGTACTGCGGGGGCATTGCGGCGGCGGATGTCCGTGCGTACTACTGGGCCTCGCATCTCTTGGTAATCAACGAGTGGTGGCATGGCTCCCATGCTGATCCAGCCTACTCCTTGGAACGGTCAGCTATGGAGGGCACCCCCCTGCTGCATCTCTTATACAGCAGTTCCCCCCTGACGGCGCTTCCTCCTGCCTGCAGAGTGGTCATTCAGATATGGAGGCGAGCGGTTAAGACCATGGGCTGGTGGGGCACGCTAACTGGCGCCACTCCCCTATGGCAAGGCACATTTCTCCGGCCAGTTGCGTCACTGATGAGGTTCCGCAGATGGGATGATATTGGCATTTCGACGCTGGGGGACGTGATGCAGGGGACCACCCTTAAATCCTTTCAAAAACTACAGACGGAGTTTGACCTTCACAAATCACAGTTCCACCGTTTCCTGCAGCTCAGACACGCATTGACCCCTCTGATACGACAATTAGAGTCATTACCTGAGTTCCACCCACTGGAGGGGCGTTTGCTGATGGGGGACCTTGGGGCCCATAAAATTAGACAAATCTACCAAACTCTCACGACGCACTCCAAGACCACCATCCAATGCACCCGGGCAGCCTGGGAGGCAGATCTACCCAGCTTGACAGATGACGATTGGGCCGAGGCGCTAGCTAGTCCCAGATACGCCACCGTCTCCACTAGATATCGGCTCATCCAATTCAAATACCTCCACAGTGTATATTATACACGTCTTCGCCTATGGAAAATGGGAGCAATCCCGTCTCCTGCCTGTCTCCGCTGCGGCACGGATGAGGGGTCGTTTTTGCATACGGTGTGGAGCTGTGGAACATTACAGTCCTTCTGGTCTGGTGTACTTTCTTGCATGGGGCGTGTCCTGGCATGGGATATCCCGTCTGACCCTAAATTGGTACTCTTACATAGCACTGAAGACATTGGGGGGAACAAGTATAAACAGCACTTGCTATTTTTGGGCCTCACCTTAGCCAAGCGGGACATAGCACAACATTGGAAAAATACGTCCCCGCCTTCTGTATCCAACTGGAAAAAAGCCCTAGACAGATGTATGTCGGCGGAAGTTGCTGTGTTTCGGGCGCGGGGATGCCCACAGAAACATGGAAAGATTTGGTCCAGTTGGGCCAAGTTTAGAGGTATAGATCTATCCCTGGTGTTACCGCCTGCTATCAGAGACCCCATAGAACGACTAGTGGTAAATGACCTACCGGTGTAAATTCTAGTGCTACTGAGACGTAGTTGGACATTCCTTGTGTATATACAGTGTATATTGCTTACAACAATGTGGCACGTGCGCAGGAGGGGGTCTGGGGGTTCTTGTGGTCTGATGTTCTGCAGACCTTTGGGGTGGGCGTTTACAGTACCTGAAGGAATGTCATACTGCATTTCAACTGTACTTTGTCTACTGGGCTTTGCCCTTCTGGTACGCTGAAAACCCAATAAAATCTGTTGTAAAAAAAAAAAAAAAAAACCCGTATAGAGGAGCTTCACGTAGGAAAGAAAGCGCAGGCCCAGGTTAAGTCTAGGAAGCAGAGCGAACAGGTAGACCCAGCTCAGGGAATCAAACGCCCTGTCCATGTCCGCCAAAAGGAGTGCCGCCGGTTCTCCTATTCGCTGAATCGCCGCAACCGCCACCTGAGCCCTTCTGATATTGTGCTGGGTAGCCCGTTGAGGCATGAACCCCGCCTGGTCGGGGTGCACCAGTGACGCGATATGGGGCAATAGTCGATTGGCCAGTGCCTTCGCCAGGATTTTGGCCTCCACATTTAACAGGGAAATGGGGCGGTAAGAGGCATGATTTTCCGGGGGACGCCCAGGCTTATGGAACACCACCACTTCTGCGTGTCTCCAGTCTGGGGGAAGTACACCTTTATCCCGGGCCTCCTCCACCACTGCCCGGAAATGTTGGGCCAACTGCACAGCATACTGGCGAAAAAACTCACTCGGAAACCCATTGGGTCCGGGCGCCTTCCCAGAGTTAAGTTCTCCCAGAGCCGCTCCCAGTTCCTCGGTCGACAAGGGGGCCTCCAGCTGGTCCCGCAACTCGTCCGACAACGCCTTGGGTGGCAGATCCGTAATAAACTTCTCAACTGCAGCAGCCGACAGACATTCCCGGGGGGTATAGAGATCCGCAAAATATGCCGCGAAACTCTCTGCTATAGCAGGAGGATCTGTAATCGGTGTCCCCGCCGGGTCCAAAATCCCCGGTAGGGCCTGGGAGTGAAAGGTGCCCTGACAAAGACGATGCAACATCTTACTAGACTTGTCCCCCCATTGGTACACTCTGCTGCGCGTTGCCAGCCAGGCCTGACGTGCCTCATCCATCAGCAGAGCTGCACATTCCTGTTGGGCCAAGAGCAATTGCCTCACTCCCTGACTCACGGCTCTGTCGATCAAGCCTCTCTATGTTCGCCTCAGCACGAGTCAGTTCCTCCCTACGCTGCCTGCGTGCTGCCGCGCACCAAGAAATGTCTACCCCTCGCAGAGTTGGCTTCAGCGCTTCCCACAAGGTGGCTGCACTGGCTACGGACCCCGCATTTGCTGTCAGATACTGAGCTATAGACTCACCCATATAGGCGGTATATTCCGCATTCTGGAGATTCCACACCGCCAGGCGCCACCGAAACGGCTGCCGTCCCCTGCCGGTATCCAGCTCAATTAGCATTGGAGAGTGGTCCGAGAGACCCCGAGGCAGAATCTCCGCCGCCACCACCCTATCTGCCATCGCCCGGGGAACAAAAATATAATCCAGTCTAGAAAAGGATTTGTGAACTGCTGAGAGGTAAGTGTATCCCTGAGTCGTGCCATGAGCACGCCGCCATGTGTCAACCCAGTCTAGCCCCCGCACCATAGAGTGTAGTTTTGTAGGAAGATCGCTCCTAAGACAGTCCCTACCCCCTGTCCTATCCTGAGCCATGTTCATAACATCATTCCAGTCCCCGCCCACGACAGATAACACATCCGGCATATCGGCCCATAGAGATTGCAGTCGCTCAATTGAATTCTACTGCAAAGGGGGAGGGGCATATACACTCCCTAGAATCAAGGGGTCCTCCCCGACCCTACCCCGGATAAATAAATAACGCCCCTGCCTGTCGATCCACTGCTGCTCATGCGTGTATGGGACCCTGCGATGTATCAATATGGCCACGCCTCGAGACCCTCTCATAAAGCCAGCATGATATACCCGTTGAAACCCATAGCGCTGCAGGCAAAGGGCCTTCGTGCCCATGAGATGTGTCTCTTTTAACATAAGAATATCCGCCTTCACCCTCTTTGCGTGTTGGAGTATGGCCCCCCGCTTGACCTTATCTAGGGCCCCTCGTATATTCCAACTTAGGATACGGAGACCACCCTGCTTCTCTCGCCCACCCTCGGGCATTCTAGCCATATGGGGTTGCATCATTGTTCAGCTCTAATATTAAGCCTTGGTGGCGTGTGTGTAGCCTGTTTCGGACCTGTAGTGGAAGTGCGACATGTAAACATAAACACCCCTTTCCCAACAAACCCCCCACCCCATACCTCAAAGAAAACACTGAAGTATCTGTCGCGGGAGGACTGGTCCCCGATCCCCAACAGGGGGATGGGCACTGCCCCAACCAATGGATCCCCAACTCACAGCCCATGACCACCTGGCAGGGCTCCCGCCAGCTCACACCTGACGGTAAAGCAAGCCCAGTTCAGGACATCCCGGTAGTCAATAAATGAAGTTCCGCAACACCGCACCGGCATCCTCCGCTAATGTTCCAATGTCTGACCCCCCTGGGCCGGCCCCCCTCGGGAGGAGGCACTGCAGGACTGCGAACGCCGCCGGGATCTCGACCGTCTGTTACCCCTCTGCCGCTGTCCACGGGGACCCCCCTGAGCTGCATCGCTCGAGGATGAATCTGACTCCCTTCCCGGTGGGGTGTGGGCCCTCACCCGAACCGTTTCATCCGTCCACTTGAATACCTCTTCTGGAGTGTCAAAGAAATGAGTGCGGGAACGAAAGACCACCCGGAGGCGGGCCGGAAAAAGCAGGGCATATGGAAGCTTGAGCTCTCGGAGCCGGGCCTTAGCGGCCATGAACGACTGACGTTGCTGCTGGACCAGCCGCGTGTAATCAGGGAATATCAGAATACGGGTATTTTTGAACAGCAAGGGTTCTTTGGCTCGGGCCTGCTTCAAAATAGCGTCCCTGTCCAAATAGTTCAATAATTTGGCAATGACAGGCCCCGGGCGAGCCCCCACCGGAGGCTTCTGCATGAGTGCCCGATGGGCCCGCTCCACTACAAAGCATCTGGACATAGCCTCGGGGGGGAGCCAGCCCTCCAGCCAGGTTGTGAGGAAGCGTTCCATGTTTCCCTCTTCGCAGCCCTCCGGAAACCCAACGAATCGGAGATTGTTGCGTCGGGCCCGTCCTTCCGCATCTTCCGCTCTGAGCGTGAGACCCTTTTGGACGGTCTCCATCACTGCCACCTTTCGTTTCAACTCCGTGACATCGTCCTCCACGCCAGAGATACGGGTCTCAGCCTCAGCAATACGGGACACCGCATTTCGTAGATCCTGCCGCAGTAGCATGACGTCCGCTCCAACTGCCCCAATTTTTGCATCCAACATGTCCCTAGATTGGGTGATGGCGGCCATTAGGGCCGCGTTGTCCGGCACCGCTCCCGGCTTGCCCCCAGAGGCTCCAGCCGCCGCCCCCGGGCCAGTAAATTTGTCAATAGGCCCCTGCCTGGTCGGGCCACCCCTTCCCTTGTCTCTGGTCATGGTTGTGTCTTGAGCTTCCTGGACTGGCCCAACCCTGACCACGTGGTATGAATGAGTTTTTTTGTATAGCGCAACGTTCACTCCAAGGAGTATCTTGGCGCTGTATGCGGAAAGGGAGGGCACCTACCAGGAGAAAGAGCTGACGTAGATTTAGATAATAGAGATTCAGAGAAAGGCCCAAGCAATATTATCTGGAATACCAAAAATCCATGTTTTTAAGGACTTCCTGAAATTGAGTTCAGTTTGTGTATGTCTAAGTTGAGTTGGCAAGGAGTTCCAGGCTTTGATCCCTATGGCCGCCAGTGTCTTTCCGCCCCTGGTTTTACGTTTAAAATTGGGTGTTGTTACAAGGTTCTCTGAGGATGACCTTAAAGTACGTTGAGTAATGTATGGCTTAGTTCTGACATTGAGATATTCAGGTCCAGTATTATTAGTTGTTTTATAGATGATGGTCAGAACCTTGTAGAGAACCCTCTTATGGACGGGCAGCCAGTGAAGGGTTTTTAGTGCTATTGCTGAGGAGGAATCTCTAGGCAAATTGAGTACCAGCCTCGCTGCGGCATTCTGGACCACCTGTAGTCTCTGTAGGACTTTTCTATTAGTTCCTGCATAGAGACTATTACAGTAGTCCAGGCGGGATAGAATTAAAGCTGCTACTACTGTCTTTTTGGCTGACATTGGGAGAAAATCAAAAAAAATTCTGAGAGTTTTTATTACTTGAAAACAGGTACCTGCCACAACAAGGGCTTGTTTGTGAAAGGATAATGTCTGATCGAATTTTATTCCCAGATTCCTTACAGTATCTACTGTAGTAGGAGGTGGGGCCGAATTGTACGGCCACCATTGGTCCGGTCTGAAAACGTTGGTCTTGCCAAACAACATTATCTCTGTTTTGGAGCTATTGCATTTCAGGTGATTAAGCTTCATCCAATCCATCACTGCTGTTAGACAGTGGTGAAATTTCTCTTCAGCCGCTGACGAATTCTTGTCTAGGGTAAGGATCAGTTGAGTGTCATCTGCATATGCGATGCACTCCACATCGTAGATGTCCATCAGATAAAGAAGTGGTGCCATGTAAAGGTTAAAGAGGGTTGGACTCGGGGCCGATCCCTGAGGGACCCCTGATGCCAGCCCTCTTTCTTGCGATCTATATCCTCCCAGTGTTACAATCTGTTTCCTGTTTTCCAAAAAAGATGTAATCCAGGCCAGTGCATTGTTAGTAATTCCACTGCATGCAAGTCTGTCTCTCAGAATATCATGAGAGACAGTGTCAAACGCCGCCGACAGATCCAACAGAACCAGTACCGCATCCTTTCCCTGATCCATAGCAAGTTTTAAGGATTCAGTGGTGTGCAGTAGTACTGATTCTGTTGAGTGACCGATCGAAGCCGGATTGCTTGGGATGTAAGATATTGGCTTCCTGAATAAAATCATTGAGTTGGTTGTTAACAAGTTTCTCAGCAATCTTACTCAGGCATGGCAACAGTGAAATCGGCCTGAGATTGGAAAGGATTGTTGGGTCTGAAAGTTTCTTTTTTGAAGCGGTTTCACAGCAGCAATTTTCCAGCTGTCGGGAATTTTAGCTAGTCTAAAAGTAGCATTAATAATCTGATTAATGATGGGGTTGATAGTATCTACCAGTGCATGCAAAATGTTTGGAGGGCAAGGATCAAAAGGCGAGCCGGATTTACAGGAGAGAATAGCTTGCCTGGATTGTTCTAGGTTGATCTCCTTTAAAACATATCAGTTCCTTATTACTTTTTCCTGTGGTCTGACCGTTTTGCATTTGGGGAAGTGTTTTAGTAAAATCTTTTTTTATATCCAGAATTTTTTTCTCAAAAAAGTCGGCGACAAGTGATGGCATCCCCCGCGGCCCGATCCAACCGCCGTATGTGCACCAGCCAGCACCGGGCCCCACTTCTCCGGCTCTCCGGTCGCCCCAGAGACCCAGTCCCACCTGGGCGCGTGGACTCGCGGACTCTATTCAGCCAGCCTCCAGAATGATGGTGCAATCGACCAGCGGGCGGTCTCGCACACCCACTCCGCCAAGTATTTCACACACCGGCCACGGCGGGCACCCCCAGCGGCCTATCCCTCAATCCTGCAGCCCGATCTCTTTACCACCAGCACTAGCAGCTGCGCAGAGCGATTAAATACCCAGCAAGCCCAGGATATCTCCACTTGCGTGAGGGCAGCCAAGCATATGTCCGGTACTTCACCATTTAGTCCAACTGCACCGCCGCTCTCCCGCCGCGACAGTCAATGCGGAGGGGAGAGGAATGTGTTGTCACTCTGCGCGGAGGCCCCAGTGAGTCCGATGTGCCCCTATGAGGGGGCAAGGCAGCCAACCCTCGTCACAACAGCCCCCCCATGCAGCCCGGTCCAGCCACCGATCCCCGTTGTATCACTGGACGGGGGGGGCCCCAATCACCGCTGCCGCACCGGAACCACAGAGAACGCCAAGTGTCACCGAGAGGGGTGGACTGGGGGGGGGCCAGGCCGCCTACCAATCCCCCGGCAGCCCCCCACGCGGCCCGATTGTGCCGCCGGTCCCCCCCACAGCGCCAATGTTAAAGGGCGCCTCAAATTGCAGGCCAGCCGCCCCTATCGCCGGCCGCCTCAACCCTCACGCCCCTCAGCTGCAGACGGGTCCCGGGGACCGCCACCCCTCCTGCCGCATGCATTCCTCCTTACCACCGCGGCCCGGTCCGGCCGCCAGATCACCTCAGCAGGCCCGCCGTCTGAACCTCCAAGCCCCAGCACAGCTCCCGCAGCTCGATCGGTTGGCGGGCCTCCTGCCGCAGGGCCAGACCGCTCTCCGCCTCCAGGTGTGCCCGCCGGCCAGGCCGAACTCCACACTCAATTCCCGATCGCCGACGGAGACACCGCTCACAGCTCCCGGGCCCCTCCTCTCTCGACCAGGCCTCTCCTCCGCTGCGACGGAATTACTGCTCCACAGCGGCTCCCCGGTCCGAGATTGCACCGGTCGATGGAGTAGCCGGTGCAGCGCCACAGACACGGTATATGCTACCTCGAATGTTCCGGGATGCCAGGATAATTGTCGGATATGTGGCGGGCTGGACGGAGCCGGCTTAGCACACGTCCGCCATGTTGGCTTACCAAGCCACGCCCCCACGGTCTGACCACTTTTTAATTTCTTTGTCTATTCAGGACACTGTACCTGCACGCAAAATAAATAACCCTCTGTCCCTTAAGCGCCCGTGGCACAAACTAAATTGGGATCAATTTCAAGCCCATCTCTCCGCTACAGTTCCGGTGTTATCAATGGATCCTGATAAGGCTAATTCGGCCTTTTCAGAGTGGATCAACCAACCGCTGGATAAGATGATTCCAGCTAAATGGTATCTGAACCGCACTTCCAAATCGAACCCGTGGTACAATGATAAATTAGCTGCGCTGCGGAAAACTTGCAAAAAATATGAAAGATTTTGGAGAAGGGACTTTGACCCGTTATCTAAAGTTCTCTATCGGGATGCTGTAAAGATTTATCACAAGGCTATCCATACAGAGCGAGCTGCTTTTTATGCTAAAGAAATCAGTAACAGCACTAACCCCGCAAAGAGCATTTTTAAGGTCTCGCCTACGCAGCGCGCATGCGCTGCATAGGAAAAAGACCTTTTGGAATCGCTTTGGCTTTTCAGCCAAAAACGTGCACGCGTTCCATTTCCTTCAATGGCAACGCATGCACGTTTGGCGATTCCCTTGCGGGAGCGAGCGGCGCCATATGGTAGCAATTATCGCTCCTGGCGCCGCTCGCTCCTGCAAGGGAATCGCGCAGGCCCCCTCCTCTCCCCCTCCCCCTGCTGCCGTGCGAGGCGCGCTGGCTTGTTTTTTCTTCTCAGAGTGGGCAGGCTCGGCAACTGTTTGCGTCTATCATCCTTTCACCTTTCACCTCTGCACCGCGCATTTCATATACTCTTCTGGCGAGCAAGAGCGCTTCATCTGCCAACACGCTTCTTGGCGCCGCTGTTCTCTCTTTACTCGGCTTTATAAGTGAGCGTCTCTGCACCTTGGCTCTCTGCTTCACCCCAGTCGCTCCTATTACTTCCTCTCTCCTCTCCCAGTCTTCCTTCCAACACTGCGGTCTCTTCTCTGCTCGGCTGCCTTTGTCGCTCCTTCCTCTCAACTTCTGTATCCATCCCACTTTGCCTTCTCTTGTGCACTTCCCTCCAATATTTACATCTCCTTTGTTTCTGAAGCTTCATGTCTCCCTTCTGTCCCTGGCCAAGTTTATTTTTTTCTCTTGCTCTCTTACGTTTTATTCTGTTTTATTTAATTGCCTTTCAACATTTTATTTTCGTTTTCTTGCAGAAGCAGGCTACTCATATAAATATTTTCATTTTTCCATTAGATTCACGTGTCTAGCGGTGCATGTTGCTGGAGGCTGCTTCCGAGCGCTATGGCCTCAGAACCGACAGTCCTTAGCAGTGCGGTGGAGATGCCTACTGAGACGGACCCCCGACCACTGCCCGTTAAAGATAAAGAAGGCCCCGCCCCTCCGGTCCCCTTGCCTCGGTCGCTGCAGAAGTTTTACCAGGGAGAGCCTTTGGCTCTAGGGGTGAGTACAAAGACTATGCCCAGGGCTTTAAGTGGGTCGGGTCCTGCCGGTGCTCAGCACCGGCAGTTCTTAAAAGCAGGTGCTGAGCCGGGTAACTTTCGGGCTCTCCATTTTTGCCCTCACCATTAGGATGAAAAAAAATCTGAACTCTGCAGCAGTGCCACTGCTCAAAGCCTTTGATGTAACTTCAAAGAGACTCGTTATGTTTCTTACAGTCTCATCATTTCAGAACTGAAGCATTTTCAATATTGTATGCAACTAACAACCATTGACAAAGCCAATAGTCCTGGCTTGTTGTAAGTGTAATTTTACTTGTATTATATATATGGATGCAATGACAGAAACAGCAAAATACCAGTCGGGTGGCAAACTAAGCAAGCACAGATTTTTAGCGTTGGTGTTTTTAAGCCATGCCCTTAATTACATCTGCCACACCCCTTTGAGAGATCCCCCAGTTTTTTCATCCACTTAAAGCCCTGACCATGCCTCGGAGGTATGGTATTGTATTGTATTACAGCATTTATATAGCGCTTACTACCCCTGTGTGGGGCGCTGAAGCACTTACTTACATGGCTTGCACGCAGCTTTATGTAGGGTGTTTGGTTGGAAGGATGTTGTCTTTGTTTCGATCCTATGTGGGAAGTGTTTCCATGCCGTACGTGATTACCACTGAGGTGCGGTTGTCGTGTTATGGGAGGTAGTGGGTAGCGGTGTGGTGGGAGGTGACGTGCAAGAGAAAGATGTGCAGTTTTGTGGTTTTCAGTATGCTGGTAGCATTAAAAGCTCTGCAGGTCCCTTTATAATATTTCATATGATATAGTCTGCTTAGCTGGTTACTGTACTGGGTTTGTGTGTTTGGAAGTGTAAGCAGGGCTCGAGTCGGGGTACCACGCGGGTGGACGGCTTCCCCCCACTTATTTTACCGGGAGCTCGATAACTGGAGCAAATGGAGCCACACATTCACTCTTTGGCCTCTCTGGGGCGAGATCGGAGCTCATTCAGAACGCTGCTCACGCGCTGGCTTCTCTGATGCAATCGCATCTAAGGGGTGAGCGAGGGGAGGCAATGAGTCTGATGGTGCAAGCCACCTTTCGTGATGTCACTTCCTGTCGTGACGTCAGCGTCCCCCCACTTCTTTTTTTAGGACTTGTGCCCTGAGTGTAAGACGTACCTAACCTTTATTTATGTCCATAATTCTGCCACTGACATGAGATTCTCGTAACGATTTGCTACTCAGCACTCATTTGTGAGATTGTTGTAAAGATTTGCTACTCAGCACTTATTTGTGAGATTCTTGTAAAGATTTGCTACTCAGCACTTATTTGTAGCGAACGTTATGACTCCAAAAATTGAGCTTGGGTCCTGTGCTATGGAATCCTGTTGTACTCTATAAATATATTGCACGTGTTGGGACAGGAATGTTCCCTGCCTTGAATACAGGTGTGTTCTCCTGCCCTAAGTGCCTGGCTTGGAGTTCATCTGGTGTCGTGACTTTTATTTTGTCTCTAGTGTCATGCTAATCTAACCATACATGCAGACTATAGGTCCTGACTTGTCCTTTGACCTGGCGGGCACAACAAGCATGTCCTCGTCATTTTTGTTTTAAAAAAATATATTTTTATTTTGTGTTTTCACATGAATTTTACTGCAAAAAAATCAACATCCCCTTTAAAATAATGTGACCCAGTTACATTACAGATAAATCCATACATATAATCTGTAGCACATTAGTCTCCTATAAAATCGTCCAGCCCATTCATCTCTCCCCCGTAAATCCACCTTTTAAGCATTTCCACTGTAGGTTCCCGTCTAAATGTAATGGCAGGACCTCTTTTGGGCATAGCATGGCAGTGGTCTTTAGAATGTCGCTGCTCCCTCCTACCCAAGCCCATAGTGTTCCTTTTATTTCCCCATATTGTGTCAAATTGTTTGGGGGATCCCCTGCTAGTATAAACCGCCCTCTCCGCCTCCATGCACATATCCATGTCTGTATGCCATTGCCACATAGTTGGAACCTTTGACCCTTCTCTTTTCTCTTTTAGCAGTCATAAATCCTAAGTGCCAGAATAACAAGCATTGGCATAGCCAAGAGGTCTCGCCTTTGGGACCTTATAAGTATTTAGTTATGCAGCACAATATCCTTGGTGCAACAACATCAACTGTTGCATGGCTAAACACTTCTAAGGTCCCAAAGGCGAGACCTATTGGCTATGCCAATGCTTGTTTTTATTGTCTCAGGTCTTAAAAATCCGAGGGGGGCCGCCGGCCGACTGATCTCCTCAGACAAACATTGCGAGGAGCTTGCCTTATTTTTTCTTAAAAAGGTAGAAGACATTCATAAATACTTTCCTGCGACCCAAACCGACTGGCCTGCTTTACCTAATAAGGATACGATCTCCACTTTAGAGGCTTTCCCTCAGATTCAGTCGGACCGTCTACTTGCCCTCTGTGTTAAAATTAAATCGGGTTCACCGGCCGACCCACTGAAACCTGACCACTTTAGGAAAATTTTACCTACTATTTCTCCTCTCCTAGGTCAAGTGATTAATAAATCGCTAAGCCAAGCTGTTGTGCCTACAGCATGGAAACAAAGCGATACCAAAGGGGATGATGGACGGAGTGTTTGAGCTAATCAAACACTCACCCCCAGTCAACTGATCTGGGTTTAATCCATCATCATTCTTTAGCTCACTCCACCACCCCAGTTCAGACATGGCCATATGCAAATCAGTCTGACCCTGTGCCTCATGGGAACAGTCCAGCCCGAACTGCCAAGCCATGTCTTCCCTGGACCGGAAACAAGCATCCTGGGACCGGTTTCTGGCTATTCAGCCGTCATCAGCCAGGCTAGCTTGAATCCAGTGGCAAAGTGAGCAAGGGACCCACGTCTGGGCATACCCTGCCAACTTAGGGCGAACAAAGCGATACCAAAGGGGATGATGGACGGAGCGTTTGAGCTAATCAAACACTCACCCCAGTCAACTGATCTGGGTTTAATCCATCATCAATCTTTAGCTCACTCCACCACCCCAGTTCAGACATGGCCATATGCAAATCAGTCTGACCCTGTGCCTCATGGGAACAGTCCAGCCCGAACTGCCAAGCCATGTCTTCCCTGGACCGGAAACAAGCATCCTGGGACCGGTTTCTGGCTATTCAGCCGTCATCAGCCAGGCTAGCTTGAATCCAGTGGCAAAGTGAGCAAGGAACCCACGTCTGGGCATACCCTGCCAACTTAGGGGCGAACAAAGCGATACACAAAGGGGATGATGGACGGAGCGTTTGAGCTAATCAAACACTCACCCCCAGTCAACTGATCTGGGTTTAATCCATCATCATTCTTTAGCTCACTCCACCACCCCAGTTCAGACATGGCCATATGCAAATCAGTCTGAACCTGTGCCTCATGGGAACAGTCCAGCCCGAACTGCCAAGCCATGTCTTCCCTGGACCGGAAACAAGCATCCTGGGACCGGTTTCTGGCTATTCAGCCGTCATCAGCCAGGCTAGCTTGAATCCAGTGGCAAAGTGAGCAAGGGACCCACGTCTGGGCATACCCTGCCAACTTAGGGCGAACAAGCGATACCAAAGGGGATAATGGACGGAGCATTTGAGCTAATCAAACACTCACCCCCAGTCAACTGATCTGGGTTTAATCCATCATCATTCTTTAGCTCACTCCACCACCCCAGTTCAGACATGGCCATATGCAAATCAGTCTGACCCCTGTGCCTCATGGGAACAGTCCAGCCCGAACTGCCAAGCCATGTCTTCCCTGTACCGGAAACAAGCATCCTGGGACTGGTTTCTGGCTATTCAGCCGTCATCAGCCAGGCTAGCTTGAATCCAGTGGCAAAGTGAGCAAGGGACCCACGTCTGGGCATACCCTGCCAACTTAGGGCGAACAAAGCGATACCAAAGGGGATGATGGATGGAGCGTTTGAGCTAATCAAACACTCACCCCCAGTCAACTGATCTGGGTTTAATCCATCATCATTCTTTAGCTCACTCCACCACCCCAGTTCAGACATGGCCATATGCAAATCAGTCTGACCCTGTGCCTCATGGGAACAGTCCAGCCCGAACTGCCAAGCCATGTCTTCCCTGGACCGGAAACAAGCATCCTGGGACCGGTTTCTGGCTATTCAGCCGTCATCAGCCAGGCTAGCTTGAATCCAGTGGCAAAGTGAGCAAGGGACCCACGTCTGGGCATACCCTGCCAACTTAGGTCGAACAAAGCGATACCAAAGGGGATGATGGACGGAGCGTTTGAGCTAATCAAACACTCACCCCCAGTCAACTGATCTGGGTTTAATCCATCATCATTCTTTAGCTCACTCCACCACCCCAGTTCAGACATGGCCATATGCAAATCAGTCTGACCCTGTGTCTCATGGGAACAGTCCAGCCCGAACTGCCAAGCCATGTCTTCCCTGGACCGGAAACAAGCATCCTGGGACCGGTTTCTGGCTATTCAGCCGTCATCAGCCAGGCTAGCTTGAATCCAGTGGCAAAGTGAGCAAGGGACCCACGTCTGGGCATACCCTGCCAACTTAGGGCGAACAAAGCGATACTAAAGGGGATGATGGACGGAGCGTTTGAGCTAATCAAACACTCACCCCCAGTCAACTGATCTGGGTTTAATCCATCATCATTCTTTAGCTCACTCCACCACCCCAGTTCAGACATGGCTGTATGCAAATCAGTCTGACCCTGTGCCTCATGGGAACAGTCCAGCCCGAACTGCCAAGCCATGTCTTCCCTGGACCGGAAACAAGCATCCTGGGACCGGTTTCTGGCTATTCAGCCGTCATCAGCCAGGCTAGCTTGAATCCAGTGGCAAATTGAGCAAGGGACCCACGTCTGGGCATACCCTGCCAACTTAAGGCGAACAAAGCGATACCAAAGGGGATGATGGACGGAGCGTTTGAGCTAATCAAACACTCACCCCCAGTCAACTGATCTGGGTTTAATCCATCATCATTCTTTAGCTCACTCCACCACCCCAGTTCAGACATGGCCATATGCAAATCAGTCTGACCCTGTGCCTCATGGGAACAGTCCAGCCCGAACTGCCAAGCCATGTCTTTTTCTTGGACCGGAAACAAGCATCCTGGGACCGGTTTCTGGCTATTCAGCCGTCATCAGCCAGGCTAGCTTGAATCCAGTGGCAAAGTGAGCAAGGGACCCACGTCTGGGCATACCCTGCCAACTTAGGGCGAACAAAGCGATACCAAAGGGGATGATGGACGGAGCGTTTGAGCTAATCAAACACTCACCCCCAATCAACTGATCTGGGTTTAATCCATCATCATTCTTTAGCTCACTCCACCACCCCAGTTCAGACATGGCCATATGCAAATCAGTCTGACACTGTGCCTCATGGGAACAGTCCAGCCCGAACTGCCAAGCCATGTCTTCCCTGGACCGGAAACAAGCATCCTGGGACCGGTTTCTGGCTATTCAGCCGTCATCAGCCAGGCTAGCTTGAATCCAGTGGCAAAGTGAGCAAGGGACCCACGTCTGGGCATACCCTGCCAACATAGGGCGAACAAAGCGATACCAAAGGGGATGATGGACGGAGCGTTTGAGCTAATCAAACACTCACCCCCAGTCAACTGATCTGGGTTTAATCCATCATCATTCTTTAGCTCACTCCACCACCCCAGTTCAGACATGGCCATATGCAAATCAGTCTGACCCTGTGCCTCATGGGAACAGTCCAGCCCGAACTGCCAAGCCATGTCTTCCCTGGACCGGAAACAAGCATCCTGGGACCGGTTTCTGGCTATTCAGCCGTCATCAGCCAGGCTAGCTTGAATCCAGTGGCAAAGTGAGCAAGGGACCCACGTCTGGGCAAACCCTGCCAACTTAGGGCGAACAAAGCGATACCAAAGGGGATGATGGACGGAGCGTTTGAGCTAATCCTTCTGGATCTTAGTGCCACATTCGACACTGTGTCCCATGCTGTCCTGTTGCTCCGTCTGGAAGAGGCTGGCATTGGTGGCCTTGCTTTGAAGTGGCTGGCGTCATTTCTGTCCGATAGGACTTTTCAGGTGATTGCTCCCCCTTTACCTCGCCCACCTTTCCCATCAAGCACGGGGTACCACAGGGCTCTTCATTGAGCCCTCTGCTCTTTAATTTGTATGTACAACCTTTGGCTGTTTTAGCCAAGAGCAGAGGATTGACTGTGGTCTCCTACGCCGACGACATGCAGCTGGTGGTAGCCCTCTCGAGCAACTCTAAGCACGACGCCTCGAAGTTTCATCAGGCGATCTTGCTGCAGTTGCCGGGTGGATGACAGCTAACTGCCTCCAGCTGAATGCTAGTAAGTCAGAGGTGTTGCTGGTGGGTAGGGATCACGGGTTATGGAATGAGTACTGGTGGCCTACGAATTTAGGCACCCCCCCTCCTCCTAAACAGGCGGTGAAGAACTTGGGGGTTTGGATGGACGCCTCTCTCAATTTCCAGACCCAAACAAAGAAGGTGGCGGGTACCTGCTTTGGTTTGCTGCGCGGTCTCAAACCTATTTTGGGCTTCTTTGATGCCCCGACTAGACAGATTATTATTCAGGCCCTGATTATATCGAGGCTTGATTACGCGAACTCTCTGTATCTGGGGACTAACACGGCTGAAGTACTCAGGTTACAGAGAGCTCAGAACGCTGCGGCAAGATCTCTTCTGGGTCTGCGTAGAGTCTGCTCGGTGGCTAGTACAATCCGCCACCTCCATTGGCTGCCTGTAGCTCAACGGATTGAGTTCAAGGCTCTCTGTTTAGCTTTTAAAATTTTGAAGGCCGCCTCCCCCAACATTCTGACGGATCTGTTATCTTTTTATGTCCCCTCCCGTCAGCTTCGCTCCATGGGCCAACATTTATTAGTGGTCCCTCGGGTCAGGAGGACCCGGGCTGGAGGGCGTTCCTTCCGGTACAGAGCAGCTATTCTTTGGAACTCACTGCCTCTCTATATTCGTGGTCTCAGTAATCTCTTCGAATTTAGGAGGGCTATTAAAACTTTTCTATTTCCCACTGTGTAGGTCTCTTGGCTTCTCCTTTGCGCTGTGGTCTCCTATTTGCTGTTTAGCGCCGGGACGCCTCTTGGCCGGGGCAGCTGTTGCGCTCTATAAATCTCTCAGATACAAATACAAAATACCAATTTGCATATGGCCATGTCTGAACTGGGGTGGTGGAGTGAGCTAAAGAATGATGATGGATTAAACCCAGATCAGTTGACTGGGGGTGAGTGTTTGATTAGCTCAAGCGCTCCGTCCATCATCCCCTTTGGTATCGCTTTGTTCGCCCTAAGTTGGCAGGGTATGCCCAGACGTGGGTCCCTTGCTCACTTTGCCACTGGATTCAAGCTAGCCTGGCTGATGACGGCTGAATAGCCAGAAACCAGTCCCAGGATGCTTGTTTCCGGTCCAGGGAAGACATGGCTTGGCAGTTCGGGCTGGACTGTTCCCATGAGGCACAGGGTCAGACTGATTTGCATATGGCCATGTCTGAACTGGGGTGGTGGAGTGAGCTAAAGAATGATGATGGATTAAACCCAGATCAGTTGACTGGGGGTGAGTGTTTGATTAGCTCATGCGCTCCGTCCATCATCCCCTTTGGTATCGCTTTGTTCGCCCTAAGTTGGCAGGGTATGCCCAGACGTGGGTCCCTTGCTCACTTTGCCACTGGATTCAAGCTAGCCTGGCTGATGACGGCTGAATAGCCAGAAACCAGTCCCAGGATGCTTGTTTCCGGTCCAGGGAAGACATGGCTTGGCAGTTCGGGCTGGACTGTTCCCATGAGGCACAGGGTCAGACTGATTTGCATATGGCCATGTCTGAACTGGGGTGGTGGAGTGAGCTAAAGAATGATGATGGATTAAACCCAGATCAGTTGACTGGGGGTGAGTGTTTGATTTGCTCTAACGCTCCGTCCATCATCCCCTTTGGTATCGCTTTGTTTGCCCTAAGTTGGCAGGGTATGCCCAGACGTGGGTCCCTTGCTCACTTTGCCACTGGATTCAAGATAGCCTGGCTGATGAGGGTTTGGAACCCGAAACCGCCCGAGGATGCTTGTTTCCGGTCCAGGGAAGACATGGCTTGGCAGTTCGGGCTGGACTGTTCCCATGAGGCACAGGGTCAGACTGATTTGCATATGGCCATGTCTGAACTGGGGTGGTGGAGTGAGCTAAAGAATGATGATGGATTAAACCCAGATCACTTGACTGGGGGTGAGTGTTTGATTTGCTCTAACGCTCCGTCCATCATCCCCTTTGGTATCGCTTTGTTCGCCCTAAGTTGGCAGGGTATGCCCAGACGTGGGTCCCTTGCTCACTTTGCCACTGGATTCAAGATAGCCTGGCTGATGAGGGTTTGGAACCCGAAACCGGTCCCAGGATGCTTGTTTCCGGTCCAGGGAAGACATGGCTTGGCAGTTCGGGCTGGACTGTTCCCATGAGGCACAGGGTCAGACTGATTTGGGGGCATTGCGGTTATTGTTAAAACCGGCTATCCCTGTACCTTTATTAAACAGCCCATTGTGGACTGCGAATGTGCTTGTTTTAAAATTGCTTTTAATCCCAATTATACCTTGACTGGTCTATTGGTATATCGTCCCCCGGGTCCATCTAAGGTTTTTAGGGAAGCCCTTGTTGAAACCGTCAGCACCTTGGCGGTTAACACCCCCAATTTTACAGTTTTAGGTGACTTGAACCTTCATCTTTTGATAACCATCGTGAAGTGGAGGTGGCTAATCTAGTGGCGGATTCGGCGGCTTGTCAGCTTGTCCAGCGTGTCTTTGGCCCTACACACTCGGCTGGTCATCTGCTTGACCCTGTTTTCACTAACATTTCGTCCCTCACGGTCCAACCGCCGGTTCCTGTGGGTTGGTCTGACCACTTTTTAATTTCTTTGTCTATTCAGGACACTGTACCTGCGCGCAAAATAAATAACCCTCTGTCCCTTAAGCGCCCGTGGCACAAACTAAATTGGGATCAATTTCAAGCCCATCTCTCCGCTACAGCTCCGGTGTTATCAATGGATCCTGATAAGGCTAATTCGGCCTTTTCAGAGTGGATCAACCAACCGATGGATAAGATGATTCCAGCTAAATGGTCCCTGAACAGCACTTCCAAATCAAACCTGTGGTACAATGATAAATTAGCTGCGCTGCGGAAAATTTGCAAAAAATATGAAAGATTTTGGAGAAGGGACTTTGACCCGTTATCTAAAGTTCTCTATCGGGATGCTGTAAAGATTTATCACAAGGCTATCCATACAGAGCGAGCTGCTTTTTATGCTAAAGAAATCAGTAACAGCACTAACCCCGCAAAGAGCATTTTTTCTATTGTCTCAGGTCTTAAAAATCCGAGGGGGGCCGCCGGCCCACTGATCTCCTCGGACAAACAATGCGAGGAGCTTGCCTTATTTTTTCTTAAAAAGGTAGAAGACATTCATAAATGCTTTCCTGCGACCCAAACCGACTGGCCTGCTTTACCTAATAAGGATACGATCTCCACTTTAGAGGCTTTCCCTCAGATTCAGTCGGACCGTCTACTTGCCCTCTGTGTTAAAATTAAATCGGGTTCACCGGCCGACCCACTGAAACCTGACCACTTTAGGAAAATTTTACCTACTATATCTCCTCTCCTAGGTCAAGTGATTAATAAATCGCTAAGCCAAGCTGTTGTGCCTACAGCATGGAAACAGGCTAGGGTGATACCGTTGCTCAAAAAATCCTCATTGGACCCTAAAAAGCCAGAAAATTTCAGGCCAATTTCATTACTTTCATGGCCTGCTAAGATCACAGAGGCATATATTAACTCCATCCTTTCAGACCATCTGACTACCAACGATATTCTTGATCCCTCGCAAAACGGCTTTCGCCCCGGCCATAGCACTGAGTCGGCGCTCCTGGCGGTGACGGAACATCTCTGGACAGCTATGGACGCAGGAAAGACATTGGCACTGATCCTTCTGGATCTTAGTGCCGCATTCAACACTGTGTCCCATGCTGTCCTGTTGCGCCATCTGGAAGAGGCTGGCATTGGTGGCCTTGCTTTGAAGTGGCTGGCGTCATTTCTGTCCGATAGGACTTTTCAGGTGATTGCTCCCCCTTTTACCTCGCCCACCTTTCCCATCAAGCACGGGGTACCACAGGGCTCTTCATTGAGCCCTCTGCTCTTTAATTTGTATGTACAACCTTTGGCTGTTTTAGCCAAGAGCAGAGGATTGACTGTGGTCTCCTACGCCGACGACATGCAGCTGGTGGTAGCCCTCTCGAGCAACTCTAAGCACGACGCCTCAAAGTTTCAAGGCGATCTTGCTGCAGTTGCCGGGTGGATGACAGCTAACTGCCTCCAGCTGAATGCTAGTAAGTCAGAGGTGTTGCTGGTGGGTAGGGATCACGGGTTATGGAATGAGTACTGGTGGCCTACGAATTTAGGCACCCCCCCCCTCCTCCTAAACAGGCGGTGAAGAACTTGGGGGTTTGGATGGCCGCCTCTCTCAATTTCCAGCCCCAAACAAAGAAGGTGGCGGGTACCTGCTTTGGTTTGCTGCGCGGTCTCAAACCTATTTTGGGCTTCTTTGATGCCCCGACTAGACAGATTATTATTCAGGCCCTGATTATATCGAGGCTTGATTACGCGAACTCTCTGTATCTGGGGGCTAACAAGGCTGAAGTACTCAGGTTACAGAGAGTTCAGAACGCTGCGGCAAGATCTCTTCTGGGTCTGCGTAGAGTCTGCTCGGTGGCTAATACAATCCGCCACCTCCATTGGCTGCCTGTAGCTCAACGGATTGAGTTCAAGGCTCTCTGTTTAGCTTTTAAAATTTTGAAGGCCGCCTCCCCCAACATTCTGACGGATCTGTTATCCTTTTATGTCCCCTCCCGTCAGCTTCGCTCCATGGGCCAACATTTATTAGTGGTCCCTTGGGTCAGGAGGACCCGGGCTGGAGGGCGTTCCTTCCGGTACAGAGCAGCTATTCTTTGGAACTCACTGCCTCTCTATATTCGTGGTCTCAGTAATCTCTTCGAATTTAGGAGGGCTATTAAAACTTTTCTATTTCCCACTGTGTAGGTCTCTTGGCTTCTCCTTTGCGCTGTGGTCTCCTATTTGCTGTTTAGCGCCGGGACGCCTCTTGGCCGGGGCAGCTGTTGCGCTCTATAAATCTCTCAAATACAAATACAAAATACCAATTTGCATATGGCCATGTCTGAACTGGGGTGGTGGAGTGAGCTAAAGAATGATGATGGATTAAACCCAGATCAGTTGACTGGGGGTGAGTGTTTGATTTGCTCTAACGCTCCGTCCATCATCCCCTTTGGTATCGCTTTGTTCGCCCTAAGTTGGCAGGGTATGCCCAGACGTGGGTCCCTTGCTCACTTTGCCACTGGATTCAAGATAGCCTGGCTGATGAGGATTTGGAACCCGAAACCGGTCCCAGGATGCTTGTTTCCGGTCCAGGGAAGACATGGCTTGGCAGTTCGGGCTGGACTGTTCCCATGAGGCACAGGGTCAGACTGATTTGCATATGGCCATGTCTGAACTGGGGTGGTGGAGTGAGCTAAAGAATGATGATGGATTAAACCCAGATCAGTTGACTGGGGGTGAGTGTTTGATTTGCTCTAACGCTCCGTCCATCATCCCCTTTGGTATCGCTTTGTTTGCCCTAAGTTGGCAGGGTATGCCCAGACGTGGGTCCCTTGCTCACTTTGCCACTGGATTCAAGATAGCCTGGCTGATGAGGGTTTGGAACCCGAAACCGGCCCGAGGATGCTTGTTTCCGGTCCAGGGAAGACATGTCTTGGCAGTTCGGGCTGGACTGTTCCCATGAGGCACAGGGTCAGACTGATTTGCATATGGCCATGTCTGAACTGGGGTGGTGGAGTGAGCTAAAGAACGATGATGGATTAAACCCAGATCACTTGACTGGGGGTGAGTGTTTGATTTGCTCTAACGCTCCGTCCATCATCCCCTTTGGTATCGCTTTGTTCGCCCTAAGTTGGCAGGGTATGCCCAGACGTGGGTCCCTTGCTAACTTTGCCACTGGATTCAAGATAGCCTGGCTGATGAGGGTTTGGAACCCGAAACCGGTCCCAGGATGCTTGTTTCCGGTCCAGGAAAGACATGGCTTGGCAGTTCGGGCTGGACTGTTCCCATGAGGCACAGGGTCAGACTGATTTGCATATGGCCATGTCTGAACTGGGGTGGTGGAGTGAGCTAAAGAATGATGATGGATTAAACCCAGATCAGTTGACTGGGGGTGAGTGTTTGATTTGCTCTAACGCTCCGTCCATCATCCCCTTTGGTATCGCTTTGTTCGCCCTAAGTTGGCAGGGTATGCCCAGACGTGGGTCCCTTGCTCACTTTGCCACTGGATTCAAGATAGCCTGGCTGATGAGGGTTTGGAACCCGAAACCGGTCCCAGGATGCTTGTTTCCGGTCCAGGGAAGACATGGCTTGGCAGTTCGGGCTGGCCTGTTCCCATGAGGCACAGGGTCAGACTGATTTGCATATGGCCATGTCTGAACTGGGGTGGTGGAGTGAGCTAAAGAATGATGATGGATTAAACCCAGATCAGTTGACTGGGGGTGAGTGTTTGATTTGCTCTAACGCTCCGTCCATCATCCCCTTTGGTATCGCTTTGTTCGCCCTAAGTTGGCAGGGTATGCCCAGACGTGGTTCCCTTGCTCACTTTGCCACTGGATTCAAGATAGCCTGGCTGATGAGGGTTTGGAACCCGAAACCGGTCCCAGGATGCTTATTTCCGGTCCAGGGAAGACATGGCTTGGCAGTTCGGGCTGGACTGTTCCCATGAGGCACAGGGTCAGACTGATTTGGGGGCATTGCGGTTATTGTTAAAACCGGCTATCCCTGTACCTTTATTAAACAGCCCATTGTGGACTGCGAATGTGCTTGTTTTAAAATTGCTTTTAATCCCAATTATACCTTGACTGGTCTATTGGTATATCATCCCCCGGGTCCCTCTAAGGTTTTTAGGGAAGCCCTTGTTGAAACCGTCAGCACCTTGGCGGTTAACACCCCCAATTTTACAGTTTTAGGTGACTTGAACCTTCATTTTTTGATAACCATCGTGAAGTGGAGGTGGCTAATCTAGTGGCGGATTTGGCGGCTTGTCAGCTTGTCCAGCGTGTCTTTGGCCCTACACACTCGGCTGGTCATCTGCTTGACCCTGTTTTCACTAACATTTCGTCCCTCACGGTCCAACCGCCGGTTCCTGTGGGTTGGTCTGACCACTTTTTAATTTCTTTGTCTATTCAGGACACTGTACCTGCGCGCAAAATAAATAACCCTCTGTCCCTTAAGCGCCCGTGGCACAAACTAAATTGGGATCAATTTCAAGCCCATCTCTCCGCTACAGCTCCGGTGTTATCAATGGATCATGATAAGGCTAATTCGGCCTTTTCAGAGTGGATCAACCAACCGATGGATAAGATGATTCCAGCTAAATGGTCCCTGAACCGCACTTCCAAATCAAACCTGTGGTACAATGATAAATTAGCTGCGCTGCGGAAAACTTGCAAAAAATATGAAAGATTTTGGAGAAGGGACTTTGACCCGTTATCTAAAGTTCTCTATCGGGATGCTGTAAAGATTTATCACAAGGCTATCCATACAGAGCGAGCTGCTTTTTATGCTAAAGAAATCAGTAACAGCACTAACCCCGCAAAGAGCATTTTTTCTATTGTCTCAGGTCTTAAAAATCCGAGGGGGCCGCCGGCCACTGATCTCCTCGGACAAACAATGCGAGGAGCTTGCCTTATTTTTTCTTAAAAAGGTAGAAGACATTCATAAATACTTTCCTGCGACCCAAACCGACTGGCCTGCTTTACCTAATAAGGATACGATCTCCACTTTAGAGGCTTTCCCTCAGATTCAGTCGGACCGTCTACTTGCCCTCTGTGTTAAAATTAAATCGGGTTCACCGGCCGACCCACTGAAACCTGACCACTTTAGGAAAATTTTACCTACTATATCTCCTCTCCTAGGTCAAGTGATTAATAAATCGCTAAGCCAAGCTGTTGTGCCTACAGCATGGAAACAGGCTAGGGTGATACCGTTGCTCAAAAAATCCTCATTGGACCTTAAAAAGCAAGAAAATTTCAGGCCAATTTCATTACTTTCATGGCCTGCTAAGATCACAGAGGCATATATTAACTCCATCCTTTCAGACCATCTGACTACCAACGATATTCTTGATCCCTCGCAAAACGGCTTTCGCCCCGGCCATAGCACTGAGTCGGCGCTCCTGGCGGTGACGGAACATCTCTGGACAGCTATGGACGCAGGAAAGACATCGGCACTGATCCTTCTGGATCTTAGTGCCGCATTCGACACTGTGTCCCATGCTGTCCTGTTGCGCCGTCTGGAAGAGGCTGGCATTGGTGGCCTTGCTTTGAAGTGGCTGGCGTCATTTCTGTCCAATAGGACTTTTCAGGTGATTGCTCCCCCTTTTACCTCGCCCACCTTTCCCATCAAGCACGGGGTACCACAGGGCTCTTCATTGAGCCCTCTGCTCTTTAATTTGTATGTACAACCTTTGGCTGTTTTAGCCAAGAGCAGAGGATTGACTGTGGTCTCCTACGCCGACGACATGCAGCTGGTGGTAGCCCTCTCGAGCAACTCTAAGCACGACGCCTCGAAGTTTCAAGGCGATCTTGCTGCAGTTGCCGGGTGGATGACAGCTAACTGCCTCCAGCTGAATGCTAGTAAGTCAGAGGTGTTGCTGGTGGGTAGGGATCACGGGTTTTGGAATGAGTACTGGTGGCCTACGAATTTAGGCACCCCCCCCCTCCTCCTAAACAGGCGGTGAAGAACTTGGGGGTTTGGATGGACGCCTCTCTCAATTTCCAGACCCAAACAAAGAAGGTGGCGGGTATCTGCTTTGGTTTGCTGCGCGGTCTCAAACCTATTTTGGGCTTCTTTGATGCCCCGACTAGACAGATTATTATTCAGGCCCTGATTATATCGAGGCTTGATTACGCGAACTCTCTGTATCTGGGGGCTAACAAGGCTGAAGTACTAAGGTTACAGAGAGTTCAGAACGCTGCGGCAAGATCTCTTCTGGGTCTGCGTAGAGTCTGCTCGGTGGCTAATACAATCCGCCACCGCCATTGGCTGCCTGTAGCTCAACGGATTGAGTTCAAGGCTCTCTGTTTAGCTTTTAAAATTTTGAAGGCCGCCTCCCCCAACATTCTGACGGATCTGTTATCCTTTTATGTCCCCTCCCGTCAGCTTCGCTCCATGGGCCAACATTTATTAGTGGTCCCTGGGGTCAGGAGGACCCGGGCTGGAGGGCGTTCCTTCCGGTACAGAGCAGCTATTCTTTGGAACTCACTGCCTCTCTATATTCGTGGTCTCAGTAATCTCTTCGAATTTAGGAGGGCTATTAAAACTTTTCTATTTCCCACTGTGTAGGTCTCTTGGCTTCTCCTTTGCGCTGTGGTCTCCTATTTGCTGTTAGGCGCCGGGACGCCTCTTGGCCGGGGCAGCTGTCGCGCTCTATAAATCTCTCAAATACAAATACAAAATACAAATTTGCATATGGCCATGTCTGAACTGGGGTGGTGGAGTGATCTAAAGAATGATGATGGATTAAACCCAGATCAGTTGACTGGGGGTGAGTGTTTGATTTGCTCTAACGCTCCGTCCATCATCCCCTTTGGTATCGCTTTGTTCGCCCTAAGTTGGCAGGGTATGCCCAGACGTGGGTCCCTTGCTCACTTTGCCACTGGATTCAAGATAGCCTGGCTGATGAGGATTTGGAACCCGAAACCGGTCCCCGGATGCTTGTTTCCGGTCCAGGGAAGACATGGCTTGGCAGTTCGGGCTGGACTGTTCCCATGAGGCACAGGGTCAGACTGATTTGCATATGGCCATGTCTGAACTGGGGTGGTGGAGTGAGCTAAAGAATGATGATGGATTAAACC
Source organism: Calotriton arnoldi (assembly GCA_963921515.1). NCBI lineage: Eukaryota > Metazoa > Chordata > Amphibia > Caudata > Salamandridae > Calotriton > Calotriton arnoldi. The sequence goes on along the minus strand of CAWUFW010006382.1, from coordinate 875,468 downwards.
CAGATCACTTGACTGGGGGTGAGTGTTTGATTTGCTCTAACGCTCCGTCCATCATCCCCTTTGGTATCGCTTTGTTCGCCCTAAGTTGGCAGGGTATGCCCAGACGTGGGTCCCTTGCTCACTTTGCCACTGGATTCAAGATAGCCTGGCTGATGAGGGTTTGGAACCCGAAACCGGTCCCAGGATGCTTGTTTCCGGTCCAGGGATGACATGGCTTGGCAGATCGGGCTGGACTGTTCCCATGAGGCACAGGGTCAGACTGATTTGCATATGGCCATGTCTGAACTAGGGTGGTGGAGTGAGCTAAAGAATGATGATGGATTAAACCCAGATCAGTTGACTGGGGGTGACTGTTTGATTTGCTCTAACGCTCCGTCCATCATCCCCTTTGGTATCGCTTTGTTCGCCCTAAGTTGGCAGGGTATGCCCAGACGTGGGTCCCTTGCTCACTTTGCCACTGGATTCAAGATAGCCTGGCTGATGAGGGTTTGGAACCCGAAACCGGCCCCAGGATGCTTGTTTCCGGTCCAGGGAAGACATGGCTTGGCAGTTCGGGCTGGACTGTTCCCATGAGGCACAGGGTCAGACTGATTTGCATATGGCCATGTCTGAACTGGGGTGGTGGAGTGAGCTAAAGAATGATGATGGATTAAACCCAGATCAGTTGACTGGGGGTGAGTGTTTGATTTGCTCTAACGCTCTGTCCATCATCCCCTTTGGTATCGCTTTGTTCGCCCTAAGTTGCCAGGGTATGCCCAGACGTGGGTCCCTTGCTCACTTTGCCACTGGATTCAAGATAGCCTGGCTGATGAGGGTTTGGAACCTGAAACCGGTCCGAGGATGCTTGTTTCCGGTCCAGGGAAGACATGGCTTGGCAGTTCGGGCTGGACTGTTCCCATGAGGCACAGGGTCAGACTGATTTGCATATGGCCATGTCTGAACTGGGGTGGTGGAGTGAGGTAAAGAATGATGATGGATTAAACCCAGATCAGTTGACTGGGGGTGAGTGTTTGATTTGCTCTAACGCTCCGTCCATCATCCCCTTTGGTATCGCCCAGAAACTGATCCAGTGGTAATTTTCACGGTAATTTCTCAATGCAAAACATCATTTACCTCTAGTTTACTGCTTTAAAGGTGATGGACCTTTGCCACCGTGTATCACCTTCAGGAGACTTTACATAAACATGAAAAATCAAAATGAAATTAATATTTATGCCAATAATGAGAGTAGTGAGTAGTTTTAAAGGGTTTTATTTTCTAGTTAAAAGTTAAGTTTCTCTGATTCTTTATTCATTAATCAATTTTCAATCAGGTTACAGAATTGAAAATAGGAAAAATTGAATTAATACAGAACATATTATAAATTGCATACAAAACACTCCATAAAGAAAAGGGAATGAGGCATAAAATGTCAGTCAGAACTCTCTAAAGAGTTTCAGGAAAAATATAATTCAAGAGTTTTGCAAGCCTAATCAATAATTAATAACTGGCAAAAATCTCCCATAAAGAGAAATAAATGCATAAGACAAATAAATCTTTTCAAAACTAGTTAGTTAGTCAAAGCATAAACTTAGAGTTTTAGCATCTAAATCTAAACCTGTTCTATCAGCTGCTCTCTCAGCCCTGGTCTGTTCATCTGTCTCCCTGTGTCAGGAGCTGCACATGGCCCACAGACGCTGCCCCTCCTTCTCTCTATGGCTTCGCAGAACTTGCCTGGTCTCTTGCCAAAAATAATGAGGAGAGCCTCCCATCTCTCTCTGTGTCTCCTCGGACGCAATCTCCTCCAAGGCTGCACCGGCGACGTTCACGTACCTAACCCGAATGATGTCTGGTCAGATCTCTCCTGCTCTTTCTCCTCATCTCTCCTGACACGCCCCCTAAGGGCTCATTATTTATACCCTAATTCTTGGCTGACTATATTAACAATATTGCAGTTTCAGTAGAAACTCGCACTGTGATTGGTTGGCACAGGTGACATAGGGATCTTAGCATCGTGTTCTCATCGCAAGTCCACCCCATACCGGTTCTGACAATAGGGGCTTAATGCTAAGAACAATATACATAACATGTATCAATAAGAACATTTCTTGCAACAAAATGTATCAATCAATTTCCGTCTTGCTTTCACATCGCACAAAGGGATGACACTTTCCCACAAACACTGGTACGTTGGCACGGTGACAGTTGTGTACAGATCATAGTGGCCTTGACCTATGTGTCTTTGTAGGAAAGTGGGTTTCTGTTGCAGTAACCCCCACTTTTTGCCTGATAACTGATGCACTTTTCCTTGGTGTGCCCTGGATCCCTGCCAATCAGGTACCCAGGGCCTGTGTTCCTTCCCTAAAAACTGTACTCAGCCTAAACCCAATTGGCATCTCTGGCCACAGGTAAGCCCCTGGTAAATGGTACCCTAGGTACCCAGGGCACTGTGACCAGAGAAGACCCCTAAGGGCTGCAGCACTTATTGTGCCACCCTTAGAGGCCCTGTACCCTGACACACACACACTGCCCTTGCAGGCTGAGTGTCTTGGTGCAGAACAAAACAGAGAGTCGACATGGCACACATCCCTGTGTGCCATGCCCACAAACACACTGCCCTGGCATACCTCAGTCACCCCTCTAGCTGGGTGCCCTATGCCAGTGGTGAGGGCACAGGTGCATGAGCCCTGTGCCCCTACAGTACCCAGGCCCATTCCTGGGCACTGTAAGTGCAGGGCTGCCATTCCGAGTATATGGTGCTGGGAGGTCGTCAGCACGTACTCCACAGCACCATGATGGCTGCACTGAAGACTGAGAAGTTTGGTATCAAACTCCTCAGCACAGTAAACCCACACTGATGCCAGTGTGGGATTTACTGTAAATGCACGTCAGAGGGCAACTTAGAGTTACCCTCTGAACCTAACCTACAATCCACGTCTTGTCTGAGGGGCTGCCTAGGCTGCCACACAGCAGACATGTTGCTGGACCCCTGGGTAGAGAGCCATCCGCTCTCCCGGGCCTGCAACAATGCACGTCCTGGGTGAGGTGCTAGGCCCCCTCCCCCAGGATGGGCAGGGGGAAGCTTCAAAGGCATTCCGCCTTTGTGAGCTTCCCAGACCACTTGCTGTACTCAGCAACTGGTCCCCACCGGTTCCTCCCCCATCCTGGTGGGAAGACTGGAGGGAAACACCAAGGGAGGAAAGGGGGTGTGCCACCCTCTGCCAACCCCACCCCTCAGGTGGGGGAGGCGAGGTGAAGCACATCTCCGGGCTCTCGCCATCTTGAAGATGGGGAGCCCTGCCCAATCAGGACTAGGCTCCTGCCCCCTCCCACAGGAGAGTGGCAGGATAGGGGGTGTACCCACCCCAGGGCAGGGACCCATTGGTCCCTGCCCTTTACCTACCTGTAACGCCCCTAAATCTAGTATTTAGGGGCACCCTGAACCTTCCTTCCTTAGATTCCCGCAACCTAAGAAGAAAAAGGACGAAAGAAGACGCCCAGCAGAGGAGACTGCAGAGAACAACTGACTTGGCCCCAGCCCTACCGGCCCGTCTGCAGTTTCCAGAGATCCTGCGCCAAAAATAGTCTTGTCCTGCAGCCAGCGACCTCCAGAACCCCAGGGAGGACTGACTGCCTTCAACAAAGACCGGATCTCCTGTGAACAGCAGCTCTGTTCAAAAGAAACACCAAACAAAGACTCCGAGCCTGCTGAGGAGAAAGAAACCCGACGCCTGGAACCACCACTGCACCCGTCGCCTACAGCCCGAGTTCAAGTGGCCCACCGGTCCCAGCGAGGTCCCCCAGCTCTCCAGAGTCCGAGTCCACCATGGGTTGACCCCTCCAGGACTCCCCGACGTCGCCTGCAGCCTCTGCACGGAGAACCCCCAACCGCGAGTGGCCCGGTAAGGTGAAATCCGACCTCAAAAGACACCCCTGCATCCAGACGCCCTGCGCCCTGGAGAAAGGAACCCGAGGTGCACCTACGTCCCCGAGCCCTCCAACTTACCTGCCCAGCTGTTGGTTCCTCCTGGAAGTCTTCCTGGACCGAGCCTGCAGCTGAAAACCAAAACCGAAAATTTCCATTGAAATCAACAGGGCACCCGACCTCAAAACAGCACTCTGCACCCGGCCGCCCTAGTGCCGCTGAGGGTGCCTCTTTGGTGCTAACTTGGTCCCCAACGTGCCCTGAGCTTAACCCTAGGAGCTTTGCTCCCACAACCCCGTGGCCTGCTTGCCAGCCGCCACCAACCGGAGTCCCCCTATCCTCCATAGGATAACATTGGGCCTCAACACTCTGCACCCGGCCGCCCTAGTGCCGCTGAGGGTGCAACAACAGTGCATCACTGACCCTGGGAGACCCCTGAGTCTAACCCCAGAACCCTAACTCAAAAGACCGATTACTTACCTCGAGACCGATAACTCATTTTTCCTCATAGGATAACATGGACACTTTTTCTTCCAAAAAGTTTCTAAGTGTCGACTTTTGAAAACAAGAATATTCTTTAAAAATCGTACAGACTACCAAAACGTAATTACTTACCTGTTTTAAGTAAATGTCCCAGGGCTGAACCTAGGAGTCCAGCACTGGATTACAAAAGTAACGTTAAAAGTAACTTACCGGCGAATTGAATTTTCTTACATAGGGATCCATTGACTGGTTTTCTGTGAAATTTCTTCTAAGTGTCCACTTTTGAAATACCAAAATATTGCTTAAAAATCACAACAGTAACGAATTCCGAATTACTCACCTACTATCAGGAGAGACCTCAGTACTGCATCTTTTAGTCCAGTACCGACCATGAAAAGTAATTTTTACCGTACTTACCAGTAACTGGAAATTCCTCTCATAGGATATCATTGCCTGCTTTTTGTTGAAAAAGTTTCTAAGTGTCGATTTCTGAATCATACAAATATTCTTTAAAAATCGTACAAACTACAAAAACGTAATTACTTACCTGTTTTAAGTAAATGTCCCAGTGCTGAACCTAGGAGTCCAGCACTGGATTACAAAAGTAACGTAAACATACTTTGCTTGCAAACTGTATTTCCTTCCCTAGGATAACATTGGTAATTTTACCCAGAAAAGTTTCTAAGTGTCAACTTTTGAAATACAGTAATATTCCTCAAAAATCACTACCATAACCAAAACGCTTTTTCTCACCTGTTTACAGGAAGTGTCCCGGGACTGAATCCAAGATCCAGTCCTGTGGTTAGAAAAGTAATCCAAAAAGTAATCTATTGCATTTAACCAGAAATTTCCATTGAGCTCAATGTATAATTGTGTTTAAAATTGTGTTGCATATTGCAACAACTGTAACTATTGCATTCAAAAGTCTATTGCCAATTGAACAGTAGTTAACTAAAGCATCTCATTCTGAGAAAGTATATTTTGACACCCATTGTTGGTTCTAAAATAAAACAACTATATTTTTATATACAAACCATTGGCCTAGAGTTCAGTTCTTGAGTGTGTGGCTTCATTTGCTGACTGAGTGTGTACAACAAATGCTTTACACTGTCCTCTGATACTGCCTTACTGCTCGACCAAGCTACCACTTTAGAGAGTAAGGTTATATCTAACTTTAGCCTCTGCCAAACCTCTGGGGACTGTGGACTCTGTGCACACTGAACCTTACTTTGGTGCAGTATATACAGAGCCACTTTCTTACATTGGTGGATCAGCGGTGGGATACAAACTTGCATTGTTGGACTACTTGGTTACCATCTGATCACACGACAGAACTCTTAAATTGCCTTTAGAATTCTGATTTTTTCAAATTGGCATTTTTTACCAAATTACTAAAAGTCTTGTTAGGGCCTTGCTTAAGTCCCTTTAAAATTGTAGAAAATAAAAAGTCACTATAGTCAAGGGTAGAGGGGTTAGAACTTTTTGTTAGAATGTCTCAAGAAAACAACCCAGCTATTAGTGAAAATAATAATGACATACAGGACATGGTTGAGGAGCTCGACCTCACCCCTTATCTTCATTTGTCTTTCAAAGAGATAAGGTCCTTATGTAAACTTAAAAATATACCAATGGGCCAGCATCCAACCAAACAAGGGCTCCAGGAGCTCCTGGCTGAGTATGCTAAGGCCCACCCCTCTGAGCATGGTGATGACCACGCAGAGGAGGAAAGGAGTGAGGAGGATGGGGATGGTAACCCACCTCCACCACTTCCTAGGGAAGACAGGGTCACTGCACCCTTATTTCCAAGAGTAAACCTCTGGGGACCTAGGGGCCACCTAGGTGGTTCAGGTCCCAGAGAGGACACTGAGGATAGCCTTAGTGAGGAGGACCACCTTTTAGCAAGGTTGGCCAAAAGACTGGACCTAGAGACCAGACTCCTCGCTCTAGAGAAGGAAAGACAGGAGATGGGTTTAGCACCCATCAATGGTGGCAGCAATACTAAAACTAAGGATAGGGAGGAAACTTCTGATCCTAAAATCCCCAAAGGGATTGTCCCTAAATTTGAGGAAGGTGATGACATCACCAAATGGTTCACAGCCTTTGAGAGGGCTTGTGAAATAAGAAAAGTAAAGAAACCTCTCTGGGGGCACTCCTGTGGGAACTGTTCTCTGGTAACTGCAGAGACAGGCTTCTGACCCTCTCTGGGCCAGATGCAGGGTCCTATGACCTCATGAAGAATACTCTGATTGAGGGATTTGGGCTCACTACTGAGGAGTATAGAATTAGATTCAGGGGGCTCACAAAACCCAGACCCAGTCCTGGATTGACTTCGTAGACTACTCAGTAAAGACACTGGATGGTTGGTTAGCTGGACATAATGTGCAGGATTTTCCTGGACTTTACAATTTGTTTATGAAGGAACACATACTAAGTAATTGCACAAACGAAAAGTTGCATCAGCATTTGGTAGACCTAGGTCTAATTTCTCCCCAAGAATTGGGAAAGAAGGCAGACCACTGGGTCAGAACAAGGGTAACTAGGACATCCACTGGGGGTGACCAAAAGAAAGGGGTCACAAAGCCTCCCCAGAAGAAAGATAGTGAACCCCTTAAGGATAAAAGTAAGGAGTCCCAGGCAGCCCCCAAAAACCTGTCCAGGAGGGTGGGCCCAAAGACACCTCACAAACTAAACCAGGGTACCAAGGTAAGAATTGGGATCCCAACAGAATATGGTGTCACAACTGTCAGAAGTCAGGACACCACACCAAGGACCCTAGCTGTCCTAAAAACAAGATCCCTAGTACAGCCCCAGGGGTGACTAGTGTAGCCCCAGGAGTTGCCAGTGTAGCTCTGGAGGAAGGGTCCTCAGATGAGGAAGTCCTCCTAGCTTTCAACTGGAAAATGGGCCCAAGAGGTAAGCTGGAGATCCCAGAGGGGAGTAGACACTTCCACCGCCTACTGGTGAATGGAATCCCAGCCACTGCCCTGAGAGATACCTGTGCCAGTCACACTGTGGTGCATGACAGGTTGGTACTCCCACACCAGTATGTCCCAGGGGAATCAAGGAGAGTAAGGGCTGTCCCAGGGGGAGTCACTGTTAGGCCTGTGGCTGTAGTGCCCCTAGTCATAGCTGGGTCCCTTAGATGGAGAAAGGTGGTAGTCAGTAAAGACCTCCCCTTGATTGTCTCCTGGGGAATGACCACTTAGAGGTGGACCTGAGCCAAAGAGAGGCACTGGCCCAATGCCAGGCCTCACCCAAGAAACCTGGGGGGCTCAACCTGCAGTCAGTGCAGCTGAGCCCCAAAAGAGTAAAAAGGAACAGGGTAGGAAAGGTGGGCAACTGTTAGCCACAGTCCCAGAGGGCCAGGGAGATTCTATCCCAGTGAGGGAAAACTCCAGAAGTGGCCCTGGTAAAGCCCCCCTAGCCAACAAGAAGACCTGACTAGTCAGGCAACTGTCCAGCCTGAGTTGGTGGCTCCTCAGCTGGCAGAACAAAGGGTGGAGGAAGGGTGCTCACTACAAAGTTTAGTGACCCCCCACCCTAAAGCAACAGGCAGACAGCCAGGACCCAAAGAGACCTGTAAGATAGCCCCTTCACTTGCCAGACAGGAGCTAAAGGTGTGGTTCTGGGCACTGACAGCTGTCAGCAGCCTCTGCTGGGTGTTAGCCTTCATGGCAGCCCTATCCTTGGCATGGTGGCCTAACCCCTGCCAAATAACAAGCTAGGCCCCTGACCCTATTGGTCATGGTGGGGTTGCTCAAACTGTGGGTGACCTCTGTGGGTAAGCTGGGCTTTGCCCTGGCTAAGTTAGACTTTGCAGAGGTGGGCACCTCTGAACCCAAACTTAAAAGATGGGGTGAAGACACTAAAGAGCAAGGAGAGGAGCTTTGGGAATTAGGTCCTGAAACTGATGAGGTAGGCCAGCTCCCCAAAGGGACTGACCTGGACAGAAGGATATAAGGCGGAGTAGGCCCTGCAACTTTCAAACCACTTCCCCAACTCTTCCTCGCCTGAAAGACTAGACAGGCTCTCCCAGCGTTGGCTGAGTCTCCTGGCCTTTGGGCTGGGGGGGCTTGTGTAGGAAAGTGGGTTTCTGTTGCAGTAACCCCCACTTTTTGCCTGATAACTGATGCACTTTTCCTTGGTGTGCCCTGGATCCCTGCCAATCAGGTACCCAGGGCCTGTGTTCCTTCCCTAAAAACTGTACTCAGCCTAAACCCAATTGGCATCTCTGGCCACAGGTAAGCCCCTGGTAAATGGTACCCTAGGTACCCAGGGCACTGTGACCAGAGAAGACCCCTAAGGGCTGCAGCACTTATTGTGCCACCCTTAGAGGCCCTGTACCCTGACACACACACACTGCCCTTGCAGGCTGAGTGTCTTGGTGCAGAACAAAACAGAGAGTCGACATGGCACACATCCCTGTGTGCCATGCCCACAAACACACTGCCCTGGCATACCTCAGTCACCCCTCTAGCTGGGTGCCCTATGCCAGTGGTGAGGGCACAGGTGCATGAGCCCTGTGCCCCTACAGTACCCAGGCCCATTCCTGGGCACTGTAAGTGCAGGGCTGCCATTCCGAGTATATGGTGCTGGGAGGTCGTCAGCACGTACTCCACAGCACCATGATGGCTGCACTGAAGACTGAGAAGTTTGGTATCAAACTCCTCAGCACAGTAAACCCACACTGATGCCAGTGTGGGATTTACTGTAAATGCACGTCAGAGGGCAACTTAGAGTTACCCTCTGAACCTAACCTACAATCCACGTCTTGTCTGAGGGGCTGCCTAGGCTGCCACACAGCAGACATGTTGCTGGACCCCTGGGTAGAGAGCCATCCGCTCTCCCGGGCCTGCAACAATGCACGTCCTGGGTGAGGTGCTAGGCCCCCTCCCCCAGGATGGGCAGGGGAAGCTTCAAAGGCATTCCGCCTTTGTGAGCTTCCCCAGACCACTTGCTGTACTCAGCAACTGGTCCCCACCGGTTCCTCCCCCATCCTGGTGGGAAGACTGGAGGGAAACACCAAGGGAGGAAAGGGGGTGTGCCACCCTCTGCCAACCCCACCCCTCAGGTGGGGGAGGCGAGGTGAAGCACATCTCCGGGCTCTCGCCATCTTGAAGATGGGGAGCCCTGCCCAATCAGGACTAGGCTCCTGCCCCCTCCCACAGGAGAGTGGCAGGATAGGGGTGTACCCACCCCAGGGCAGGGACCCATTGGTCCCTGCCCTTTACCTACCTGTAACGCCCCTAAATCTAGTATTTAGGGGCACCCTGAACCTTCCTTCCTTAGATTCCCGCAACCTAAGAAGAAAAAGGACGAAAGAAGACGCCCAGCAGAGGAGACTGCAGAGAACAACTGACTTGGCCCCAGCCCTACCGGCCCGTCTGCAGTTTCCAGAGATCCTGCGCCAAAAATAGTCTTGTCCTGCAGCCAGCGACCTCCAGAACCCCAGGGAGGACTGACTGCCTTCAACAAAGACCGGATCTCCTGTGAACAGCAGCTCTGTTCAAAAGAAACACCAAACAAAGACTCCGAGCCTGCTGAGGAGAAAGAAACCCGACGCCTGGAACCACCACTGCACCCGTCGCCTACAGCCCGAGTTCAAGTGGCCCACCGGTCCCAGCGAGGTCCCCCAGCTCTCCAGAGTCCGAGTCCACCGTGGGTTGACCCCTCCAGGACTCCCCGACGTCGCCTGCAGCCTCTGCACGGAGAACCCCCAACCGCGAGTGGCCCGGTAAGGTGAAATCCGACCTCAAAAGACACCCCTGCATCCAGACGCCCTGCGCCCTGGAGAAAGGAACCCGAGGTGCACCTACGTCCCCGAGCCCTCCAACTTACCTGCCCAGCTGTTGGTTCCTCCTGGAAGTCTTCCTGGACCGAGCCTGCAGCTGAAAACCAAAACCGAAAATTTCCATTGAAATCAACAGGGCACCCGACCTCAAAACAGCACTCTGCACCCGGCCGCCCTAGTGCCGCTGAGGGTGCCTCTTTGGTGCTAACTTGGTCCCCAACGTGCCCTGAGCTTAACCCTAGGAGCTTTGCTCCCACAACCCCGTGGCCTGCTTGCCAGCCGCCACCAACCGGAGTCCCCCTATCCTCCATAGGATAACATTGGGCCTCAACACTCTGCACCCGGCCGCCCTAGTGCCGCTGAGGGTGCAACAACAGTGCATCACTGACCCTGGGAGACCCCTGAGTCTAACCCCAGAACCCTAACTCAAAAGACCGATTACTTACCTCGAGACCGATAACTCATTTTTCCTCATAGGATAACATGGACACTTTTTCTTCCAAAAGTTTCTAAGTGTCGACTTTTGAAAACAAGAATATTCTTTAAAAATCGTACAGACTACCAAAACGTAATTACTTACCTGTTTTAAGTAAATGTCCCAGGGCTGAACCTAGGAGTCCAGCACTGGATTACAAAAGTAACGTTAAAAGTAACTTACCGGCGAATTGAATTTTCTTACATAGGGATCCATTGACTGGTTTTCTGTGAAATTTCTTCTAAGTGTCCACTTTTGAAATACCAAAATATTGCTTAAAAATCACAACAGTAACGAATTCCGAATTACTCACCTACTATCAGGAGAGACCTCAGTACTGCATCTTTTAGTCCAGTACCGACCATGAAAAGTAATTTTTACCGTACTTACCAGTAACTGGAAATTCCTCTCATAGGATATCATTGCCTGCTTTTTGTTGAAAAAGTTTCTAAGTGTCGATTTCTGAATCATACAAATATTCTTTAAAAATCGTACAAACTACAAAAACGTAATTACTTACCTGTTTTAAGTAAATGTCCCAGTGCTGAACCTAGGAGTCCAGCACTGGATTACAAAAGTAACGTAAACATACTTTGCTTGCAAACTGTATTTCCTTCCCTAGGATAACATTGGTAATTTTACCCAGAAAAGTTTCTAAGTGTCAACTTTTGAAATACAGTAATATTCCTCAAAAATCACTACCATAACCAAAACGCTTTTTCTCACCTGTTTACAGGAAGTGTCCCGGGACTGAATCCAAGATCCAGTCCTGTGGTTAGAAAAGTAATCCAAAAAGTAATCTATTGCATTTAACCAGAAATTTCCATTGAGCTCAATGTATAATTGTGTTTAAAATTGTGTTGCATATTGCAACAACTGTAACTATTGCATTCAAAAGTCTATTGCCAATTGAACAGTAGTTAACTAAAGCATCTCATTCTGAGAAAGTATATTTTGACACCCATTGTTGGTTCTAAAATAAAACAACTATATTTTTATATACAAACCATTGGCCTAGAGTTCAGTTCTTGAGTGTGTGGCTTCATTTGCTGACTGAGTGTGTACAACAAATGCTTTACACTGTCCTCTGATACTGCCTTACTGCTCGACCAAGCTACCACTTTAGAGAGTAAGGTTATATCTAACTTTAGCCTCTGCCAAACCTCTGGGGACTGTGGACTCTGTGCACACTGAACCTTACTTTGGTGCAGTATATACAGAGCCACTTTCTTACAGTCTTCACTTGAGGCACTTAGCAATTCATGCAGCTGGCACATTCTTCTGCGCATGCGTTTCTCATTCAGCACACTGCTAACAATTCTCAGCCATGCTGGATTCTTAGGCAGCCATTTTATTGTGGGCCCAAAATGTATACTAAAGTAAAACAAACACAAAATATTAATTTATGAAGTAAAACCCATTATGTTCACCTCCCACCATTCTAATACCCTGTATTAATTATTACCTAGCGAAAGCTATTAATTTAAAGCAGCTTTTCTATTATTAGTGCACAACATGCAAAATGTGCAATGTACAACATAGCAGAAACATGCACTAGTGCAAATTTTCAAAGCGCAAACAGTTAATACATGCTCATAGCAACATGCTCTAATGTTTTAGATAGCTTTTCATGCAAAATGCGTATGCCCCACGTGTAGGGTTGGTGCATGGTTGATTAATTAATACATATTATAAGAAAGATGTGTTATGAACTGAATATGCATTGTCTAAATATGCAACAAAGCCAAGGTCTCTTGAGACGGGAACAGAGGAACAAAGGTCTTTCATGGAGAGGAGACGGGAGGAAACATTCCATTCCTTATCTCAAGGTTAGTGAACTGCTGCTTAAAGCAAACTGAAGTCACCTGCTTCTCTACACTGCAAAATACCTGTTATTTCAGCACAATTATGTGCTACTTTAAAAGTTAAAAAACCACAATCATTCTCTAAATTAAATGTACATTCTATAGTGAGGTTAAATCTACACATTTTAACCACCCTGGATTCATTAATTGAGCATGGGTTTTAAATGAAAGCATTTCAGACTGAAAGCATTTTGACCAGGCCTCATTTCATGTGTCACGTGCCATGTGTTTTCACTTGCACCAAAATCTGCGTGCCATTTTAAAATGCAGTCTGTCTGAAACACAAAAATAAAGCAATGCATAATCTAGGTGAAATCTAAGCTACATCAGAAGCATCCAGTCTTCATCCTGAGCCCTATTTCTATTTCCATGGCACAGTCTGAAGCAGTTTTATGTCATCCGCTCCTTCACTCTGATCACGTTCGTGCATGTATGTGTTAGTCTGCTTCTGTCACCCTTGATGTGCATTTAGTATGCTTCCTGATTGGGCTGCAGACTGAGAGTGAGGAGAAAAATGCACCAACTCATGGTGAGGTGCTGGCGCCTTTGCCAAATACAAACTTGCAGTAGTACAGGACCTGCAGTGCTAAATGAGGATTGCCACAGCTATTTGGGGCATTTGTTTTCCCAACTGAATCCATGATAGGCTATCGATGCCTTATAATACATTACAAATGAATGGTGGACTTATTAATGAATTGTTGAAAGCTTCGCAAAGTCTGCTAATATGCACAGTGACTCTGCCATGAACCTCATTTCTTCATCGCAATCTTCAATATGCAATTCCTGTCAGAATATAACAGTTGTTTAAGGCACTGTGCGCCTTAAGACAATAAATCTATATCACCAGAGAGTGAGCCAGCAACAAAGATTGTGTTTCACATTGTGTAAAATCTCGTTATTTATTGTCATTTGAATAGCACTTTCAGTCATTGTCATGTCACCGCAGCACTATCTTCATCAGACGTGGCAGAGTGACCCAAGTGGTTGGGGGGACATGCATACGACCGACATTGAGGAGGTCAGATGGGTTGCTCTCACAGTGTGTTCGAAGTCCTGCAGCCCTGACCTGCCTCAGCAGCCCCCAGCACTGGCAGACAATCTGCGGTCAAGAGACCGTATGGTGTACGTGCGCTTTATAAATGGACAGTAACATAATATAACATAACGTGTGTTGGAGGGCAGGGAGAGTGCTCACACTGTTCGTCTGCAGGCAGAATATAAGGCCTCCTGCCTCCAGTTACATGTGTGGGGCCCCTGTAGTCCAATCTCATGCCTGCTGCCGAGCGCACACTTTTAAAAGTGTTTGCCAGTCTGCCCTCAGTTATCACAAACCATCCTTCAAGCAGCGCCCACGACAGTGTGACCGTGATTTCACCGGAGCCTGGCCGCAGCACTAGAAAACAGCCTGCAGTGTAGCACGACCCTCTAGGGCAAGATACAGACACTATCAGGCACATGCATCAATGTTAAAATTTGCGATTCCTTGTTTGCGAGAAATAAGGAATCGCAAATAAGGAATCGCAAAAATCGATACATCACCCAAATAGCGAAATATTAGCGAATCGCAATAATTCGCACTCGCAATTAGCGAGGTCTCAAATTGCGAATTCGCTATTTGCGATTTCGCAAAAAGCGAAAACGCAAATAGCGGAGTCGCACATTTGATGCATCTTGATGACATCACTACCAGGAAGTCAGCAGCCCAAGCCTCATTCAGTGCACAGGCATAGTGAGAGGAGGGAGCTGACTGCAGGAGCTGAACAGGAGTGAAATTTACATTTGGAACAACACCTGACCTTTACACAAAATGGATACAGCAACTGTAGAGAACAGCCAAACTGCCAGGAAGAGGAAAAATAAGTTTTCTGAGAAGGAAATAGAAACACTAATTGAGGGTGTGGTAAACAGCCATGACAAGCTGTTTGGAAAATCATCATTGAAAGTGGCAGAGCAGGTAAAAAGGAAAATCTGGATCCGGATCCAAAATAAAGTGAACGCAGTTGGGATCATACACCGTACCATCGACGATTTAAAGAAAAGATGGTACGACTTGCGCAGTCGTGCAAAGGAACGCATTGCCGACCGGCTCAAGGAAGCCAGGAGGGGGGACACCGGCACAGACTGCCAACACACCCATGGAGGACATGGTGGAGTCGACACTGCAGCCTGAAGCTGTTGTTGGTGTGACGCAGCTAGACACCTCTGGAGCGGCAAACACATCTGAAGGTAAGATGCATGCATGTGACCATTGTCATAAACTTGAGAAGGTATTACATCAGCTCAGTACAGCACAAGTGTCCATAATGAAAATGCAGTACACATTTTGGTTAAAAATCAAAGTGCATTATGGGAGATGCAGGCAGGTCAGGCAGGTACGATGGCAAACACACAAATAGGAATAAACCAACTCAAAATTAGTGTAACAGCTAAATATTTATTTTAACGGAAATCATGATTTCTGGGACATAACTTCATTAACAGAAATTAATGCTGTTTTGCACTGTTTAACCTCACAGATGCAGAACGTGAAGATGCAGAGCACAGTGACTTCCTTGACACACAGGAAACCAGCGCAGTAAAAGTGACAGACACACCTGTGGTGCCACAAAATCCATCACGTGCCCCTACCACACGCAGGGCAACTGTCCCACCACTGGTGACAATGGAATCTGATGATGAGGCACATGTAACACCAGTGTCCAGCCAGGCGCAAGAGACACCCACGCCGACTCCTCAAACACAGCTCCGCAGTCGCACTGTCCGAGGCCGGCGGCGTAGAGCGAGGTCACTAATCACACAGCTGGAGGAGCAACCTAATGATGCCTGGGGTGGTCTTGAGGGACAGATGCTCCGGGTGCAGCAGCGCCTGCAGGCGAAAAACACACGTTTAGTGCAGGCAGAAATTGGAAAGATGGCAGCCAATATTGCAGAACTGACGGATTGCGTGAAAGAACTGACCAGGATGATGCAGGAGGGACATGTGTCACAGACGAGACACCATCGCCAACTGATGCAGCGCTTGAACATGTATGCAAAATCCAATAATAGGGTGGCCACAACCACTGCACTGCTGGCACGTAGGTCTGTGACCATGCAAACTGAGATGTCCCATTGGAGTGGGGATGTGGCAAAGGCACTGGACCAGGTGACGAATGCAGTGGAAATGATGCATGCTGCCACAAGTGAGTCAAACAATGTCATGCTGGAAGAGGGTAGTGAGGAGGCCTCAAGCATGAGCAGTCTGTCTATGCCTGTTACCACTGCAGGAAGGCGCAAGACACGCAGCAGTACCCCCTCCGCTGCCAACATGAGGGATGAAGAGGCAGCATCTGAAAGGCGTCTGGGTGTGCGTGGGAGGAAGCGATAGACTGCCATGTACACTGACATACAGATATGGTGAGGTAACCATGGACGGAGAAAACAGTTTTGACTGACTTTCAAGTCATGATTTGATTTCAAGACACCTATGTACATTACTGCTATTCCTATGCTACTGGGCACATAAGATGTGTGCTTCAACACTCAAGTCATTATTATTTAAGATAAACATACTTTCACTGCAATATCCGTGTTTTGTCTCATCATTACTCACCTCAGAAATAATTCTGTGTTATTTCCATGCGTCTCCTGCGCCCTTCTGCTGCGATTGCCCCATGTGCTGCACGGCGGTGTGGCCCTTGCTGGTTGTCGTCCTCCGAGTCGCTTTCAGACACCTCTATTGCTAGGCCTCCCCTTGTGGCAATATTGTGTAGGATGGCACATGCTGCTACTATCTTGCAGCATTGTTCAGGGTTGTATTGTAAGGCGCCACCGGTTTTATGGAGGCATCGGAAGCGGCTCTTCAACAGCCCAAACGTGCGCTCTATGATGTTCCTGGTCGATATATGTGCAGCATTATACCTCTGTTCATTGGCAGTTGTAGGATTGAGGTACGGCGTCATTATGTAATTACGCAAGGCGTATGCGCTGTCACCTACATGGAAGTAAGCAAAGGGTCAGTGGCAGTATTACATTTGCATACGGACAATGTCTGTGAGCATTAATAACACATGTTTACCAAGCAGATGTCCCTCTCCAAATTCACCCCTGACAAGACGAGTGTGAATGCCACTCTGGCGAAATATATATGAATCATGTGCACTCCCTGGTTATTGCGCCACAATGTCAGTAATTATGTTTTTGGCATTGCATACTACCTGTATGTTAAGGGAATGAAAACATTTTCTATTCCTATATATGTATTCAGTTCCTGCAGGGGGACATATAGCCACATGGGTGCAATCAATGCAACCTAAGACTAGTGGGAAGCGGGCTATCTGGTAAAATTCCTGTTTAGTCTTGGTGAGGTCATGTGCGGTTGTGGGGAAGCTAATGTGTGAGTTGATCCGGGACATCATGGCATCAAGGAATGCTTTGAAGATTCTTGAAAGTGCGCTTTGTGACACACCTCCAGCTACTGCTGTGACCCCCTGGAAACTGCCTGACGCCAGAGGGTGCAGGCAACATAGGACCTGCTCATGTGTGAGTATGGCATTGGTCCTACGTGTCTGTCGCTGCAGAATGGGATCCAATTCATTGATTAAATCATGGATCATTGCTGCATTGAGCCTATACTTGTCGTATATCTCATCTTCTGTCTGTCCTAGCAAAGTAATGCGGACTCTGAAGATGCGTTCCTGTATTCTCCTCCTTCTGTGTGCTGCAGCCTGGAGCCTCATCCTCCTCGCCATCAGGTAAATCCCTGCCATTGTGAAATGTTCAGGCTCAATCTGTGTGTGTTTAAGTAAGTTTCTGTTGACTTTCAGCTGTATCTGATTTGCACTGATTATTACCACCTGGTTGTGATCCTTCTTATTTTGCACTTGCTATTTTGCGATTTTCAGTGAAATTGCAATTTGCGAATTTTGATGCATTTATTTGCGAATCTTTAATTGCGATTCGCTATTTGGAAGACGCAATTAAAGATTCGCAAATTTATTCTCAGATTAAATTGCGATTCTTTGATTTTGCGAATACATTTGTTTTCGCTATATTTGCGTTCATGCATTGCTGCAGGGTACTTTGCGATCGCAAATGGTATATTTTTGCGAGTCGCTATTTTTGCGATTTTTTTTTTGCTTGATGCATGTGCCAGTATGCATCCTGGTGGTCCCCCGGCACGCGCTACCCTAGTTCCAATTCATTCTTTACTGACTTCCTCAGCTTGCCCTGGCAATCACTTCTCGTTGGCACAGATGATTTCAGCAGTGTGGCAATGTGGGCAGTGTCAGAGTGTGAGGTAAGGATGTGATTAACAAGGACAAAACGATTCTGTCTGTATTTTCATTGGCCTTTCACCTTTAGGTAACTAATGCAGACATACACACCTTAAATCAAAGATAAATGCAAGATCAAGCAACCGGTGGGAAATGTACTCTTTTACATTATAAAACCTCAGTTGGTTAATGCAATTTCTCTGAAGATGTCTTTCTGTGTTTAACCAGAGAAAAACAGAACAGAATCTTGGTTGGCACAGTAGGGTTTAGTGACTTGTCTATTTATTTTGATCTGACCTGTCAAGTGCCACGCATCTTGTGTTAGAATAACACATTGCTGGTAATTTTCCCGCATTACTGAAATGCCTGAGATTGTCACCCAAAAGAACCTTGTCCTGAAGTGCCATAAAACCATGTAGACTCAGTTTCTCACTTTGCTGGGATGGACATAAAAGCTGAGCTCCGAGTTCTGTTTTTCAAAGGCCACAATATGGCGCTAGTGTACAACGGGAGGTATAGGATTCTTAATATAGTATGACGTGGAACTATCCTGCTATCACAGAAACTCATATCCAAGCCAAATGAACTTCAGAGATTTGAAGACCAAAACATGTGCCTAATTAATGTAAAAAAAAACACTCCCGGCTCAAACCATAGTATCAAGCAGATGTGGATGTCCAGCCGCAAAACAAAGGTTCTAAATACTTGCCATAAACGGGGTCGGTCTGAACGGCAGTAAAAGAGGAGCCTAATTGGAGAACTGTGGAGGGAGAAGAAGGAGGAGGCGGGATGAGATGTGACCTAGCGACCAGAACTGTCTATTTTACTGACTACCTTCTACAATAGCCTCCTAATAATTAAAATTACTTTTGCGTCAATATCCCCTTCTCCGATTTCCTAATAATTTAATTTACTTTTAAGACTGCATGACACGTCATTATCATGATGAGCTTTAAAGAAAAGTTTCAGCTGCTGCTGAGGCCTCAGAGCTTAGCCAGTAGGCAGCTAAGATCATCCACGCTGGGGCCCCTCTGACATCCTGTAGTCGACCTCAGGTCCCACATGGCAGAGAGCCTGGACAGACTCTGTCAATTGATCATGATCTGATCATGCCATTAATTTGATTGATTGCCAGCCAGGGAGAAGCCAGGAGGCCTAGTCTGGGTTGGCGCAGGCTGGTTAAGGTAGGGAATCTCTGTTTAATTTATTATTTCTCTGCTGTCCCACGTGGCAACAGGTGTCCGACCTAGGCTGTGCCATGCTACTACTAAGTGTGGGTGACATTATACTGTTTGTGAGAAAGTGTCACTCATAGTCGTTGAATGTCACTCATAATTACACTTAATTATGAAAATGTCACACATAAGCAATTTGAAATCTTGGCGGCTACGAGGTTCCATTCTGAGACTGAGAAAGCACTTTAACTATGCAAGTCATTGATTGTAATACACATACTAAAAGATAAGTAGTCACTCAAAGTGTCTCCAAATTTGACTGTAAAATGTCACTCCTAAGTACACTGAAACCATGGAAATGTCCCACATACGCAAAATAAAAAAATTGGTAGCCATGTCCATATTGGTACTGTTACATATTGTCATGTTCATCCATTCAAACGCCCATACACACTTGACACGGTGAAGAAGTAACTTCTTCAGGCAAAAATTCAGACTTATTGGCACTTCCTATGCTTGCTTCAATTTAGACGTTTTTTTTAAACATATCATTATATAGGTTTCAGTCCTGCCAAGTGTCACGCATCAGGCGTGACGCTATCGCATTTCAGTGTGGTGGTCCGCATCACCGCACTGAAATGCAAAGTCACGCATTTCCGTAGGTCACAGATCTTTACTTGCACTTAACTCAGGCCCTGGGAATGAGGACGTGACAGGCTGCAGAGAATGGCCTGATAACAAGGGCCCATTATCACCATTCGCGTAGCAGCTCTATGCAAGAGATGTTCGGCTACAGCGCGATTCCAAACATCTCCACACAGCCTCGGCTGACACTAGATCACGTGGCAGGAAGAAACTGTGTGATGTTTCCGGTTACGCGATGACGTCCTGTGTTACCAGAGCATTACCAGCTACGCTCAAAACTTCTAGAAGGATGCAGTACATTTTTAAAATCAATGCTGATCCTTCCCGCCGCCGTCATGACCTGACCGAAATTACCCATCGGTGGGTGGCCAGGAGCCCAGAGCACACCACTGAGCAGAGCTGCTTGGCTGAGCAGAATCTGAATTCCCCAGCAGGAGTCAGTCGTCGCGGCCATGAGGAGGCCTAATCAATCAAATTGCAGCGGCTCGCCTTGCTAGGTGAGTCAGACAGTGGGTGTCTGGAATCTCACTCATCAAATAAAAATGTGCTATATTATAAATTATGTGACCGCCTGTCACCTATCATGTGTGCCTCAGCCTGAGGCTTCCCTCAATGCCCAGCGGGTGCTGGAGTCAGACTCCATGATTACTGACTGTTCCGCCATGCGCCGGACCCCAGGTCATCACAAAACAGCGAACCATTCATTATTTCCACTTGTTCACCAGTCTAAAGAAGATTGTCTTTTTTGGGAATTTTCGTTTTTTCCCTTATTTTTACAGCGCTTCCTCCCCACAGAGGCACGCAGGGTCGGTAGCCCAATAAAAAAATATTATATAAAGCACGTGGATGACCTTGAGTTCGATATTTCTGTTGGGTGGTAGATACACGGTATGAGCACAGCCTACAAAGCTGTGTTGGAGATGGAAACCCAGAAGGTACTCGTTATCCTAGTTGTTAGACTTGGCACCATTGGCGTGGGTCTCCCTTCCATTTTTTTGCTGTTGCCTCTTATGTTTTGCTGGTTTTAGATGCTTTTGGGCACTGTGCCACTGCTGTTCAGTGCCACAGTGCAAGTGCTCCCTACTGTAAATCGATGTATGGATTAGTGACTCCATGATTGGATGATTGGTTTACTTGTCAGTCCCTAGTACAGTGCACTGAGTGTGCCCAGGGCTTGTAAATCCAATGCCGCTGGTGGGCTCGCAGCACTGGTTGTGCCACCCACAGAAGCGGCTTGTAAAATGTGTCTCAGGCCTGCCATCGCAGAGCCTGTGTGCAGCCTAGGGCTGCCATGTCGACTTGGTGAGTACACCCACTCACCAGTCCCTAAACCTTCCCTTTACTGCATGTTGGTCACCCCTAAAGTAGGCCCTAGGGCAGGGTGCATTGTAAGTATAAGGTAGGACATGCCCTGGTGTGTGTGGCATGTCCTAATAGTGAATTACAGCCATTTTCGTTTTTCACTATTGCAAGGCTACCTGTTCTCCATAGGCCAGAAGGGGCAGTTTGATTATTACACCTTATAATCCTAACTGACCCAGAGAACATGGTAGAAAAACGAATTTAGTATGCCTGAACTCAGGATGATAAAATACATCTTTTAGTGAAGTTGGTTTTAACATTCTTTGTTTGAAAATACCACTTTTAGAAAGTAGGTATTTTCTTGCCTAAACCATCCAGCTGCCTCTGCTCAGGTTGTGTATTGTATGTCTGGGTTTGTGAGTGACAGGGGCTGGGGGATTCCAGGAGGCAGGGTGAGTCAGCACTAGGCTGAATAGGTCTGCCTGAAGGAGGATGGGTGGGAGGAGTTGCACCTGGGTCTGAATAGGGCTGTGCCTGCCTTCCACAATGCTGGCTCCACCTCCTGCCGGGCGTCTGATGGCTCTGCCCCTCACTCTCAAAGGAAAGAAGGAGTCAGAAAAACAAAGTGCTCCAGGACTGACCAGAACTGGTTTTGGACTAGGCAGAGGCCTCTCTGCCTTCAGAGAACAAAGGAAAACTGTGTATAAAAAGGGGACCCAGACCCCTAGGAAATTAGATCACTTCTGGGAAATCAAGAAACCTGTTGCCAAGGAGAAGAACCGGAGAAGCTGAAGGAGGAGTACTGCCCCTGGGCTGTTTTGCTGATTGGGGTTGGCCTGCAGTGGTTGCTTTCTGCCAAGGACAGGAGAAGAGACTTTGCTGTGCTTTGTCATCTTGAAGAAGGGAATCTCCAAGGGCTTGAACTGAGCTTGCCTCCTGCCTGAAGTCACAGGGACACAAAGACTTCACCCCTTCTGTTTGCCTGCATCTGGAACTGCTGTTTTAGCTGCTAACAGAGGGAAATTGCAACACCGTCGCCGGCGAGCGACGCCGTAACCTGCACCGAAGCCGTGGGCACCGCTCGTGAAGAGCACGACGCACCGCCCCGACTTGCACCGTAGGCCCGACGCCTGCCGACGCCGTGCGACATCGACTCCGAAGCCGTCATTGAGGCCGCTGCCTGCACCGGAGCCGAGGACACCGCTCGTGACGCTCACGACGCACCGTCCCGACTCGCACCGCAGCCCCGACTTCACCGACGCCAGGGCTTCATCATCGCGGAGCCGATCCTCGACGTGGGTGACCCCGAATCCATCGACGCCGCACCATCGTAAGGAACCGACGCCTCGCCGCCATCCGTGACGTCACCTCCCCGACACAGTAAGGAACCGACGCCTCACCTCCCTGCGCTGCAGTAAGGAACCGAGACATCACCTCCCCTGGGGTCGTAAGGAACCGACGCCGACCGGCGCCAACGAAGCATCACCTCCCCGACGCCGTGCACCGTCTTTGTTTTCATCGAATTCCAGGTACTGTTCTTTGTGGGTCTGCTCGACTCCGGGCCCGACGCTGCGCACCTCGCGGTCGGCGCCGTACTTTGGGATTTCCACCGGTCACGACGTCGTGATAACTCCAAGTGGAGTTATTTGTTGCTACAAGCTTTATTTGATTGACTATCCTATTTTTGAAGATAACGTGAACTGTCTCTATCATTTAAAGCCTATTTTTGAGTACTGTATTGTGGATTTTTGCTATTGGGTCTTGTGATAAGTCTATATAAAGATTACTTATTTTTACATAAACAACCTGTGTGGTGTCCATCTGTAGTGTTTTCACTGTATTACTGTATGTGGTTCACAAATGCTTTACACACTGCCTCTGAGATAAGCCTGTCTGCTCGTGCCAAGCTACCAGGGGGTGAGCAGGGGTTATTTTAGGAGTGTTTCCCCTTATCCTGACTAGAAGCAAGGGTCCCTATTTGGACAAAGGTGCAAACCATTGCCAACTAGAGACCCCCAGTTCTAACATTGGTGGTCAGCGGTGAGGATTTGGACTTGCATTTGTGATTCATATACAGTGATTGGTGTACACTACTAGTGAGTGCAGACCAATACGCGACCACATACCTTTTGATAGGACTTTTTTTCCTTGGAACCTTTATTTTTGTTGAGAACTGCCAATTTTCACCATGAGCAAAAAAGGATCCATTGCACCTGCAGATATTGAATTTGAAGAAGATAGGGTTGATACCTACACTGTGCCAGAACTCAAAGCTGTTTGCAAAAAGTTTAAAATCTCTATGAGAGGCCTCACCAGGAAGGAGGAGTTTCACAAGGCACTGAGAGCCTGGTTGGAAGCACGGAATGCCAGTGGGCAGTCCGAGGAGCCTGTGGAGGAGGCAGAGAATTTAGATGGGCAGCTTGAGGGGCCATTGGGCTTAACTGGGAGGAGAGCGCCTTCCAGGGAGGGCAGCAGTGTTTCTCAAAGGGCCTGTCTCCAGAGGAGCTGGAGGACAGGGACAAAAGCAGGATGCATGAAATGGAGATGGCCAAACTGAAACAGGGAAGCCATGATAGCCTTGAGCATAAGAAATTGGAGTTAGAAAGTAAGAGGTTGGCCATGGAAGAAAAGAAGATGCTTTTAGAGCATGAGAGAGTGGTGAGGGAGCTAGAGCTAAAGGCTAGAAGCCTAGAAATCACTCCCTCTGGTGGCAGCACACCTCCAGTGCCTGTAGAAAGTAGAGTGTACATCCCCAAGGAGGTTATTAAGGATTTCATGAAGGGGGAGGACATTGGGCAATGGTTTAAAGCATATGAGATCGCCATGACATCACACCGGGTCCCTGAGAAGGATTGGGGAGGCGGGGTTGTGGGGCCGCTTTGCAGGTGAGGGAAGGGAAACCTTGCTAGCCTTGCCCACAGTGGATCAGATGTCCTATGCCCACCTGAAGGAAGCTTTAGTGACAAGGTATGGGTTAACTCCAGAGCTGTATAGGCAGAAGTTTAGGAACTGCAAAAAGCTGGAGTCTAGTACCTGGGTGGAGTATGTGTCTTATTTTTGCAGAGCATTGGATGGATGGGTGAAGGGTAGCAAAGTAAATGACTTGCAGGAGTTCTATGATTTAATTGCATGGGAGCACTTGTCCAGTAGTTGTTTTCCAGAGCTACGCCAGCACCTAGTTGACAGTAAGCTAACTAATCCTAGAAAGCTTGCTGAGGAGGCGGACCGCTGGGTCAGTACCCGGGTCCACAAGGGTCTTGTGGGAGACTCCGCCAAAGGTGGGCAGGGTCCCCAGCAGAAGAGTGGGGGGACAAGGGTAAACAGAAGGAGTTCCAAAAAGGGCCCCAAAGTAAACCCCAAGGGAACCAAGGTAAGGGTTCCCAGCCTCCCACTGAGAAAAGACCATGGGTCCCAACAGATAAGTCTGTTCAGAAGGGGCCCAAAGCATGTTTTAGTTGTGGTCAGGTGGGTCACTTTGTAGGAAGTCCCAAGTGCCCCAATACTGTGACCACTGCACCCACTGGTGCACCACCCCGGCAGATGGCTAGTGTAGCCCTGGGGGAGGAGTTGGGTGCCCAAGGTGGGTGGGGTCCCGCAGAGATGTCCCTGGTCTCTTTAGGAGACAGTGAGATGGTCCCTAGGACCCAGCTGCCTGATAACACTAAAAAATACAGGCAGTGGGTGACCATCAATGGCCATAGGGTGGAGGCTCTGAGAGACACCGGGGCCAGTGTGACAGCTGTCAGTTGTCGGCTGGTGTCTGAGGAGCAGGTGGTCCCCAATGTATTCTACCCTGTAGTTGCCGCTGACAACTCAGAGAGCCACTGCAAGGTGGCCCAGGTTCCCTTTGAGTGGGGGGGTCTCAGGTATCCTTCAAGTAGCTGTGAGGCCAGCCATGCCTGTTGACTGTCTGCTAGGCAATGATTTGGAGAGCTCCCCTTGGGCGAAGGTGGAGCGGAGGTCTCATTTGGAGATGTTGGGTCTGCCAGAGTGGGCGTGTGTGACCACTCGGTCAATGGCAGCCGGTAAGGGTATTCAAGAGGACCTGGAGCCTGGAAGAAGGGCCCAGGTGCCTGCCTTAAAGAGAGGAGGCAGGGGCGCGGGAAACCGGCCCCCGAAGTTCCCACGGTCCAGGAGGAGGCAGACCTTGAGGGGGATGCCCTGGAACCTACAGGGGAACAAGTGGCTGAACTGGGGGACCTGCCTGAGCTGACCCATTGGCAGCAGGAAGGAGGCCCCTCCAGGGAAGAATTCTGCGAGGAGCAGAAGAAGTGCCCTTCTCTTGAGGGCTTGCGGCAACAGGCTGTAAGCCAGGCAGCAGGTGATCAGTCTTGATCACACTGGATCTACTGGGAGAATGGTCTCCTGTATAGTGAGCCTAAGGTTGCTGAGCCTGGGTCAGCCCGTGTGCTGGTGGTACCCCAGCGCTTCAGAGCCTTCCTACTGGGTCTGGCTCATGATGTGCCTTTAGCAGGACATTTGGGGCAAGACAAGACCTTTCAAAGGCTTGTCACCCACTTTCATTGGCCCCAAATGCGCAAGAGTTCAGATACTCATTGCAGGACCTGTCAGACTTGCCAGGCAAGTGGTAAGAGTGGGAGGAAGCACAAGGCTCCTCTCCAACCTTTCCCTGTTGTCAGTACCCCCTTTGAGAGGGTGGGTATTGACATTGTGGGGCCTCTGGATCCCAAGACAGCCATGGGCAACAGGTTCATCCTGGTCTTGGTGGACCATGCCACCCGGTACCCGGAAGCCATCCCTCTTCGGACAGTGACGGCCCCCGTGGTGGGACGTGCACTGATGGGGATTTTCTCCCGTGTGGGGTTCCCCAAGGAGGTGGTGTCTGACCGTGGTACTAACTTCATTTCCAAGTATATGAAGTCCCTGTGGCAGGAGTGTGGTGTAACCTATAAGTTCACCACTCCTTACCACCCCCAAGGTAATGGGCTGGTTGAGAGATTCAACCGGACCCTTAAAGGCATGATTATGGGTCTGGAAGAACCCATGAGGCGTAAGTGGGACGTCCTCTTGCCATGCCTGCTCTTTGCTTACAGAGAGGTGCCCCAGAAGTCCTTAGGGTTCAGTCCCTTTGAACTGCTGTACGGCCATCCTGTAAGAGGACCTCTGAGTCTGGTCAAGGAAGGCTGGGAGAAAGCTCCCAGGAAAACTCCCCAGGATGTATTTAGTTACATGCTGGCCTTCAGGAACCAGACTCGGCGTTTCAGACAACTCGCTGAGGCGAATCTGGAAGCCAGCCAGGAAGAGATGAAACGTTGGCATGATCAGAACGCCACTCTGATCGAGTTTCAGCCTGGACAAAAGGTTTGGGTCATGGCCCCAGTGGAGCCCTGTGCGCTCCAGGATAAGTGGACCGGACCATTTGAGGTGGTGGAGCGCAAGAGTGATGTCACCTACTTGGTGGACTTGCAGTCTCCCAGGAACCCCTTGCGGGTCCTGCATGTGAACCGCCTGAAGCCCCACTTTGAGAGGTCTGAAGTGGGCATGCTCTTAGCAACAGATGCTGGGATGGAAGAGGAGACTGAACCTCTTCCTGATCTCCTGTATGCAAAAGAGCAAGATGGGTCAGTGGATGGTGTGAACCTCTCTCCCACCCTGACCCCGGAGCAGCAGAATGACTGTCGCCAACTGTTGGGACAGTTTTCTGATCTGTTCTCCCTGACTCCCAGTATCACTGAATGGTGCATCCATGATGTGGACACTGGGGACAGTCCTCCTGTAAAGCACAAAACTTACAGAGTGACTGACAGGGTGAGGGCTTGCATCAAGGAGGAGGTCTCCAAGATGTTTGCCTTAGGGGTGATTGAGTCCTCTAACAGCCCTTGGGCCAGCCCAGTGGTCTTGGTCCCAAAGGCTGCCGCGCCTGGTGCCACACCCGAACTCCGGTTCTGTGTGGACTACCGAGGACTCAATTCAGTCACAAGGACTGACGCGCACCCCATCCCCAGAGCTGATGAGCTCATTGATCGGTTAGGGGCTGCCCGGTACCTCAGCACGTTTGATCTAACGTCTGGGTACTGGCAGATCGCCTTAACTGATGGGGCCAAAGAGAGGTCAGCATTCTCCACACCAGATGGGCACTACCAATTCCGGGTGATGCCCTTTGGGATGAAGAATGCCCCTGCCACCTTTCAGAGGTTGGTCAACCAGGTGTTGGCTGGGCTGGAGGAATTCAGTGCCGCCTACCTGGATGACATTGCAGTGTTCAGCGCCACTTGGGAGGAACATCTGCACCACCTCTGGGAAGTGTTGAAGGCGCTGCGGAGGGCAGGCCTCACGATCAAGGCGAGTAAGTGCCAGATCGGGCAGGGTTCTGTGGTGTACTTGGGACACCAGGTAGGGAGCGGCCAGGTGGCGCCCCTACAGCCCAAGATAGATACCATTCTGGCTTGGGAACCCCCAAAACCCAGACAGAGGTGAGGGCCTTCTTAGGACTCACCGGGTATTACAGGAGGTTTGTCAAGGGGTATGGCAACATTGTTGCACCCTTGACTGAGCTGACTTCCAGGAAGCAGCCCAGGAAAGTGAACTGGACTGATGCCTGCCAAAAGGCTTTTGATGCCCTGAAATCTGCCATGTGCACGGCGCCCGTGCTTCAGGCGCCCAACTTCTCAAAGGAATTCATTGTGCAGACAGATGCTTCAGAGCATGGTGTTGGGGCTGTGCTTTCACAGATGAATGAGGAGGGCCTAGACCAACCTGTAGCCTTTATTAGTAGGAGGTTACTCCCACGGGAACAGAGGTGGAGTGCGATTGAACGTGAGGCATTTGCTGTGGTCTGGGCGCTGAAGAAGTTGAGACCATATTTGTTTGGGACTCACTTCCGGGTTCAGACAGACCACAGGCCCCTCAGATGGTTAATGCAGATGAGGGGTGAGAATCCAAAACTGTTGAGGTGGTCCATTTCCCTACAGGGGATGGACTTTACGGTGGAACACCGCCCTGGTACAGAACACGCCAATGCTGATGGTCTGTCCAGATTTTTCCGCCTTAGTGATGAGAACTCCCAGGAGGAAGGGTAGTTCTCCCCACATTTCAGCTGGAGGGGACACGTGTTAGACTTGGCACCATTGGCGTGGGTCTCCCTTCCATTTTTTTGCTGTTGCCTCTTATGTTTTGCTGGTTTTAGATGCTTTTGGGCACTGTGCCACTGCTGTTCAGTGCCACAGTGCAAGTGCTCCCTACTGTAAATCGATGTATGGATTAGTGACTCCATGATTGGATGATTGGTTTACTTGTCAGTCCCTAGTACAGTGCACTGAGTGTGCCCAGGGCTTGTAAATCCAATGCCGCTGGTGGGCTCGCAGCACTGGTTGTGCCACCCACAGAAGCGGCTTGTAAAATGTGTCTCAGGCCTGCCATCGCAGAGCCTGTGTGCAGCCTAGGGCTGCCATGTCGACTTGGTGAGTACACCCACTCACCAGTCCCTAAACCTTCCCTTTACTGCATGTTGGTCACCCCTAAAGTAGGCCCTAGGGCAGGGTGCATTGTAAGTATAAGGTAGGACATGCCCTGGTGTGTGTGGCATGTCCTAATAGTGAATTACAGCCATTTTCGTTTTTCACTATTGCAAGGCTACCTGTTCTCCATAGGCCAGAAGGGGCAGTTTGATTATTACACCTTATAATCCTAACTGACCCAGAGAACATGGTAGAAAAACGAATTTAGTATGCCTGAACTCAGGATGATAAAATACATCTTTTAGTGAAGTTGGTTTTAACATTCTTTGTTTGAAAATACCACTTTTAGAAAGTAGGTATTTTCTTGCCTAAACCATCCAGCTGCCTCTGCTCAGGGAGTGACAGGGGCTGGGGGATTCCAGGAGGCAGGGTGAGTCAGCACTAGGCTGAATAGGTCTGCCTGAAGGAGGATGGGTGGGAGGAGTTGCACCTGGGTCTGAATAGGGCTGTGCCTGCCTTCCACAATGCTGGCTCCACCTCCTGCCGGGCGTCTGATGGCTCTGCCCCTCACTCTCAAAGGAAAGAAGGAGTCAGAAAAACAAAGTGCTCCAGGACTGACCAGAACTGGTTTTGGACTAGGCAGAGGCCTCTCTGCCTTCAGAGAACAAAGGAAAACTGTGTATAAAAAGGGGACCCAGACCCCTAGGAAATTAGATCACTTCTGGGAAATCAAGAAACCTGTTGCCAAGGAGAAGAACCGGAGAAGCTGAAGGAGGAGTACTGCCCCTGGGCTGTTTTGCTGATTGGGGTTGGCCTGCAGTGGTTGCTTTCTGCCAAGGACAGGAGAAGAGACTTTGCTGTGCTTTGTCATCTTGAAGAAGGGAATCTCCAAGGGCTTGAACTGAGCTTGCCTCCTGCCTGAAGTCACAGGGACACAAAGACTTCACCCCTTCTGTTTGCCTGCATCTGGAACTGCTGTTTTAGCTGCTAACAGAGGGAAATTGCAACACCGACGCCGGCGAGCGACGCCGTAACCTGCACCGAAGCCGTGGGCACCGCTCGTGAAGAGCACGACGCACCGCCCCGACTTGCACCGTAGGCCCGACGCCTGCCGACGCCGTGCGACATCGACTCCGAAGCCGTCATTGAGGCCGCTGCCTGCACCGGAGCCGAGGACACCGCTCGTGACGCTCACGACGCACCGTCCCGACTCGCACCGCAGCCCCGACTTCACCGACGCCAGGGCTTCATCATCGCGGAGCCGATCCTCGACGTGGGTGACCCCCGAATCCATCGACGCCGCACCATCGTAAGGAACCGACGCCTCGCCGCCATCCGTGACGTCACCTCCCCGACACAGTAAGGAACCGACGCCTCACCTCCCTGCGCTGCAGTAAGGAACCGAGACATCACCTCCCCTGGGGTCGTAAGGAACCGACGCCGCCGGCGCCAACGAAGCATCACCTCCCCGACGCCGTGCACCGTCTTTGTTTTCATCGAATTCCAGGTACTGTTCTTTGTGGGTCTGCTCGACTCCGGGCCCGACGCTGCGCACCTCGCGGTCGGCGCCGTACTTTGGGATTTCCACCGGTCACGACGTCGTGATAACTCCAAGTGGAGTTATTTGTTGCTACAAGCTTTATTTGATTGACTATCCTATTTTTGAAGATAACGTGAACTGTCTCTATCATTTAAAGCCTATTTTTGAGTACTGTATTGTGGATTTTTGCTATTGGGTCTTGTGATAAGTCTATATAAAGATTACTTATTTTTACATAAACAACCTGTGTGGTGTCCATCTGTAGTGTTTTCACTGTATTACTGTATGTGGTTCACAAATGCTTTACACACTGCCTCTGAGATAAGCCTGTCTGCTCGTGCCAAGCTACCAGGGGGTGAGCAGGGGTTATTTTAGGAGTGTTTCCCCCTTATCCTGACTAGAAGCAAGGGTCCCTATTTGGACAAAGGTGCAAACCATTGCCAACTAGAGACCCCCAGTTCTAACACTAGTGTACCTATTTTGTAAAGAGCAGGGGCGGTACTGTCCCATTAAAACGATTGCAGCGCTACAATACTGCAGTATTGCAGCCCTGCAATTAAACAAGTGGAGGTACTCAGTGCCTGCTCATTCAAAGCACTTCTAAAAAAAAAGTGATAAAAGATGCACTAGTGTGCCAATAGCACTAGCGGGAGCAAGTAAAATGGTGCCCTGACAGCTGATCATGCAGTAAAATACATCAATAACTGGGGCCCTGTTAGACTTTTGCCCCCTGGTGCCGCTGCATCTGCTGCACCATTGATAGCTATTCTCCTGAAAAGAAGCAGGCTCTAAATTCAGTGGGTATAACCCGATGAAGAAGTGTGCAATTTTTTTTCAAATGAAATGTAGCTCGACCTCTTCACGTTTGTGGTTTGCGACTCAGCCTGGAATCTCAAACTGCTTATAAAATTGTGCGTTTTTATAAATGATGTGACCGTCACATATGATGTGTGCTTCAGCCTGAGGCTTGCCCTCAATGCACAGCGGGTGTTCGAGTCCACGAGTATTGACTGTGTGTGACTAATTAGAGTCACTAGACTTAATAAAATTGCTTAGACAGCTCACCTGTGCTGCAGGCTGCGGGGCTGGGCAGGTAGCTGCGCGCCGACCCGTGCAGATGGGACCACTTCAGGGTATTAATGAATTTTGAGAGTATAATACATTAGATCAGCGCGCCCTGGCTGCCGGCTGTGAGTGACCTATGTGACTGTGTGAGCCTCAGCCTAAGGCTTGCCCAATGAATGCCCAGTGCCAGTAAGTGTCCGCGAGTTAGCGGACTGTGTTGACTTAGTATCTTTTGTATTTAACTGCACGTGCCTGTAAATGTGCACATAACTTTCATTTTAATAAAGTACTGCCTCTGAAAAACGTGTTTAATATCATGGTTACACATTTGTTTAACGGTATGATCAGGTTACAGGGGGACTAGGTTAGTGCCCTTCGATTTCTGGTGCTTAGATCATCTTAAGAGTTTTTTTGTTGTTCAAATGGGTGTCATTTCTGATATTTATATGTTTGCCCAGTCTTCATTGCTTTATTATGGTCGCCAGAAAGTGTCACTCCTTGTCGTTCAAATGTCACTCATAATTACACTGAAATTATGAAAATGTCACACATAGCAATCTGAAACCTTGGCAGCTATGAGGTTTTTTCTCTCGATATGCGCAGTTTTTTTGGATCCTCCAGTGCCAGTTTCTAACTGGCTGCGCGTTGCCGCGCCTAGTCCTTTCTTTGTGTCCATGTTCGGCAGTCACGCCAGCTGTCGCGGCTCGTCCTTTCTTTGTGTCCATGGCAGGTAAGAATTCAAGTGAGCGGGAATAACTGCCACTTGCAGGACATAGAGGAAAGGAGGGCGCAGGCAGGGGGGAGATTGTGGTGGGAGGGGGTTTGGTATAGGCAGAAGACCAGCATTGCCAGCAGGCCCTGCTGGGTGAGAAGAAGAGGTACTAGGAGACGAGTTTCTGGAGGGAAAGAGCAGGATAGGGAGAAGAGGGGTGCGGTGCAGGGAGAGGAGAAGCACTTCTCGGTGAATATACGAGGTAAATAAGGTGATGGGAGAGGAGGGGCGGGGAGAAAAGGGTGGAACAGGGATTAAAGAATCGGTGTAGGCCAAGGAGCAGGGTCCTCTGGGGTGAGGCACTGGGCGGCGCACGGAGAGAAGAGGCCCTGCTGAGTGACAGGATGAGGTGCTCGGACGGGGGGATGAGGGGAGGACCAGGTGCAGGGAGAGAATAGGCAATGGTGGGCGAGAAGAAGCTGCTGGAGTGGTAGGATCCGTTGTGCATCGCCAGTGAGGAGTTCAGCTGTGTAGGAGTTGTCAGTAGAGGAGACCGGTCTCTTGGGGAGTGTGGAGAGTACAGGAGCAGCGAAGAGAGCGCACAAGTAGCGGGCGGGAGGGACAGTCAGAAGACTCGACTCCCCGTGCAGGGAGTGTAAGCTCTGTGTAGTGACCACGGGATCATCGCAGAGACGGCTCGAGCAGTGGAAGTGGCAAGTAGTGCGTGCAGGAACAGCTGAATAGCTCTGGCCTACCGGAGCTGCTTACACAAGAGAGGGCAAGAGCTGTCTTCAGCGGAGGCACCGGGTGAGAGTATTAACAATCTACCTAATGTGGTTGGCTTAGGAGGGGTTAAAGTTGTCCGAAAGCAGACTCGTTCTCTTTGTTATATTGTGTGCCCTAGGCGAATATATTCAATAATAAATTACACATACACCAGGTATAATGCAAATAACTGTCCATGGGCTCGTGCCCTGGCTCACATGACCAGTGACGCTTGTGATCGATGGGTGTGGTGAGGGTTATGTACAGACATCAAGGACGGAGTACCTCGTAATGTGTACTTCAGGATACTACATTCCCCCCAATAAACCTAAGAAAGACAACAAGTTCAAACTGTGCAAAACAAAACTAGCACTGGCAATGTCAATAGGTAGAGAGCGCTTGCACTGTCAAGCCAGACCTAAAAACCCATGCACGTCAATGACTGCCTCCTCTCAGAGGCGCAACTAGAGTGACATTTCGGGGGGGGGGGGGCAGGGTAATTCTTCCAGCAATTGGCAGAGTGAAGATGCAGGGGCTCTGAGAAGGGGTGAAAAGAACAACAAAGCCTCGTTACAAGTAAATGGTCTTTTAAAGACCTGTGAAGTACTCGGGTGCGGCTGTGTGTGTGTGTGCCTGGGAAGCTGTCTCAGCCCGGCTGACGCACGGGGTGGGGCTTAAGCCCTTTGAGCCCAATGGGCGTTGCGTGCCTGCCTCCTCATCTGTGCTGCTGCCTGAGACAAACTCTATAAATTATCCAAGAAACTTAAACAGCATTACAGTGTTGTGTGTGCCACTGAAAGTTCACACTCCGGCAGCTGTATAAATAAAACGAGCATTTGCAATGCAATAGGTCTCGCATTTATGAGAGTTTGAGCTATTGGCATTTTAAATGACAATGCCTTTTATTTATGTGTTGTTTTTTAAACAGATAAATAAAAGGCATTGTCATTTACAATGCCAATAGCTTAAACTCTCGCAAATGCGAAACCTATTGCATTACAACGCGTGCTATACATTTTTTTTAAAGCGTTAGGAGAGAGTGTGTCCTGCCTGCAACAACATGCAGGACAACCCTGTTTGAGAAAATGGTGTTCGGAGGCTGTAATTAAAGCCTACAGAGCAACAACACACGTAACGGGGTGTCGCCATGGGAGGTTACAAAATGAGACGAGGTACTAGAGAGGGACTACTAAGCCTTTTGACCAATGAACAGCCACAGTTTACAGTGGACAATGACACAAGCCAATGAAAAAGGTGGGCGGAGCTTCAATTCCCTACCTCAATACAGCATCCCCCGCAGCGCATGCGCTGCCCAGGTCCGACCTAAAAACCTTAACGGGGCCTGGGGTGAGCTTTTTGTTTTAGAACCTTTTAATGAGGCATGCAAAAATGTGAATGTTTTTACTTTAGTGAAAGTCAGGTGATGGATGAGGAGGGTTGGTATGGGCAGCCTTGAGTGTCTTCTTCCTTGGGTTGGAAGAAGGAAGGTTTTTGGATCAGAAATTTGCGTTTGAAGTGGATTGACACTTTCATGGACATGCAAGGCTATATAGAACGTGAGGAAAGCACATTTTATGTGACAAGCAAACCACACTGCACTTTAGACACCTGAGACGTCATAAGAGGTCTTAATTACTACTTCATTACCCAAAACGAAGAAGCCTTTAAATCCAGGATGTGCTGGAGTAGAGTACTGCATTGTGTCATGAAAGAGTTCTGCAATCACACAGACAATAGTGTAAAAAGTTATCTATTTACTGTCATGTCACTTAAAGGAAATAAAATAATTACCTTTTGCTGCTTATTCTCGCTTTAACCATACGTTACTAACAGAAACAACTACAGCCATTTATAGAAATGACAATTTGTTTACATGCACCACAGCTCAACAGAATCATTACTTACACGAAAGGGATGATTAACTGACTGCCAGTGTTTAAGCACAGTGTGTCCAAGGGCACCCTAGAAAGCAAGCTTATCAGCAACTGACCATGCCAGAAAGAGAAGCCAAGATTCCTTCCTACTTGAAAACATTGTCAGATTTTCTCTCCCTGACTTAACCACGAAGAGTTCTTGCTATATTGCCAGTGAACTGCCTACTAGAATGTCAGTTACCTGTACATTGATCTTCTGGGCTGCTTTCCCCCAGTTGAAAATGCATCAGTCATGCTACTATTAAACCTTGGAATAATAACTAGGCCATCAAAGCCCTTTCCGCCCTCCACTTACTAAAACAGTTACCATAAACATGTTTCAAGTCACTGCATAACTCACAGAGGAGTACAAGGTCTAGAATCCAAATTCTTAAAATTCAGGCCGTGTCATTTAAACTGCACACAGCAGTTAGCTTAGGGATGGCTCCTCGCAATCACTTGCCATCTGAATTAATGCTCTGGGGTAGCCCCCCCTTGTGCTGTAGAAGAGACATCAAGGGATTTACTTTAAAGAAATGAGATAAACACCAATCACATGAATAAATCTATTATCAAGCCCAACAATGGTGACTGGCTAATGAACAATCAAAATTAGAATTAACTTATTTGTACTTTGATGAATCTTTCAATAGACAATTTGAACATGGGTGTATATATTTCAACAAATCAGAATATTTAATACAAGCAAATAGACAAAAATAAAAGTTAATAGTTGACCCTACATACGGTGTGTAGTGACAACGGTCAGTGAGGGGAGCAACGCCGTCCGGATACTGCTCGACGGCAGCGAGCGATAGCCACAGCTAATCCACTGGATTGCTGTTTAAAAAAAATTTCTTCAATTAGCCTGGAGTTTTAATTACTTGTCCGGCATTAGCTATCTGGAATCATCAAATTAATTATGATTCCGCTGGTCCAAGAAATATATTATTTGACCAGATATAAGGGTCAACTATTAACTTTTAATTTATCGTCCTGAAGATGGTCCAACCGATTTGTAAGCCATAGAGATCGAAACGTCGACTAGCTCATCTATTTCCACAATTATCTGCTTTTTTGGAATTGTTTTCTGTTAATTCAGATTCGTTTTCCATTATACAAAAACTCTGGAATAGATGTCTACATACTTGACCCTGAGGTCACAACTTTTGTACAATATTGATCTACCTCGGTCTTCGTATGTAGTTATATCATTTTGTACCCTGTCTATTTGCTTGTATTAAATATTCTGATTTGTTGAAATATATACACCCGAGTTTAAATTGTCTATTGGAAGATTCATCAAAGTACAAATAAGTTAATTCTAATTTTGATTGTTCATTAGTCAGTGACCATTGTTGGGCTTGATAATAGATTTATTCATGTGATTGATGTTTATCTAATTTCTTTAAAGTAAATCCCTTGCTGGCATTTTTACCTATCAATTGTTACATGTCCCAAGCCTTCAAGGGTTTATTGGGTTTCCCACGTCTTCTTTATTGTAGAAGAGACATGGCTTTAAAAGACAATCATCAAACTCAGATGCTCTACTCACCAATACAAAGCCTACCGAAACCCCTCAAAACCTGCATATTCCACCCAAGGCACTGCTCCAAAATGCTACTCCTCGTCAGACTCAGAGAACAGCTCATATGTTCACAATCCCCTTTCAGGCATCCAAAAGACCTATTAACACCTACAGACCAATGACCTAAAGCTCCCTTAGCCAGCGAGTCCTTGACACATAACCAGCACACTCCCAGCAGCGCTATTATTTACTCAAAAAACTCCTTCCATTTCTATAGATAACCAGCATCTTCAGGCCTCAAGAATGAGGTTTTGCAGGCTGGAGCTTATGTCTATATTAGTGGTGCACCTTTTCTCTACAACTAACCTGCTGCTCTGCCATATATGCTGTCTCAGCTCGCAGCCTTCCACTTTGTTGGAGCTTCCAACCTGCAGTTGTGGTCCTCCAATTTAACAGCATTCTCCTCCTCTTTGACAGGGTCATCTGCTCTGACAGGGTCCTTATATTCTTTCTGTTGGATCCATCGATTTACCAATGGCCCTCTGATGCGCCAACTGCTTACCAGGCAATTCATGTCACACACCTCTCAACCGCCTGGTGTGCGTTTGTTTGAGGTTCTGTATCAGTGAATGCTGTTAAGTGTGTGTTGGAAAACGAGGCAGTATCTGTGAGGCCTGCACAAATAACATGACTACATTTGTCCACCACTGGGAACCAAACACCCAATTGTAGCGCCTGACTCTCAGAGGGTAGCGTTGCAGAGCAGTCTGAGGCTTACTCAAGGGAGGTGGTGTGGGCTAGTAATCGCCATTACAGGTGCGCAAAAATAACACTCAATAATTGATTGTCCAGTCTGTACTTTGCTTTATAAAAGTAAGAGTACATTTATTAAACACACACAATACTCAATACTATGCACCAATTTACAAATATACATAAGCTGTTGGAATTACTTTGTGACATTGCATAACATCTCCAACCCTCCCGAAAGGGGGGTGGGGTCTAGTACCACCACTCCTATGTATGCACATCATCTTGCCCCCTAATGCAGTGTGTTGAACATAACCTGGAGCGAGGGCCCTGCGCACTGGCACCATCCCAGTGGCGACCCACCCCATTATCTCAACGAGCATTAAAAATAGGTACACCTGCCCTGGTGACACATACCCCTGACTGAGCATCTCATACAGTATGCACCCTTACATCTTCAGGGCTAACAGTCTGGGTTGTTCTTCACTTAAGCGCAGCAGCAAGAATACATGTTTAAGCAACACTTTAGTTTGACAGTACTCATCACATTTGTTGGACATTAGAATGCGTTGCAATTACAACCCCTAAAGGCATCACAGATGAAATCACAGGATTACGCATATACAGCCAGCCACCCTAGCAGGAATGTCTGGTAACATAACCCCACTTTGCTTACGACATCACCTTACACAGGTACCTCACATTACACATGTGACCTTCAGTCCCTCTAAAAGAAATAACATTAGTAAGTGCACTACGGGTGCAATTACACCTCTTCACCTCCAGGGGATGCCCTTCTCCAGACATCCCCAGCTCAGCCTTTCACTCCTTGAGGCACTTCTCAGTACACCCCCAGCTGTAGAACGAAAGTTCCAGCCCAGAAGATGTTAATGCTTGTGCTGAGCCCTTGAGGGGTTATTCTTTTAAAATCCCCATGACACTTAGGGAGGACAACCATTTTCGTGCTGGGGGAGACTGCGTTGCTCCTGCAGCTCCCCCTGCACCTCTCCAGCAAATGGGGTTGCCCCTCTCCTCTGGGGGCCACCAAAATGCCCAAAACCGTAGGTTTCCCCATGCCTTGTAAGGCATTATGGGGCGCTCAGTGTTCCTTGCCGTGAATATTTGATGAGCGGCTCTCCCATTGTGCTGGGGAGAGCCGCGATCGCGCTGTCGGCCTCGGCCGCATCCTTTCCCCGTTGGGGGACCCGGTCCCACCCGGACCCCCAGGTGAGTTTGTTTCGGCTCGGGGAGCCCACCCCCGGCCGCTTTCCGTTTCGCGGGGCCCGGTCCCACCCGGGCCCCGGCATTGCCACGATTGTTGGAGGGCAGCCCGGGGAGCCCACCCCCGGCGGCCCCCGCCGGCTCCCCGATCGGCCAGCACTCTTGTGTGCTGCCACGGGAGCCGGCCTCTCTCGTCTGGTCTGCCCGCTCCGGCGGGCAGACACGCAGGTTCCCGCTGTTCGGGCGGGGCTGCGGGGGAGTGCAACGGCACTCCCCCCTCCTTCCAGCACTCGGGGCCCGGGGATGGGGTCCCGGGCCCCCTGCTCAGCTTCACGGGGAGCGCGACGGCGCTTCCCGACTTGCCTTCACTGCGGGGGCCAGGGTGGGCTCCTGGCGCCCCCGCCTTGCCACATCTTCACGGGGAGCGCGACGGCGCTCCCCGGCTTTGCTTCGGGGCCCGGGGATGGGGCCCGGGCCCCCAAAGACCTCCTCGCGGGGGGTGCGACGGCGCTCCCCGCCCCCTGCTCCTCTTCTTCTTCTGGGCCCGGGGATGGGGTCCCGGGCCCCTTGGGCACATTTTCGCGGGGGGCGCGACGGCGCTCCCCCGCCTCTTTCCTCACACGGGGCCCGGAGTTGGGATCCCGGGCCCCTCTCCCGACACATCTTCACGGGGAGCGCGACGGCGCTCCCCGGCCTCATGTTCGGCGGGGGCCAGGGTGGGCTCCTGGCACCCCGCGGGGGTACCTTCACGGGGTGCGCGACGGCGCACCCTGACTTTACTTCTCTTGGGGGCAGCCCCCGAGACCTGACCCACCCCGGGGGCACATCATGGACCGCTTCGTCGTCGGTCAGCCAAAGGTCGCCTACCTTCTGGGGGCCATATCTCGGCCCCCAGGGGTCCGATCTTCCTGCTTTTGGCCTCTTCTTGCTCCTGGTGGCGCTCCCCAGCCACTGGGAGCACTTTCCTTCACCCTCCTGGTCTCAAGGAGGGTGCCTTCAGCAGGGAGCTACCTTCACTGGCTTCCTGCGCCAGCCTTCCGCCTGGCTCTCCTCTTGGGCCTCTCTTCTTCCTGCGCAGAGGCCCCTGCTTCTGCGCACTGGTCCTGGTCTCTTCTCCTGGCGCTGTTCAGGATCCTGGGACAGTCAGGAGGTTCATCCTTCCAACTGCCCATTGCGCCAGGCTCCAGCACCTTCTGCCTCAGCAGACCACACCCCAGAGAGCTCCTCTTCCTGTGCAAACACTTTTAAGAAGTTGGGGAGGGGCTGGCAGGAAGTCTCTGTTTGTCCTATCAAACAGCGACACATCACTTCACTGCCCCTGCTCCCTCCTTCCTGCCCAGGCCTCTGGGTTGGTTCAAGATGGCGTCGTCCAGGGTCTCCTGCCACATTGTCTCTGAAAGCCCCTTTCCCCCCCCCCCCCCCCCCAGAGCTGCCTTCCTCTTCGTGCAGCTTGGTGCCTGGCACCCAGTGACAGCTGCTGATGGATTAGCCTGCAGCTCCACCCAGCTTCTCTCCTCGGAGGGAAGGTTATCAATCCAGGCTGCTGGGGTCAGCCCCCAGCCAGGCCCTGGTTATGAGCTGACTCAGAGAACTATAATATTTATGGATGACCCAAAAGCAGTACAAATATGACTCTGGACTCTGCAAAATACTTCTTCTTACACCCGTTACAGTGGACTTTAGTGCGTGTCTGGAATTTGTAAGCCTTAGGAAAGTGACACTAGCCCATGGGCTCCACTTCCCCATAGGGGAATAATGAAGGGAAAAACACAGTAAAACACACTGACTTTCCCTGGCATGTTTCTTCCCAGTGTATAAAGCCTATTCCATGTCACCACCCAATTCTGCATAAATCCTGCCACACCATTCACTTTGTATCTGCTCCTGGGCTGCGCACGCCAGGAATCTCCCCTGCGCAGCCCCTACATGTGTGCACACACATGTACACAGGTGTCTGCATGTAACCAGCCCGGTGCCCCTTACTCCAGCTGCTGCGCAGCGGCCTAGTCGAGCTAGGGGGACACCAGTGACATCCATCTGCAGTCTCTTCCACCAGGAGTTCACTGCGGGTGAGTCCCAACTTATGAGGCTCTCCCCCAGTAAAAGCTCAACAAATAGGTGCTCAAAAAGCGAAAAATCCGGGCGGCCCAGAGTGTCAGAACCACCGTCTAACAGTGTGAATCTGTTATCTAGTTATGTATCTGTGCAGCTACATAGACAGTTCAAAAAGTATGCATTCTCAGAGACGCCGTGATTTGAATCCCTTCAAAAACACAAAATTCATATAGTTGAAAAAAGCTACTTAACTTTAGTTGTATATTGCCTACAATGGTGCTTACATCCATCCACTAGCACATAAACTGATTCTACCAGAAAGCAAGTTTACTAACTGTCTAATTAATGCACTACAAGTGAACTAATCATTTGCATGTTGCCCACTACATTGTTTTTGTTTACTTATTTACTTGAGCAACTTTAACGTTTGTTACTGAAATACTGAACAAAGAAAAATGGTGCTACAAAACAAGATACACAAATTTTATGGCTGTGAAAAAAATAAACATGGGATTAAGATATTGTATAAAGGTGCTGCTGTGAGCCGTATAAACAGCGACTACAGACGGTAAGGTACATACAGGTTGTTTCACACGTGACATTTAAAATGTATTAAAGTTATTACTCTTCTTTCTGATTCCATGAAGGGGCTCTACAGGGTAGTTTTAAACTGGGCGAGTAAGCTACAAGGCCAGATATCAGTGGGCTGTGAGTTACACCGAGTTTTACCAAGGAGGTAAAATATTTGAACTCGTGTGACTGCATGAGGTGATCTAGGTGTGACAAGAAGATTCTGGTAAGCAAATTGCAGGTTTCTAGCGTGGGTTGTAGTGAGTTAAGATGTCAGCTGCATACTTTGAGACTAGTGTTAATAACTTACAGTTTTGCTTAAACAACCTGAATTTGTGTGGAAATGATGTGGTAACAGCATGCCTTAGAAGGTTAAGTAGGGTTCGAGGGGGAAAGTTAAGTACTTTGTCCGAAGTAGAGAAGAAAAGTTGAGGTAGACCTACGAGCAGGTTGTTGCAGTAATCAAATTTACAAAGCCCAAATGAATTCATTAAGACTTTAGTAGTATGGCACAGTAAAAGAGAGCATATTTTTTTTTATATATTTCGTGCTCGATATTGTGCTGCAGTAAGTAGTAGCATTCCATGTTTAGAGGGGCTGAGCAACATTCCAAGATTTCTAACTGAGAGGAAGAAAGTCAGGGAGAGGGAATGGGAATGGACACAGATAGGTGGTGGCGTAGGTGCAGATGAGGAAGGAATGTAGAGAACTACAATTTTGGAAAAGTTCAGCGTGTGAGACCTTGGGTGTAAACTGCATAAAGTTGATAGAAAAAAGTCTCAAGAGGATATGATGCCATGAAGGCAGGGTATTAAAAGAGAACAAAAGATCCCCTGGGACTGAGTCATTTAGAAACTGACTCGTATTGAAGGTGGTAGAGATAACTGAGTCATATGCCACAAAAAAAGAAGCAGTCAAAGAGTTGTGTGAAGAAAGTGAAGTGAAGTAGGGTGAATGCCAGTGTCAAATGCAGAAGACATACCTAAGAGTATGATTATAGATGATTGCGGTGAGCCACCGAGATAATGTTTGTTACATGACAGTACTAAGTTTAAGTTGCGTGAAGAGCACAGAAACCTTACTGGAGGGGACAAGAATATTGTTAGAGGAAAGATATGTATTCAGATGAAAATTAGGCATTCCAGTAATTTGGAGTATGGAAAGTAGGCGGTAATTAGAGGTAGGGTCAGAAGTGTTTTTTATTTTATTTCAGTAATGGTAATACAACTGTAGTTTTGAAACAGAGAAGGCAGGCAACATATGGTGGAGTGACTGAAAAGATATAAAGTAGAGGATAACCTTGGAGAAGAGAGCAAAAGGGGTAATAATTTGGGGCCTAGTGGAAATAGATAGGGAGCATGATGGATTTGCAGATTAAATTGTGCCATTTACAAAGACGCGTTCCCATGTTGGTCTTCTTTAAAGAACTGTCAGGCATTATCTGGTGTTGTGGGTCTAGGGTAGCAGATGAAAATGTGTGCAAGGGATGGTGAATATAAAAAGCATGTTGGAGGATTTTATTGAATTGATCAAAAGATGTGGTGCGTTGCAGAGGCGTGATATGGTGGGATTGGCTAAGGAAAGGAGTAGGTATAGGCAGCTGGGTGTCGGGCATGGAGAGTAGTGAAAGAATCAATATTAGGAAACAAGAATGTACACTGATTAGAGATGAGTTTGAGGTTAAGAGTTTTCCCTCACAGAGTGAAGGTTTGGACCATGTGTTTACTAACAGGAGATCAAAAGGTAATTGGGAAAGCAGAGCGTTCTACAGTCGGATGTTGTGTCTAAGGCTCAAGTACCCCAGCAGGAAAAGTGTGGTGGGCTCAAATCAATGACATGCACAGCAGTAGGCAAAACAAGGACATGTGTCTAACTCCTTCGGTGCAGGCATTGGAAAAGCAATATCTTTATAACTTTCCTGAATGTCCAGAGATTAAAACGCTCCTGTGAGAGACTGGGTGTTATCCTTCTCACACCATGTAAACGTCCTAGTAAAAACTGGCGATGGACACAGATGATGGAGTCACCACAAAATCTCTGACAGTGGTGATTCACAGTGTGCAGTTTTGATCGCAAATATTAAACCGCTGCGTAGTTTTCAAGATGCTCCTAAAATAACTGTTTCAGACTCCCCAGTTCATTTTTTTTCACCATTTCCAATGAGGCAACCTTATTTTGAACTCCTGCGATCTCTTTATGATAACTCGTGCATTAGGTGGGGGGAAGGGTAAGAGCGCGAGTTTACCTTTGCCCACAGCTGAACTTGAAAGCTGACCATAATCATGCAATCGAAAATGGCCTTGCTATCGTTTTAATGTTGGGCGTTATGCAACCTAATGTCCCCTTTCTCAATTCTCTACTGATCAGACGTATAAGAATTAAATATCAATAGTGCCTTTCTTCGATTTACCGCTTACTAAGCAGCCATCATTCCTCCCCCCCCCCCCATCCCCCGCATGCCCACAACGCACACACAGGACCAAAAGAACAAACGCTAGTAGATTTGGTCCCTGTATTTTTTAATCTTCTGCAAACTTATAGCACCTCAGTAATGTAGTTTGGGCACAAATTACATATTTCACAGTGTCACGACTCCCAAAGCTCATATTCATGCTAAACCTTCTTAACAGGTTTTAGTCACACAAC
The DNA here is from genome assembly GCA_963921515.1 of Calotriton arnoldi. Lineage (NCBI taxonomy): Eukaryota > Metazoa > Chordata > Amphibia > Caudata > Salamandridae > Calotriton > Calotriton arnoldi. Next base: position 832,387 of record CAWUFW010006382.1, on the reverse strand, counting down.
TGGTTAATTTCCTTCTGTTCCTGATTCCCCATTGCTTGACTTATGAGTAAAGTGTACATTATAATTTATTTCCAATACATGTAATATTGTGAGGTGAGATATAAATGTTAAATATGATTCATTTCATGTGCTTGGCAAAACACGTGGTAATATCATGAGGACTCAATACAAGAGCAACGTGTGAACTCACAAATCACAAATGCTTGCAAACGTTAATCCCAGCAGGTGTTTAGAAGCGCTTTCACGTGTCAAAACGTGTTGCACGCGTCTATGGAAATGAACACGAGCGCTACAGCTATTTAAGTCGCTCGCACCTCCATAGACGCGCTTGGTCTCGTCTTCAATCAACAGATCCAGAACTTACCTGATTCTCCACTTCGAGGCCTCGGCGTCTACGCGCTCGTTTCCTGCCTTCTCTTGGTGCCGTTTGTTGTCCTCTGGCGACCTCCAGTGGCGATCTGAAACTCCGGATTTCCTTTCCTTCTAGAAAGCTGGAATCTTCCCCTCCACGATCTTCTTCCAAAGCTGGATTCTTCCTCTCCACGATCTTCTTCCGGTGAACCCCGCGCTCCTAAGAAAAAGAAAGAGGACAAGGTGACAATTATTTATAAATACCGATAGAAGACTTCCATCGGTGAGTACAGCATTTACTTGTCTTAAGAGCACAGCAAGAGGAACAAGTATTGGAAACTCTTGAAGGAGTTATTTCAAGAGTAATAACGTTAAACTTTATTTTTGATTACACTTTTGACATTTAATTTCAATTGCACATTCAAGACTATTAAGAGAGACTTTGGTTAGGCTTTCAAATAGGGCTCAAGGAATTCAGCGTCAGACTCTAAAGAACAAGAACCAAAGAGTCATTGATCAGAGCACATGAGGAACAAACTATCAGACACTTTTAAGAGTGCAATAAGAACATTCATCAAACGTTATATATATGTAATAGAATCCTATTTTACAGGTATTTTTGTGGTGAAAAAGAAGAAAAACCAAATACCATTATTATTGTATTATTAGTGTGTGATTACCTGAACTCTGGAATATTGTTATTTTCTGTCTATTTACAGGATAGTAACGCAGACCATTTACCAAACCATAATTCCAGAGAGACGTTCCTTAGGAGTTCTAGAATGTTTTATAGGTATTGAAAAGAACTTAATTTTGTAATCTGTTAAGTGTCAGTATTCACGTGTCAGAGGTTTTTATTGATATCATTGTATATTTCTTATATAGACACAACAGAAATCTTCCAGCATCTGACAGAAGAATCCCTAGAATAAAAGCAAGCAGCCAGTAACGACAGAGGCTTCGCGCTAGAACGGAAGATTCTATATTTCTCTTCTCTCATTCCCATTCCCCCTTTCCCCCTGGGGCCTTTCTGAGTGACAGAGTAATTTACTACTTCTGTGGCTTGGGGAGTTTCCGGGGAGACTGGGGTTTGTTCGTCGTCAACAGAGAGCAGGAGTTTCAGGTGGGTGCTTATCTTGACACACAGTCCCTAATTGCACATTTTGACTCTGGATTATCCTAAGGAAAAGGTAGAGTTTGGATTTAAATATCCTTTACAAAATAGCCCGTGCTTGTCACGACTTAAAAACTCCGAGGGGAGTGAATTTGGAGGGCGGTATAAGGTTTCTCCGGTACCGATCCGAGAAAATTACGTTTTACCGATGATAAAGAAATAGGTACTGAAGTTTGGTTTAGCCTTACAGAGTAGGTGAAGTGAAAACCTTATTTTTTTCTCGCAGTTGAAATTAATGTTAAGATAAAAAAAACAGACATTTCAAAAAGTAGCCATTTCACAGGCTCGGAAACCGGGCCTCTCCTCAAAAAGTGGCGTACTTGAAACCATGTGCGCAATACGCGTTTTCTACTACTTGTTACCATAGGTGTTAGACCTGGCACCATTGGCGTGGGTCTCCCTTCCATTTTTTGCTGTTGCCTCCTGTGTTTTGCTATGTTTTTGCTGGTCTAGATGCTTTGGGCACTTTGCCACTGCTATTCAGTGCCAAAGTGCAAGTGCTCCCTATTGTAAATTGTTGTATGGATTAGTGATTCCATGATTGGATTATTTGATTTACTTGTCGGACCCTAGTACAGTGCACCGTGTGTGCCCAGGGCCTGTAAATCAAATGCTGCTGGTGGGCTTGCAGCACTGGTTGTGCCACCCACATAAGCAGCCTGTAAAGTGTGACTCAGGCCTGCCATTGCAGAGCCTGTGTGCAGTCTGGGACTGCCATGTCGACTTGGCAAGTGCACCCACTTGCCAGTACCCAAACCTTCCCTTTTCTACATGTTAGTCACCCCTAAGGTAGGCCCTAGGGCAGGGTGCATTGTATGTGAAAGGTAGGACATGCCCTGATGTGTGTGGCATGTCCTAATAGTGAACAACAGCCGTTTTTCACTATTGCAAGGCTATCTGTTCCCATAGGCCAGAATGGGCAGTTTGGTTATAACATCTTATAATCCTTAACTGACCCTAGGAACAAGATAGAAAAACGAATTTAGTATGCCTGAACTCAGAATGTTAAAATACATCTTTTAGTGTGGGTGATTTTTTACATTCTGTGTTTGAAAATACCACTTTTAGAAAGTAGGTATTTTCTTGCCTAACCTTGCAGTGTGCCTCTGCTAAGGTTGTGTATTCACTGTCTGGTTTGTGAGTGACCGGAGACTGGAGAGGGTCTTGGCTCCAGCAGTCTGATGGGTCAGGGCTGGGCTGAATAGAATGGAATAGAGAGTAGGGGGGAGGAGACTTCCTTTCACTGACCTGAGACCTCATAGAATAGAGAGTAGGGGGAGGAGATTTCCTTTCAGCTACCTGGGCCAGGTCTGCTCTCAAACTTTGCTGTCTCCACCTCCTGCCAGGAAGCTGCACAGCACTGGTTTTGGTCAGGCACAGACACTCTCTGCCTTCAGAGAACAAAGACTTTTTGAGTATAAATATTGGGGCCCAGACACCAGAACTTTTGATTACTTCTGGGAATCAAGACAAATCTTTGCTGAGGAGAAGAACCAGGAAACTGAAGGAGGAGACTACACCTGTGCTGTGTACTGTTTGGGGGGTTGGCCTGCAGTAGTTGCTTCATTGCCAAAGAAAGAAGAAAAGGACTGAGTGTGCTTTCATCATCTTGAAGAAGATCTCCAAGGGCTTGAACATTGAGCTTGCCTCCTGCCTGAAGTCTCAGGGATACAAGACTTCACTACCAGCTCCCCCCTGAATTCCCTTGCTGGGAATTGAAGTGCCTGCTGTTGTGTTGGGCCTTCTGAGAGACTGCGTGTCGCTGGGAGCTGGAAGCGCGACGCAACAAGGAGAAGCGTGTCGCCGCCGCAGCAGTTGCCGTCGCATCACCGTCGCATCACCAAAGAAGCGTGCCGCCGCCACAGCTGTTCGCCGTCGCATCCCCGGAGAAGCGTGTCGCCGCCGCAGAGGTTGCCGGCGCATCACCGGAGAAGCGTGTCGCAGGGCCTGTCGCGGCTCAGAAGTTACCGAGTTCGGCACACGGCCGTCGGGCGTGCACGCATCGCATCCAACGTTGTCGCATCGCATCAAAGACTCCACTTTGTCGCATCGCACCGGATCGTCGCATCGCACCAGATCATCGCATCGAGGAACCATCTTGTAGCATCATAACTAGAGCGCAGTAAGAACCCGACGCATCACCTCCCCACGCGGTAAAGAACCCGACGCATCACCTCCCCACGCGGTAAAGAACCAGACGCATCACCTCCTCTCCGATAAGGAACCGACGCTTCACCTCCCCTGCGCTGCAGTAAGGAACAGACTCATCACCTCCCCCGAAGCAAGGAACCGACACATCACCGTTCTTGCGTGTAAGGAACCGACGCATCACCTTCCCTGCGACCCTTTTGTTTGTTTTGCGTTTCGCATCCAAGGTACATTGAGAGTAAAGTGTTGCATTTACAATCTAAAGTGAACTAAGCTATTTCTATCATTCTAAATTCTTATTTTTGAATACTGTACTGTGGATTTTTGTCGTTTGGGTCTTGTGTTAAGTCTATATAAAGAATACTTATCTTTCTAAACCTGTGTGGTGTCCATCTGTAGTGTTTTCACTATATTACTGTATGTGTTCACAAATGCTTTACACACTGCCTCTGAGATAAGCCTGCCTGCCTGGCCAAGCTACCAAGGGGGTGAGCAGGGGTTATTTTAGGAGTGTAGCCCCATACCCTGACTAGACGCAAGGGTCCCTATTTGGTCAAAGGTACCTACCTCTGCCAACTAGAAACCCCCAAATCTAACAGTAGGAGTAACTTTAGAACACAAAAGCGGGTTTTGTCAACAATGAAAAATATATACGCCACCACCTCCCGTTAAACGGAAACTAAATTTAAAATTAAATCACATTTTTACACAAAACGTGCTTTAGCGAAACTGACATTGCAGACATTTAAAAAGCTATACAAGTTATAATTAGCAACACTTTTCTCGTCATACATTCGAAAACGAATGTTATAGGATTTAGACAAACCCACCCTCTGACATCGCTTTTTCACTAAACCTCTGTGTTTCCCTAGTGCTGTCCTGTCAGTGTAAATGTCCAGTATTTTGTAAAGCGCGAACAATTACCCGAAGGTGTCAAGGCGCTGGGGGCCATCGGGAAGATTAAGCGAGCTATTGCCCAGAGTCACATGGTGCTGGGCTGATCTGCCGCAGGTGCCCGGATCGAACCGTGAGCCCCCGGTTCCGGAGTCAGTCGCCCTGGCCGCTGCGCCACACCTCTTTCTGGGCTTGATCGGGCATCAGGTTTCCTAGTGTGAAGCAGCTGGTGACACTCTTCCTTTCCTTCTTTTTTAAAACTTTTTTTATTAGAGTTTATCAATAAACATGAATACAGCAGTACAGAAGAAATCCCTGGGTAGGGAATCACAAGAATGAGCAATGGGTATGCAATACATTAATAAATTAAGTATCCTGAGCGTGTCTGCATCTTATAGCCAGAGGCCCAAGAACAGACCTGTTGTACATCAATGTATAACAAACTGAACATGTAATGACAGCAATTTATAAATACCCAGCGGATTGGGGTCTGCAGCTTAGGGAGGGGCACAAAGTTGGTTACAGACAGAGCCAGTTGTGAAGTGGTGTGTCTTGTGTGTAGCGGTATGAATGATGCGTTGACAGCAACTTTGGGAGACTGGGCGGGAAGGTCTACAGATTGACTGCGCACCGTCTGTGGGCTAAGGAGGCGATGGGGAGAGGAATCTGGGGGTCTTGTGCGGTGATGTACTCTATGGGAATGTCAGCAGGGACCGTCCAGGGCCGGCCCTCAGGTCTGTTGGGTTCATGGGTGGAGATCATTAGGGGACATAAGGTGTAAGAATTGTGTTTAGAGTGTGTCCCGTTCTTGTGAGATTGGACGCCTGTACAGGTGGTGTACTTCTTCGTATCGTAGGGCTTCACCCTCTTCCTCCCCCCTTTTCCATACTAAACCCTGCCATGCCGCCATCGGTGGGGCAGCTGGAGCCCTATACTGCAGGTTAAGTGTTTGTTTAGCAAGTAAGAGAGCCATGCCCACGAAGTAAGACCGTACTGTGTACCTCTTCTTGCGTTTAAAGATACCGAAGGCGCAAGCCTCCTAAGTTTATATGTCTGTGAGGTCCTTGACCTCCCGCAGTGCCTCATGCACTGCCCGCAAGTAGGCTACAAGGGCAGCACCATAATATGTGACGGAGATCCACGCCCCCAATTTACAACGGGGCATCGCAGGTTTGCCATGGGGAAATAGCGGTTAAGCTGTGCAGGTGTTACTGTGGTTAGAATTCCTTAGGAAAAACAGAAAACAAAAGGTGCTTGGCAAAACAGGAACAGTTTGTTTAATTAAACAGTTCAGCTGGGAGAACAGTTACAGGTATGAGGTCTGTCTCAATTTACATTGGGTTTGTGCTATGCTTATAATACAAAATTACAAAAGCAATAAAAGTTTCCGACGTACCATATATGGTAAGGAATGTTGGTTGCTGCCTTCGAGTCATAAATTAATGGTTAAATGGTTACTACAGGTGGGTCTCAATCTTGCATGGACACAGTGTGGCCAGTGGTGAATGTGTCCAGATGTCCAGCATGGGGAGCGCATGATCACTACGTGTGCTAGGTACTGATTGGCCTGAGTTCCTAACTCATGTGGCATCTGACTTTATGGTGTTTTCAGAAGCAAGCGTACCCCCTCTGGCCACATGTGCTTTATTGGGGCAATCTCACCTGACCATTGTAATGCCGCTGCGCCTATCTGTGGGATTGATCAACCGTTTCCTGCCCAAGTGTTTGCCTGCTAGGTACGCACACTCTCACCTTTGACCCGTCGATCAGTAATCTCGGGCCTAGGTTGCTGGGCCTGCGTGACTACATACGTGCGTGTCAAGGTAGATGTGGAGTTCAGAACAGGCGATTCTATTAATAAGGACGATAGTTCATTTTTATTGATAAACGCATCAATATCCATATTAACATTCCCCCCTCTAGTTGATTCTTCAACTACACAAACTCATGCATTTGTACCATTACTTTACGTGGGTCCTGCTGTTTCCTTTGCTTGCTTTTGACTATGACCTTTTCTAATAACTTGCATTCTACCAATTTGAGGACTGCTTTTTTACAGCAGATGATCCCCAATTGCCTAACCCCACAAACTAATAGAAACACAATGATAACTGGCACCATAGACCGGATATCCATTTTGGAAGCCAGGAGAACTAATTCAAAAACCAATCCTGCTCAGTAGCACCTCCCTCTTCACGCATGCTTCTCTGTAGATGATGCAGTGCTTGGATGGCAAGTATCAATGTTCCATTGTTCATGTTGTTCCCTGGTAATGTACAGCAGGCGGCGCCAATCTTGGCGCAGACCTCTCCCTCCATTGCGGCCATTAAGTCTAGCACATATTGATGCTGCATTACCATGAGGCGGATGGCTTGCATTTCTTCCCTGATTGAATTGAGGCCGAGCTCAGTGCCATTCATCATCTTGAGCATTTCCCACCGGGTGATCTGAAGCCAGCAGGCATTAGCTTTTGTCTGCAGGGTGAAGAAGTGTATCGACCCCCCCCCCACCCGTGCCTCTCTGAACAGTCTAAATTCTTCTGGTATGTCTTTGAACTAAGCCCAGCCAAAATAGTCCGCTGTTCTCTTTTCACGAGCTTGGTGCAGCAAGGTGGTCTCTTTTAGGTTTTGAGGGGCGTCTCCCATGTGCACTCGACAGAATGAAGTTCAAATGTTCTTTTTGTTGTGTTTTTCACAATAAACTTTATTGAGATTGTCATCCGTTTGTGTCTTTCAATATTTTTTGATAAGTCGTTATTGCTTCATAACAATTAGTTGCAAGAAACGTGGTGATACACATTCAATTGTGCCCAATGCATTTCGGGCGGTGTGCCCTTCTTCAGGGGCTGGAAAGCTGGAATGTAGAGGAGACTAGGGTTCAGTACAAGCGTGGCTAGAGAGCCAAAGTCCGTAATATACTGCTGTGAGACATGGCATGTGCTTATGCGAATGCAGTGTTACATGCAAAGTAGGTGTGTCGTTTTCCCAAACATGCACAAAGACACGAAAATGTAAGAATCGATAAAGAGGTGTCAAGTACATTAGGTGATGAGTTACCAAAGCGTTCTGCAGGATGGTGTACCAAACCATGGGCCATAGAACGGAAAAGGCTGTGAAATTATTGGTGGCTGTTTAATCGTGACAACCCATAAGTCGACAAGCAAAGAATCACCGAGTGCAGGATAACGCGTTAGGAGCGGGTGTTAGAAATGCGAAAGTGAAACGATCGAAAGATAGCGAGACGGGTGAAACAGGTTCACATGCTGTAAGTGATATCGGAGTACACAGTGTCATTCAGTGTACATAAGAAACTTACTAATAAAGCTTGATTCAGTTCTCCATTGCTTGGTGAGGCACTGTAATCAAACTGTAGATCGACGGAAAATTAGATACGTCAAGCCCAGTTACAGGAATGTGAATAAAGTTTGTTGTTGCAATGTGCTTACCCGTATAGAAGGTCACCAGGCGTGTTCAATCATTCTTGCGAAGTACGAACACGATATGGTGTTACCGCGTAAATGGTTTCAAAAGTGCGTGCAGCCGAAGTATAAGCGTGTTGGAACTGCCATAAGCATGAAGATGGAAAACAGACTGGTAGTTTTTAAGCAAGTGAAGGAATACAAGTGTGGTCAAAAAATCCGAAACGGTGTATGTTGTAAAAAATGTGTTAAACAAAGAAGGTAAATGTAACATGGCCACATTAAGATGTAGCAGCGTTAATAGTTTCAAAAACACGTACGGCCGGAGGTGTCAACATATTTGACCTATCGAAAGCCTAAGGTAGAAAACAGACTGGTAATCTTAAGCGAGTGAAGGATTGCGAGTGTAACCAATGTGATAGTATATCAAACAGTGTGTAGTGTCAGAAGAACGTTAAAACAGAGAACGCTAATGTAACACAAAATTACAACAGAACAGATAAATATGGTATGCTATGCAAATCAAATACAACTGGTATCCAAGCACGTTGGGTGCTCATATCAATATGTGTATATGGTTACAGAAAACAACTACGGTCCAAACGTTCATTTAATCCCTTGGGGTTAACAGTGTCCATGAAGTTTATCCAGTGAACCTCTCTTTGCAAAAGAAATTGGGTGTTGTCTCGTCCTTGTTGAATCGGGACTTGTTCTAGGATCAAAAAACGAAGTTGACTGATATTGTGGTGCATGGTATTGAAATGAACTGCAACTGTAGATTTCGGGTTGCATGTGCGTATGTTGCTTTTGTGTTCGTTCAGTCGTATTCTTCGCTCCGTCTTTCCCATATATGCTAGGCCACAAGGGCACTTGAGCATATAGATAACGTTCTGGCTGTTGCAGGTGGCAGTGAGTTTAATTGGTGTTCCTTTGCTGGGGTGTCTGATGGTGTTACCTTTAATGATGGAATTACAACTGCCACAATTTAAACATGGAATAGTTCCTTTGAAGTTGGGTTGTTTTGAGTCTGTACACTTGTTTAATATCCGTTTCAAATTCTTAGATCGTGCATAAGCAAACCTGGGGGGTGTATCAAATATTCCATTGAAATCAACCTCTGTACTTAGCATCGGCCAGTATTTGAGTATGTTTTTTTTTATTAGGTGACTGCGAGTAGAAAACTTGGATACGAATACACTTCTCTTTTCATCCTTGATATGGCCCGTGTTCTTTAGTAGATTGTCCCGTGTCTTGGTCTCAGCTTTGGTGATTGCTGTTTCCAGTATGGGATCCGGGTAACCACGGTCCTTAAATGTATTGATGCATACGTTCATGCTGTCTTTATAGGACTCTTCACTAGATGATATTCTTTTCAGTCTAAGTAACTGAGTATGGTAAGTGTTTCTTTAATGATGGCTGATGAAAGCTATGGAAGTGTAACAGGTTATTCCGGTCGGTTGGTTTGGTGTACACTTTGGTTGTTAGTTGTCCATTGTTATTGATGATGCAAATATCCAAAAAGGTAATCTGTGAATGACTGATAGTCGATGTAAACTCGATGCGTTCGTTAACCTTGTTTAATGTTTCAATAACTTGTTAACTCTGCTTGTGATCTTTTCCACAAAACAAATATATCATCGATATATCTTTTGTATAAAATAAGATGTTTCAGCCACTCTTCCTGATTTAAGATGTGATCAGATTCAAATCGGTACATGAACAAATTCGCATACGTAGGCGAGGCACAATTGCCCATAGATGTTCCAGAGCATTGTATGTAGTAAGTGTCTAACCACCTGAAGTAACTGTGGTACAGTGTAATGTGCAAAAGTTCCATGAGGAAAATTTTTTGTGCTTCATTTTTCTCACTGTTGACAAGGAATGATTCAACTGCGTGAATACCTAAGTTGTGCGGGATGGAGGTATAAAGAGATTTAACGTCGATGGTACACATGATGGTATCCAGTGTAACTTGACTCTAGATAGTCTCCAAAATGTTCAAAAAGTGAGTCGTGTCTCTTATATAGGTGGTCATCGCTTGTACCAATGGCTGAATATGTTTGTCCAAGTATTTACCTATTGGTTCATGTATGGAATTAATCGTGGAAACAATGGGTCTAAATGGCGGTGTCGTAGCATGTTTGTGAACTTTGGGGATCATGTAGAGGTATGGTACTGATGGATTGATTTTAATGAGATACTTTTTGTCTTCGTCGGTGATGGTACCATTATTCAAAGCGTCATCAATGATTTTAGAGAGGATCTTCAAAAAATCGTTGGTAGGATCTAATGTCACGAAGGGTACACAAAGCCAGAGCACTTGGTGATTAACATCTCCCAGTACAGATTTATGGATTTCCAAATCAAAACCTTACAAAAAGGATCCTTGTTTTGTACCCACCTATCTTTCAAACATTCTTGAAGCTGAGATCAGCTTGTATAAATTCATGCGTGTACTTAGATTGAAACATTTTTTCAACAACATAGTGGAAATAACCCAACGTTCCCAAGAGAACACGTTACTAGGTTTACGCAACAGAAGCACATTCATGGCCCCTGTAAGCCATAAAGTAATTGATGCATTTGAGACCGTTACACGGAAAGAATTCAAGAGGATTTTTAGTTAGACACAGTCTAAAGTATCTAACATTACACAAAAAGAACGACACGCTCTTGTGCAAATAGCGTCTAAACCCGAGGTTACTATTCGCCAAGCAGACCAAGGCGGCGCCATGGTTATCATGGATACTGAGTTTTATGAGAAATGTTAAAGAACATGTTTAAGATACAAACACCTACATGCCGTTGACATTTGATCCTACCAACGATTTTTTGAAGATCCTCTCTAAAATCATTGATGACGCTTTGAATAATGATACCATCACTGACGAAGACAAAAAGTATCTCATTAAAATCAATCCATCAGTACCATACATCTACATGATCCCCAAAGTTCACAAACCTGCTACGACACCGCCATTTAGACCCATTGCTTCCACGATTAATTCCATACATGAACCAATAGGTAAATACTTGGACAAACATCTGCAGCCATTGGTACAAGCGATGACCACCTATATAAGAGACACGACTCACTTTTTGAACATTTTGGAGACTATCAAGAGTCAAGTTACACCGGATACCATCATGTGTACCATCGACGTTAAATCTCTTTATACCTCCATCCCGCCCAACTTGGGTATTCACGCAGTTGAATCATTCCTGGTCAACAGTGAGAAAAATGAAACACAAAAGTTTCCTCATGGAACTTTTGCATTTTACACTGTACCACAGTTACTTCAGGTGGTTAGACACTTACTACATACAATGCTCTGGAACATCCATGGGCAATTGTGCTGCGCCTACGTATGCAAATTTGTTCATGTACCGATTTGAATCTGATCACATCTTAAATCAGGAAGAATGGCTGAAACATCTTATTTTATACAAAAGATATATTGATGATTTATTTGTTCTGTGGAAAGGATCACAAGCAGAGTTAACACAAGTTATTGAAACCTTAAACAAGGTTGACAAACGCATCGAGTTTACATCGACTATCAGTCATTCACAGATTACCTTTTTGGATATTTGCATCATCAATAACAATGGACAACTAACAACCAAAGTGTACACCAAACCAACCGACCGGAATAACCTGTTACACTTCCATAGCTTTCACCAGCCATCATTAAAGAAACACTTACCATACTCTCAGTTACTTAGACTGAAAAGAATATCATCTAGTGAAGAGTCCTATAAAGACAACATGAACGTATGCATCAACAAATTTAAGGACCGTGGTTACCCGGATCCCATACTGGAAACAGCAATCACCAAAGCTGAGACCAAGACACGGGACAATCTACTAAAGAACACGGGCCATATCAAGGATGAAAAGGGAAGTGTATTTGTATCCAAGTTTTCTTCTCGCAGTCACCTAATCAAAAAAACCATACTCAAATACTGGCCGATGCCAAGTACAGAGGTTTATTTCAATGGAATATTTGATACACCCCCCAGGTTTGCCTATGCAAGATCTAAGAATTTGAAACGGATATTAAACAAGTGTACAAACTCAAAACCACCCAACTTCAAAGGAACTATTCCATGTTTAAATTGTGGCAGTTGTAATTCCATCATTAAAGGTAACACCATCAGACACCCCAGCAAAGGAACACCAATTAAACTCGGGGTAACTGCCACCTGCAACAGCCAGAACGTTCTCTATATGCTGAAGTGCCCTTGTGGCCTAGCATATATCGGAAAGACGGAGCGAAGAATACGACTGAACGAACACAAAAGCAACATACGCACATGCAACCCGAAATCTACACTCGCAGTTCATTTCAATGCAACGTACCACAATATCAGTCAACTTCGTTTTTTGATCCTAGAACAAGTCCCGATTCAACAAGGACGAGACAACACCCAATTTCTTTTGCAAAGAGAGGTTCACTGGATTAACTTCATGGACACTGTTAACCCCAAGGGATTAAATGAACGTTTGAACCTTAGTTGTTTTCTATTAGCCATATACACATATTGATATGAGCACCTCACGTGCTTGGATACCAGTTGTATTTGATTTGCATAGCATACAATATTTATCTGTTCTGTTGTAATTTTGTGTTACATTAGCGTTCTCTGTTTTAACGTTCTTCTGACACTACACACTGTTTGATATACTATCACATTGGTTACACTCGCAATTCTTCACTCGCTTAAGATTACCATTCTGTTTTCTACCATAGGCTTTCGATAGGTCAAATATGTTGACACCTCCGGCCGTACGTGTTTTTGAAACTATTAACGCTGCTACAGCTTAATGTGGCCATGTTACATTTACCTTCTTTGTTTAACACATTTTTTACAACATACACCGTTTCGGATTTTTTTACCACACTTGTATTCCTTCACTCGCTTAAAAACTACCAGTCTGTTTTCCATCTTCATGCTTACGGCAGTTCCAACACGCTTATACTTCCGGCTGCACGCGCTGTTGAAACCATTTACGCGGTAACACCATATCGCGTTCGTACTTCGCAAGAATGATTGAACATGCCTGGTGACCTTCTATACGGGTAAGCACATTGCAACAACAAACTTTATTCACATTCCTGTAACTGGGCTTCACGTATCTAATTTTCCGTCGATCTACTGTTTGATTACATTGCCTCACCAAGTAATGGAGAACTGAATCAAGCTTTATTAGTAAGTTTCTTATGTACACTGAATGACATTGTGTACTCCGATATCACTTACAGCATGTGAACCTGTTTCACCCGTCTCGCTATCTTTCGATCGTTTCACTTTCGCATTTCTAACACCCGCTCCTAACGCGTTATCCTGCACTCGGTGATTCTTTGCTTGTCAACTTATGGGTTGTCACGATTAAACAGCCACCAATAATTTCACAGCCTTTTCCGTTCTATGGCCCATGGTTTGGTACACCATCCTGCAGAACGCTTTGGTAACTCATCACCTAATGTACTTGACACCTCTTTATCGATTCTTACATTTTCGTGTCTTTATGCATGTTTGGGAAAACGACACACCTACTTTGCATGTAACACTGCATTCGCATAAGCACACACCATGTCTCACAGCAGTATATTACGGACTTTGGCTCTCTAGCCACCCTTGTACTGAACCCTAGTCTCCTCTACATTCCAGCTTTACAGCCCCTGAAGGGCACACCGCCCGAAATGCATTGGGCACAATTGAATGTATATCACCACGTTTCTTGCAACTAATTGTTATGAAGCAATAACGACTGTTATCAAGAAATATTGAAAGACACAAACGGATGACCATCTCAAAGTCTATTGTGAAAAACACAACAAAAAGAACATTTGAACTTCATTCTGTCGAGTGCACATGGGAGACGCCCCTCAATCCTTGAGGTCCGCGCTTTTCGGAGTTCTATACCATCCTCCTCACACTCAGGAGGATTCACCCTATTGCACCAACAACCTTAATACATTTTGTTACCTTCAACTAAAGGGAGTGCGTTCATCTGTCTCAAATCCCAATTATTACTCTTTTAGGTTTTGCCTGCACAGCGCTTGCGCTGTGCTTGTGGACTCTATTGTGTTTAATACAAATCTTAAAAGGGGTTTACATTCCGCCCCTGCGTTTCATTGAGTGGTGTGCTTACCACTTGCTTTTCCTTTGTTTCTATTGGTTGTAGCATGCCATTTGCTGTAGTACTTTGTGTGTTCTTCTTCTCACTACAATTAGATTGGTAGTAGAGGTTCCCAAATATATGAGAAATGACCGCACAATCAAGGAATGAAACAAAAGTAATATCTGCTAGTGTAATACAGTGTGAGTACAATCATGTTTTTGACATCTTAATTGATTTCGGGGTGCTACCTTGACTCAATAGCACCTACTACCAAAAAGATGCTAATAGCACAGAGGACAGCCAATGTGCATACAAAACCCAAAAAGATGAGCCCTACTGTGCACACCCTTTAGTATTTGTGACCCACTACGGTACTGGGTAAGTAAAACAGATTCCCTGTTTCCAATAACAAATATGAGTATTCTTAGCAAATCATGTCCGTTAAAGCCATCAAACCGCATACAAAGTCCATACAAAATCCACAAATGTCAAATCTTTTAGCTTTGGCGTTTTTATTCTTGCACTTCATATATCCAGCGTGAAGTCTGTCTGCCAACACGTGTTTCGTCTACCCATAGACTTTTTCAAGGCGGTTGTTGCAAGAAACTGTCGTAATATAAGATTTGGTTCTCGTCATAAATCTTATCTTCCAATATGTAAACGTCCACAAACACAGCGTGAAGCAATCAGTGTACTGCTTCCTGTGTTACGAATGTGCAGTGCTGTAAAAACGGCAGTGGAAACCTTGATAAGTTTCACTATCGTGAAGTCCGCCGAAAAGCGTCCTCCAACGCTAATGCCTCGCTGTAGCGTGTCTCAGGAGGATTCACCCTATTGCACCACCTACCTTAATACATTTTGTTACCTTCAACTAAAGGGAGTGCGTTCATCTGTCTCAAATCCCAATTATTACTCTTTTAGGTTTTGCCTGCACAGCGCTTGCGCTGTGCTTGTGTACTCTATTGTGTTTAATACAAATCTTAAAAGGGGTTTACATTCCGCCCTTGCGTTTCATTGAGTGGTGTGCTTACCACTTACTTTTCCTTTGTTTCTATTGGTTGTAGCATGTCATTTGCTGTTCTTTGTGTGTTCTTCTTATCAGTATCCCACAGCCCAAATATTCTTTTTCATCCACGTTGAACTTCTTTCTCAGCAAGCTGTCAGCACCCCTGCTTGTCCTTTCCTCCCCAGACCTCTTCCACAGGCGCTGCAGCTTGACCTCCTGTGCTGCTCCTCCCACAGATTCTTATTTTCTCTGCACTGGTAATGTCAGCTTTCTGGCTTCGACAAATACAAGGTAACGCACGTTCTTTCTTAATTCCTGCTCATACTGTTTTAGTGCAATCAATATTGCTGTGCTCCACCCTTGCACCCCCTCCCTCAAGGCCTTTCTCTAATCTGTTATCGTCACAGCTCTCATGAGGTAATAGACGTGCGATGCCTCCCGCAGCCCGCCTTCACCTGAAAAGCACTTTACAAGGCCCTCTGGTATCTGAAACCGAATTCTGCCTCTCTGCTAAGAATAAGCAACAACAAATAACCGCCACTACCCTCCAAGATGATGGTACAGCAATTTAGATGGGTGCCAAGCACAACTCTTAACTGACAGTGCCTTGACCCTGTCCATTACTGTCTTACCTCCAGATACATCGAAGGCCTCACTCGAAAAAACGTGAAGCTGAGTGAAATGTTGGATAAAACTACCTCTTTCGTTTTAACCCATTGTTTTAGCTTTTAATCTTTGTGTGCCCCTTGTCTGGAATCCAGTATTCAATATTCTGTGACACATTAAACCAATCTGCTAGTTTGTTATTCGTTATACCAACATTAAATGCCCTGCTTGAAAATATGCTAGCCATGGTTTCAGACATTTTTATATTTATTTGAAACTGTCATCAAGCTACTAATGGGCATCGAAGCACTACACAGATAATGTCATTAAGAAATCAGTAGACGGCAGCGATTGCGCTAATAGCACAATGTACACTTTCGAAATACCAAATATGACACCTCCATGAGCGCACCCCTACTTGAACATGACCTTCCGGCCACCCAATGTTTCACCGCAAGCAGTCGAATGATGGTTGTGCTAGGTGGCTCACTACTGGCGTGTGTTGTGTACAGAAAGCCGAGATGAGCCTGAACATCACTGACTGTAAGGCAGTTGCGTATCAGCAGGCCTATGAAAGACTTGGGATTGAGTTAGTAACATGTCAAGACAATATACCTGTGGAGGTGAGTCGGGCTGAATGACATGCAAACAACTCTGACCCGGCCCCTCAGGCCTTTAATGGGAATTGTCCTGTCACCAAGGGCCTGCTTTCCCCCTGGCATTTCCCGTCAATTAAATCGGCAAAGGAAGAGATGTGTTCTAGTTGTAGAATTAGAAGACCAGATTTTTAATCCACTCGATCATATTGTGTGATCCTTGGCGAAGCATATTTTCTCCAAGATCCATTCTTACTTTATTTATTGAATGTTGCTTGTAAAGTGCCTTTCCAGGTGCTTTAGGTCTCCAGGTTGCTACCAGACCTGAACATTAGATTAGTGCTAGAAATGTAATGAATTTCTATAGCAACTGCTAAATCCGAGTAGAACCCTCCACCATATAAACCCTTTGGTGTATTAGTAAAATATAGCTTTTTTTATGTCAGTTAGAAGTGCTTAGAAAAAGGATCTCCTGGTTAATTAAGCGCTGTATGCACAACAGGACATTTCAATGGTGAAGTCTTGCCTTATTAAGTGAAACCGAGACACATGCTTGTTACCAGAGCTGGCTACCGAGGGCGCAGGTCACGTGTGGCAGGAAGATTTCATAGGTGGAGCAGAATTCTCCACAGGATGGGCATTCCACAAGGTGGGTAGATGTGGCTCCGCATCACGTGCCAGTTGCGTCACGAATCAATGATGCTGCAACTGGGTTAGTTAGGTGAGTTTAATTCAATCAAAAGCAGACTAAGATGACTCATTTCTAAAAGGTTGCTGTGCTGCAAATTAGCCACAAAAAATCACCCTGGGAAAATGGGAAAAAGAATAAAGTCTATAAAAAGCAAACTGATTCATCAAAAAGGCAATCGTTAATTGAAAATAAAAAAAGAATGTGTGACATAAAATAATTGATTCTGAAAAAAACGGATTCTTGGAAAACAGTTCTTAAACTAAAACTAATTAATTCAAAATGCAGCAGGTACACTTCCTTAATTTGCATTTTAGCTAATTCATATGTTCATAGCTTTAGCTCCATTAGGAATTAACTGGCAATAAATGAAACATACACTCTACTTCACTTCACTGGAAGAAAACCATCTACTTATAAAAGTAGAAGCCTGCCATTTGATGGAATGCAACAAATATGTAGTGCTTCTGAGCAATTACATCTCATTCGATTTGATATATGCTATCGGTGGAATGTGGTGTTAAGATATTGCCTTCCACCATGCACCTTCCAGATGCATTAATGCACCTAGGGTGTTTTAGGCGGTTTTAGCACTCCAGTCATGCAAATCCTACACCTCCAAACATAGAAGCAAAAGATACAATTATAAAGTTCTTCCTGACCTCAAAGCTGGTTCGGATTGGGACCAAAAATAGGCACGGGCGCCCCCTAGAACGTGGCCCACATTTGCGGACTGCAATCTTTTGTGAAGCATTGCTTTTTAGGTTTCGCCTGCACGCACTTCTGCTTAGATGCCACTTGTGATCTTACACTTTACTGCTCAGCCCACATGGGATGTTTAAATAAATATAACTATATTAAAAGGCTCCTTATTTTTGGGGAACATCAAAGACGTCCTCAAATTAGTGATTTGTAATGCAAATCATCTCTTTGTTGAAAATGGTGTTTTAGTTTTTAAACAATGTATAGAATTAGTACCTTTGAATGGGTTTTATTTGAGGGACTTTCACACAGCCTCACTTTCACTGTGTGTGCACTGTGGTTTAAGTAAATAGATGAGGTTTGGCTTAGTGCTCTCTGACACTGAATGTCCCACAGCATGGTATCTGCTTTGCAAGTTTCCAACAATAAAATACTTGGTCTGTTTTATCCTTTTTTAGGCTTTGCTTGCACAGCGCTTGCACTGTTATTAGATTTCGCCTGCACAGCGTTTGCGTGTGCTTGTTAGGTTTTGCCTGCACAGCGCTTGCACTGTGCTTGTGAAATCTGTTGTATTTAATATAAATATCTGAAAGAAACAGTTTTTTATAGATTCCTTACCTTCGAATTACCCCCAGGCGTCAGACTGGATCCGTAAAGTTTTTCATCAGCAGTACCCCTGCGCGTCGGAAGGTGGTGTCGGTCGACTCCGCGTTTGTCGTCTGCATCGTGGTCGCCGGAATGACATCGCAGTAGCTACATAGACGCCGCCCTCGCTCGCTGACATCAGTTCTTTCTTTTTCCGCGCCAGAAAGCGCAGATCCGGAGAGAGCGGTACCTCCAGTCACTTTTTGACTGACTTTTTCTCGACTTTTGTCGAATTCGTTTGAGTCCATCGACTCCTGGTGCACGAGGGATGCCCGGCTTTAAGGCTTGCGGTTCCTGTAACCGACTGATGTCGGTGACGGATCCGCACCGCGTGTGCCTCTACTGCATGGAGCGCGACCACGACCCCAAGTCGTGCTCCAACTGCCGGACCATGGCCCTGAAGTCTTTGCGGGAGCGGTCCCGAAAGCTCCTCGAGGCCCGGCAGTCTGCTCCGCATCGCTCAAGGTCCCGGTCGCGTAGGAGGTCGAGGGACCGATCGCGGAGCCAACACCATTCTTCAACTAAGTCTTCGCACTCGGGGTCAGGTAAGTCGAAGCACAAGAAGTCGATGAAGCATCGTCGCTCTTCGACTTTTCCCCGTCCGTCGGCCGACCCGACGAGGGATGCGGGTGGTGCCCCTCCCGCTGCTCCACATGCGGAGCCCGTAGGGTTGGCTCTGGGTTCCCCCCCCTTCCCGGGACCTGGAGCGACCCCTGCCCATCTTCGGCAGTTTTACGAAGCGATGCACGCCATCTTTGGGCAGCCCGACTCCGCCGGTGCGCCTTCGGGCCTGTGGACTTAACTGGGGGCCCTGGGCCTTCAGCGTCGGCGCCGCAGGGTCCCCTTGGATCCAGGCCTGGATCCGGATCGGCGCCGGTCGACCTTGTTACGCCTCCCCCGGTGCCGATTCCACCCGCACGACGTCCGCCACCGGCGTCGGCTGTGTCCCCAGCCGACGTCGACCCCGGCCTCCACCTCGAGGTAACACGGAGTCGGACCGGCGTCGACCGACGCCGTCGGGTACTTTTGTGCCCCTGTTCTACCCTGGCTCTTTGAGACCAGATTGGTAGCCAGAGGAGGGTGAGGAGGACTGGGAGGGGTCTGGGGACCCTTTAACCGGCCAGTTGGTGTATGAACAGGACTGGAGAGAAGAACTGGGGGAAGCCAGTGGTTTGGATACCTCACCAGACCTTGGCATGTTGTCTCCTCATACCGTGGCTATGGAGGAGGTAGCGTCATACGCAGTGGTGTTGCGTAGGGCGGCCGAGGCTCTCCACCTCGAGCTACCTACGGTGGCAGTCAGGACTAACTTCCTGACAGAGGTGCTTCATCCAGCAGAGAGCTCTTCGGAGCCCCTGCTGCCGTTTAATGAAGTCCTCACGGACATCCTTTTGGGCACCTGGTCTAGGCCCAACACAGGGGCTCCTGTGGACAGGATGATTGCCCGACGCCACCGGCCGGTCCCGGGCGATCCCACTTTCCTCTCCCAACACCCCACCCCTGAGAGCTTGGTAGTCCAAGCCTCCACTTCCAAGGGCGAATTCCCTACCGCTCCCCCGGGCAGGGAATCCAAAAAGCTGGATCATCTTGGGAAGATGTTTTCTTCCTCCAGCTTGGGACTGCGGTCGGTAAACACCGCATGTCTATTGGGCCGTTACACCCACTCTGTGTGGGACACGGTTGCGCAAATGCTGCCTCAGTGCCCGGAGGAGGCCCGGGCCGTACTCTCTCGGGCGGTTGCCGAAGGGAGGGACGCAGCAAAGTTTACCATCCGCATCGGTCTAGGTCCACTCTCTCCCCACTGCTCCGCTGTGCCGTCTCTTGCCTCCAGACCCCGACCTCCTCCTTGCGAGGCTCGAGGCTGCTGCCCGCTCCCGCTCCTGCGCCTGCTACCCGCTCCAACTGGGACCAGACTGCCTCCAACCACCGTAACCTATCTCAGCCGTTTTTTTTCTTAATTTTTTCCCTGTTGTGCCACTGTTATTGTGCCCATCTGTGTCTTGCTCTAATTCCACCACTGTTTTTATTTTCTCGTGCCTGCCCCCCCGGAATTCACCTGCTCCCGCCTCCCAGCCTCTCCTCCCTCCCACCTCCCCTACTTGATGGCGGGCGCTGCGCGGTCACGCCGCAAAGGCAAGCCCGTCTGCGACCCGACCGTGGCCAGCGCCAGGAACCCTGGACCTCCCACTACACATCGCTACGACACCACCACCCTCCTCGCACTCAACCCTGGAAGACTTGGAGAATGCCAACAGGCCTCGCCGAACACGACCCACGGCCAGTTCTCCTGCCGCCAGACCCTCACCGCCACCCCGGCATCCAACACCGCCGACGCCAGCACAGGCGACACCCTAAAATGCATCCTCCTCAACGTACGCTCCGTACACAAACACGCCATGGAAATCTGGAACCTACTCGACTCTCTTTCGCCCGACATCGCCTTCTTCACAGAGACCTGGACCAACGCATCCTCCGCCCCCGACATCAGCACCGCCATCCCAGACGGATACAAGATCCAGAGGAAAGACCGCCCCAACCACCCAGGAGGGGGCCTCGCCATCGCCCACAAGATCACCCTCTGCCTCACCACCTCCAGCGAACCCTTCCCCTCCGCCGAACACCTGCACTTCAAGATCCAGACCCCCCCCCCAAAGCCACACTCCGAGGAACCCTCTTCTACAGACCCCCCGGCCCCCGAACACCCTTCGCCACCACCATCATCACCGACTTCATCGTACCCCACGCGATCGCCTCAACAAACTACATACTCATTGGAGACCTGAACTTCCACCTCGACAACCCCAGTGACCCCAACTCCACTATCCTTCGTGACAACCTCGCCAGCATCGGACTTAAACAACTCGTCAACACACGGACCCACAGAGCAGGACACACCCTCGACCCCATCTTCGCGGCAGGAAACAGCGTCCATTTCAGCCACACAACGCAGCCGCCATGGACCGACCACCACTGCGTACACTTCGCCATCAACAAACCCAAGGCACCCAAACCAGCCCCACGCCCACCACGAAGGAACTGGAGCAAGGTTACCGACGAGCAACTTAACTCCACCCTCACCCGAGACAACCACACCTGGGCACCCGACGCAAACAGCGCAGACGACGCAGCCAGAGAACTCCACACCTGGATCTCCAACTGCGCAGATGAGCTCGCCCCGCTACGCAACCCCGACAGACAACGCCCCAGGAAAGCCGCCTGGTTCACAACCGCTCTCCAAGAAGCCAGACGCACCTGCAGACGCCTGGAGAAACACCAAGACAACCGAAAACCACACCACCTACAAGGACGCCATGACGGACTACCACAACCAGATCAGAGCCACCAAAAGGAACTTCATCCACAACAAAATCCTGGCCAACTCCAAGGAACTTTTCAGTGTCATTCAAGAATTCACCAACCCACGCAGTGAAGCCACAGACATCACCCCATCCCAAGACCTCTGCGACAAGCTTGGAACCTATTTCCACCTCAAGATCAAAAACCTCTACGACAACTTCATCGACCATCCACCAGGCGCCACAGACGGCCCCCCGCCCCCCAGAAACACCAGCCAGCCCACCATCTCCAACTGGACACCGATCACGGCCGAAGACGCCGCCTCGACCATGAAAAGCATCCACTCGGGGGGGGGGGCCCCCACCGACCCCTGCCCCCCTCACATCTACCACAGAGCTGTGGCCGCCTTCGCATCCAAACTACAACGCACCATCAACACCACCTTCAAAACAGGCACCTTCCCAGACGACTGGTAGTGCGCAGAAGTCAGACCCCTGCTTAAGAAGCCCACAGCTGACCCCACCGACCTCAAGAAATATCGGCCCATCTCGCTCCTCCCCTTCGCAGCCAAAGTTGCAGAGAAAACAGTGAACAGGAAACTGACACGATTCATTGAAGAGAACGCCGTCCTCGACCCGTCCCAATCCGGATTCCGAAGCAACCACAGCACAGAGACCGCCCTACTCGCCGCCACAGACGACATCCGCACCCTCCTGGACCAAGGCCACTCCGCAGCCCTCATCCTACTCGACCTATGAGCGGCCTTCGACACCGTCTTCCCATCGCGCACTAGTCGTCAGACTACACAACGCAGGCATACAAGGAACAGCCCTGGACTGGATCCAAATCATTCCTCACCGGAAGAAGCCAAAGGATCAGACTCCCACCCTTACTCTCCGACCCCACGAAAGTCACCTGCGGAGTCCCACAGGGTTCATCACTGAGCCTCACCCTCTTCAACATTTACATGGCCCCCCTCGCAGCCATCGTCCGACAACTGGGCCTCAACATCGTATCCTACGCCGACGACACCCAGCTCATCCCCTCCCTCACCAAAGACCCCACCACTGCCAAACTCAACTTCCAGAAAGGAATGCAAGACGTTGCAGTCTGGATGACCAACAGCTGCCTGAAGCTCTACGCCGAGAAGACAGAAGTCCTCGGTACCACCCCTTCTGCATGGGACAGCACCTGGTGGCCGACCGCCCTCGGAAGCCCACCTACCCCCTCAGACCACGCCAAGAACCTCGGCATCGTACTCGACTCATCACTCTCCATGAACCGACAGGTCAACGCCGTCACCTCCAGCTGCTTCAACACCCTCCGCATCCTCTGCAAGACCTTCAAGTGGATCCCCCCTGAGTCAAGGAAGACAGTCACCCACGCACTCACCAGCAGACTGGACTATGGAAACGCACTCTACGCCGGCATCAAGTCCTTACTCCGCAAACTCCAGACAGTACAAAACACCGCCCCCAGACTCGTCCTCGGCATCTCCCGACACGAACACATCAGCCAACACCTACGAAGTCTCCACTGGCTCCCCGTGAAGAAAAGAGTCACTTTCAAAATCCTCACTCACGCCTACAAATGCCTACACAACAACGGACCCAAATACCTCAACGACAGAATCAACTTCCACGTACCCAAAAGAAACCTCCGATCTTCCAACCTCGCACTGGCCGAAACCCCGCGCATCCACAGAGCCAGAGCAGGCGGAAGATCCTTCTCTCACATTGCAGCCAAGACCTGGAACGAGCTACCGGCAGACATCAGACGCGCCCCCTCCCTGAATACCTTCAAGAAGACCCTCAAGACCTGGCTCTTCGGCTAAACAGATCTGCGGACCCCTCCCCTCAGCACCTTGAGACCCTCACGGGTGAGTAGCGCGCTTACAATTCCCTGATTGATTGATTGGGCTGGATACCGCCGACTCACTGGGCAGGACGATTTCCACGTCAGTAGCCCTTCGACGCTACGCCTGGTTGAGGTCGACTGGTTTTTCCGGGGATGTCCAATCCTCTCTTATGGATATGCCCTTTGATGGCCGTCGCCTTTTCGGCAACAAGGCAGACAACGCGCTGGAGCGCTTTAAGGACTCTTGGGCTACGGCCAGGTCCTTGGGCCTCTCCACCACCAGCCCTGCGCAGTTTGCCTTTCGCCCCTTTCGTGGCTACGGAAGGGGTGCCCCGCCACTTCCCGCCCAGAGCCACAGACCAGCGCAAGCTGTTCAGCCTCTGCGCGGCCGGGGACGTGGGAACCAGCGCTGTGGTTCTGGGGGCCAGCGGGCGGGCCAGTCCACCACAGCCCCCTCTGCAGCAGCCTCCAAACCCTCCTAGTCCGACCTTTCAGGGCCACCAAACGCCAGTGGGCGGCAGGATTCGCCATCACCTCCCCCACTGGCGCACCATCACGTGGGATAGGTGGATTTTGCAGATAGTCCGAAGGGACTACTCCCTCCCCTTCGAGACTACCCCTCCATCCATGCCACCTCAGTACCATTGCATGTCGGAGGATCATCTGGCCCTTCTCCAACAGGAATTTTTGGCACTCTTGTCCAAGGGAGCCATTGAGCGCGTTCCTGTCCCAGAAGTAGGTCGTGGTTGCTATTCCCACTACTTTCTGGTGCCCAAGAAGAACAAAGGCCTTCGTCCTATCTTGGATCTCAGGAACGTCAACCGCTTCCTCCGGAAGGAGCAGTTCAAAACGTTGACGCTCGCTCAGGTCTTGTCTGCCCTCGACCCTGGAGACTGGATGGTAGCGTTGGACTTGCAGGACGCTTACTTTCACATCCCCGTCCTGCAGCCCACCGGCGTTACCTGCGATTCACGGTAGGCCACGAGCACTTTCAGTTTACTGTGCTCCCCTTTGGCCTTACCAGCGCTCCTCGGGTGTTCACCAAAGTGATGGCGGTGGTCGCAGCTCATCTGCGCAGATCAGGGGTTCCAGTCTTCCCCTATCTCGACGACTGGCTGTTGAAGGCGGGCTCGCCCCAGGCTGTCGTCTCCCACCTCTAGACTACGGCCAACCTCCTGCATTCGCTGGGGTTCTCCATCAACGTGCCGAAGTCACACCTGACCCCCTCTCAGAAGCTCCTCTTCATCGGAGCGGTTCTGTACACGACGCAGTTTCGGGTTTATCCTCCCAAACAGCGAGTCCGGGATATTCGGGCTATGATTCCAATCTTTGAGCCTCTATCCCGGGTTTCGGTCAGGATGACCCTCAGGCTGCTGGGTCTGATGGCCTCCTGCATCCTGCTGGTGGACCATGCCAGATGGCATATGCGGGCTCTGCAGTGGGACCTGAAGTTCCAGTGGGCACACATCAGGGGAATCTGTCCGATTGCTTCCAAATCTCGGAGGGCACTGCACACCAATTGCAGTGGTGGCTAACGAACCAGGATTGGGTCGAAGGCAGATTCCTCTCCCTTCTTCAACCAGAGTTCACAGTGGTGACCGATGCATCACTTCTGGGATGGGGCGGCCACATGGGGGAGGCGGAGATCAGAGGCCTCTGGTCTCCGGCGGAGTTCGGGCTCCACATCAACCTTCTGGAGCTTCGGGCGATTCGTCTTGCACTCAAAGCATTCCTTCCCTCTGTCAGGGGAAGAGTAGTGCAGGTGTTCATGGACAACACCACCGCCATGTGGTACTGCAACAAACAAGGCGGGGTGGGGTCGTGGACCCTATGTCAGGAGGCCCTCCGCCTCTGGACATGGCTGGAACATCGGCATATCCCTGGTGGTTCAACACCTGGCAGGTTCCCTGAACGCCAGTGCGGACAAACTCAGCCGCTGGTGCATGATGTATCACAAATGGCGTCTTCACTCGGAGGTGGTGCAAGGTGTCTTTCAGCAGTGGGGAGAGCCTTGGTTAGATATATTCGCCACCGAAGAGAACACGCAATGTCAGCAGTTCTGTGCGTTGGAATTTCCAAGGCGGCACTCGCTAGGCGACGCCTTTTGTTGTGAGTGGAGTTGCGGTCTTCTATACGCCTTTCCGCCTATACCACTTCTACCCAGAGTGCTGAAGAAGGTCAAGCGCAACCGGGCCCAAGTCATTCTTGTGGCTCCGGATTGGGCACGAAGAATCTGGTATCCCGAGGTGCTACACATGGCCATCGATCCTCCGATCCAACTGCCTCTTTGGGAGGATCTTCTGTCGCAGCAGCAGCAGACGGTCCTCCACCCGAACCTGTCAAGCCTCCACCTCCTTGCGTGGAGATTGAGCGGCCGCAGTTGACGTAGTTTGACCTGCCTCCTAAAGTCTGAAATGTTATCTTGGCAGCCAGGCGTCCCTCCACTAAGACGGTATATGCCTGCCGATGGAACAAATTTGTGGATCCCCTTTCCGCCCCTCTTTCTGAGGTTCTCTTGTTCCTACATTCTTTGGCCCAGCAGGGCTCTGCTCTGGGCACTCTGAAGGGCTACCTCTCGGCCATTTCAGCCTTTCTTAGGCTGCCTGATCAGCCTTCTCTTTTCAAGTCCCCTGTTGTAAATAGATTCCTTAAGGGCATTACTCATCTTTTTCATCCTGTTCCCTTTGTAATGCCCCAGTGGGACTTAAACTTGGTTCTTACCTATCTTATGTGCGCTCCCTTTGAGCCACTACATAACTGTCCTCTCAGGCTTCTCCCTTTAAAAACTGCTTTTCTGGTGGCCATCACCTCTGCATGCAGGGTGAGTGAGCTACAAGCTCTTTCTTCCAAGCCTCCCTTTCTGGCTGTCCATCTGGACAAGATCGTCCTGCGAACTAGACCTTCCTTTCTTCCAAAGGTGGTTACTTCTTTCCACATAGACCAAACCATCACTTTGCCCACCTTCTTTCCGCCTCACCATCCTTCAAAAGAGGAAGAGAGGCTCCACCGTCTGGATCCAAAACGTGCGCTTTCCTTCTACTTGGATCGCACAAAACAATTCCGGGTGGACGACCAGCTCTTTGTTGGTTATGTGGGCGCTACGAAAGGTCGGGCCATGCACAAACGGACCATCTCCAGGTGGGTCATTCTGTGCATCAAAGCTTGCTATTCTTTGGCAAAGAAGGAGCCTCCAGTGGGACAGCGCGCCCATTCCACCAGGGTGACGGCAGCCACCACTGCTTTGGGACGGGGAGTCCCCCTGAATGACATCTGTCAGGCAGGTACGTGGGCATCGTTGCACACATTCACCAAGCACTACGGCCTGGACAGCCAAGTCCGGAGAGACGGCTTCTTTGGCCGTTCTGTTCTCCAGGACTTTCTGGTGTGAACTTAGTTCGCTGACCCACCTCCGGGGTTGGTATTGCTGGGGTATCTATTCTAAGGTAAGGAATCTATAACTAACTGTTTCTTTCAGATGAACAAGTTACTTACCTTCGGTAATGATAAATCTGTAAGAAACATAGGTTAGTTATAGATTCCTTACCGCCCCACCCGTCCTCCCCGTTCTGCGAACTGACTTCTAGGGTTAAGGACGTCCTTTCAGGGCCCTAGTTTTGTGCACCAGTGGTCAGTGTCTTGCATGGCTCTGAGTTTCTGGCGTGGAAAGTAGTGTACAGAACTGACATCAGGCGCGAGGGCGGCGTCTATGTAGCTACCGCGACGTCATCCCAGCGAACACGACGCCGATGACGAACGCGGAGTTGACTGACGCCACCTTCCGACGTGCAGGGGTACTGCTGACGAAAAACTTTCCGGATCCAGTCTGACGCCTGGGGGTAATTCTAAGGTAAGGAATCTATAACTAACCTATGTTTCTTACAGATATATCGTTACCGAAGGTAAGTAACTTGTTCGTTTAAAAGGGGATTCAGTAACTTCTATCACAAAACTACTCACTAAGCTACAACTTGCATCAAAAACAGCTTATTATTACTCACATAGGCAAAGTCTATTGCATTTACCAATGCTTGTCTTCAATGGGTGCTGGTACAAGTCTGTTAGCTCTTCTCCAGGATTGACTAAGGTTGGGGTGTGCAGCATTACCAGGGAACACAAACATCTCCATCCGGGAACCAGCTGAGTATAGGCATGCTCACCACACTGCCAATAAAAATCCATAAGCGTGGAGGTGCCCCATTGCATATCCGGAATATGTAAAATCACTCCCCAGTTAGCATTCGTGCCCATCGGAAGCGTTCCTTTTCCTCTGAAACATAAGGAATACAGTGTAAGCTTCTGTACAATCAGGGGTTGACCTTTCCCTTTAAACCAAGAGTATCCACCCATCTTGGTGACAAGATTTCCTGACATGGGTTAGCTATACTTTCATTCAACCCTCCCCCATGCGACCCATTCTCCTTTTAATGCCCAAACTGGACAGCTCTACACAGGAATTCCATAACGGTAGACCACATGTTTAAAGAGACTGCCTCGGACACACTAAGAGCCACTCTCGGTCCAAAGGTGGATGCTGGATCGGATGTATTTGTGCACTGAGTTGGGGGTTTGGCTACTCCCAAAAATCTCTTCTCCGGGAAGTCTCAGGGTCAGATGGTATCTTCCCCTATGGTACCCCTCCTACGCATTGTGCCCAACTCGGTTTGGATATCAGTGGGCTCCGTGAAAAGGTATAACACTGTTGGGTTGGTGTTGTATCCTGTCAAGTTTACAACTACCGTGTGTGTTCTGTCTTATTGGGTTGGATCTTGGCCCTTATCCTACATAGGTAAAGGTGGATGAGGCACTTTGCTTTCTCGTGGGCTACCTTTTGGGACGGGTAAAGCCCATCTGCGCCTACCACATGTGCGATCTCACTGACCTTGTCAGTGTGTTGCTCCCCTCACAGCACTGCTCAGCTTGGTAGCTGTTGCCCCTTGCGCTTCCAGGTCCAGTGTTGGAGGCCCTCCTTCACCCGCAGGCACCCTCCTGCACCTTTTCCCTGGTGGTCCAGTGGTGAGTTTCTGCCCAACCTGCCCTGGCCTCGATCCCACGGATCCGCAAGACCTCGGCTAGAGAAAGATAATTCTCCTACCGTGCTGCGATGACCTGGAACTCCCTGCCTCTACATCTCAGGCAATCACCGTCACTGCATCAATTCAGAAAGGACCTCAAGACCTGTCTCTTCGACTGAAACAAAGATCCCCCCCCCCACCCCCCCACAGCGCCTTGAGACCCTAACGGGTGAGTAGTTGCGCTCTACAAAAACCCCGATCATTTGATCAATGAGCAGACATAACATGACCTGGCTGATGCTTGGGTGCCGACTGAGTTCATGAGTTTATACCAGGTGTTATGTAAAAGAGCACTGTGCAGTGCATGTAGGATCTAGTGTTCTGTTTAGTGTAATTATAGGTGACATACAAGAGGTCCCTGCGCAGGCTCTGTAGTTCCCCATTAGGGACATTCTTTATACTTGGCTGTTCCTCAGTGGTACTCAAGTGTGGGAATATCCACAGTAGATAGATCGTACCCAACCATAGAAGTATCGGTGGCGTAGCTAGACGTTTTGCCGCCCGTGGCGGTCGGGGCATTTTCTGCCCTGCGCCGGCCGCAGGTAAGAGCTGGGGGGGAAGTGGCGACGATCCTTGCATTTGCGGCCTGCGCTGGCCGCAGGTAAGAGGGGGGTGGGGACTGCCACCCCCAAAACTCATGCCCCCCCCCACTGCTACGCCACTGACAAGTATACATAACTTTTGTTGTGACATTGTAGTTCGAGGTGTGAGTCCCTTTGAAGCTGTCTGCGCACCACCTGTGGCTGTGTTTCTTCTGACCATTTTCAAAATGTTTGCGGTATTTAGTTCATGGGTGTCATCGCAATGGGCTGACAACCATAGGGGACCTATATGAGGAGGGTGCCATGATCCCGTTTAATGACCTGCAAACCCGCTTTGACTTACCCGGGGGTGATTTCCTACAGTACACGGCCCTCACTGCGGCTATCGGGAAGCACTGGGGTAGGGGACTTACAGAACCACCAACTTCCATGGGCTGCCAATACGTAGTGTTGGCAGCAGGCACTTTTAAAGCAGTGACGTACCTCTATAGGCGCATGACGCTGGAATCCTTACTCCCACTGTCTGTCCTGAAGCTCAAATGGGAAGCTGATATAGGGGGGGACATCCCGGATAAGGCGTGGGGAGAGCTAGTGGAGAGAGCCTGGAAGAGCACGAGGAATGCAAGGTTTCAATTGGTGCATTTCCATATTTTACATAGAGCATACCTTACCCCAGCAAAACTACACGCATATTTCCTGGCCCAATCAGCGGCCTGCCCGAGATGTAACACAGAAAGCGTAGATTTTAAACACGTTATGGGGTTGCCCGTTCCTAGACAGTTACTGGGAGGAGGTAACGACAACATTATCAGACCTCACTGATGGAGAGCTGGATCCAACCATGGCTCATTATATATTTCATTGGTTTCCCCATACGTCCAAGAACAAAATTACTAGCAAATTTATAGACCTGGGTCTGCTCCTGGCCAAACGGAACATCACCACCCATTGGAAGGCAAAACAGGGCCCTAGCATAGCAAAGTGGAAAGCAGAATTCCTAAAGTGGGCCGAATGTGAGGGAGTGATTAGGTTACAAATAGCGAAGTGAACCGAGAGTGAAAAGGCCCTGGAACGGGCGAGAGCTTGGGAAGAGCTCGTTGTGGCACTTAAATCACCCGAAGCGGAGGCGGATGACGCATCTGTAGGCGACCCTGTGGCAGCTATGGACTAATGCATAAGCAGCTCTAAGATCACTTCGATCTGAAGCCTCACGTTTAGTAGTGGTGCTCGACAAGCAGGCCAGGTGACAGTCCGGGTCAGCAGCCTCCTATACGAATTAGTCGCCCCACGGAGATAACCGTTCTATTGGCTTCTTACAGCCTGTACTTAAGTGACACGCCTGGGGGGTGGGTGCGGGGGGAAGGGTGGGGGGCTAGTTGGGGATGGGAATTTTCATTGGTTGCAAATACTTATCGTGATGACCGTATGCAGTGCCTGAACAGTTGGTATGGACATCATATGGTGCTTCAGCTATGCCATAAATAACCTGATTTGCACTTTTTTTAAATAAAATGGGTGTCATCGCAATGGAAGGGCTCGACTACACGAAAAATCGGTGCACCCATTCGGGTGTTAAGCAGACCCCTTGCTGAGGTCCCGTGGGTTTTTCCTCCTTCCGTTGGTGTAAGTTCAGAAATTTCCTTTTTTTTTCCTTCTTCATGGGGGTTGTCGACAAGTTGAATTGGTGCACTTTGTTGTCTTCTCTGTTACCTGGTTTTGAAAGAGCTTGGTTGATTGTTAACTCAGAAACATTACACACACATGCTCCGTAATTCATGGTTTTTGAGTCACTGTATTTTTACCCTTGGGGTGTTATACCCACAATCCACTAGTTGCGATCTAGTGAGACACTGGAAGGTCAACCCTGTTGGGTATGTTTTAGTAATTTTGGGGAGTAAGGGTGATTATTTGTTATCTAGATGGATCTTAATTTTTTTATAAGCCCCCCAATCCTAACTGAGTACTTAGATCAGTGGTAAGTATACTTGCGAGGTGGTCTCATGAGCACAGGGAGGGATAGAATTGTTGCTTTTAGCAGGAGTCCTACGGGAGACGCTAGTTTTGTCATAGGCGCTTCGCCCAGGGCCTAAGGGTTGCTGTGCGGCGCCTTCCCGTGGCTATTTCCCTGATGGGTTCTACCTCTTTTTGATTTTACCCCAGTTGTGCTTGTTATGCATTGTGTAGCTCCGTATCGCTGTAGGTGCTTGGAAAATGTGGGAAGAGGGGGCATATTGCAGTTTGTTGTTACTGGAGTCTGCCATGTGCCCCGTGAGCACGTTTTGGTGCATGTGCACCTCCCTGTTCCCAGCACGTGGTGTGTGTGTGGCGAGGTCCTCCCTCGTGGCTTTTAGGTACCTAGCTTTGGCTGATCTTGACCCTACCTTTGTATCTGGAATCTTCTTTTTGGGCTAACTTTGTGCTTTTTTTTTTTGTTTTGGGCATTTCCCTCTGTCTCGCGTAATCTATTGCTTCACTTGCCATGCGGGGGAGAGGGTCGGAAGCTGCTCTGTGGCCCCGTTTTCCCCCACCTATGTCGCCTTGTGGGGGTCCACAGTCAGGTCAACTGTTTTCCCTGGATGGTTCCTGCAAGGTTGGAGCACCTTGAGTCACTATGCTTAGCCTGGAGGTGAGCGAACTTGGTGCGCTGTGTTCATCTGGAGCTAGAGATTTTGAATCCTCCCTCCCTGGCA
The DNA here is from genome assembly GCA_963921515.1 of Calotriton arnoldi. Taxonomy (NCBI): domain Eukaryota; kingdom Metazoa; phylum Chordata; class Amphibia; order Caudata; family Salamandridae; genus Calotriton; species Calotriton arnoldi. The sequence continues at coordinate 800,571 of CAWUFW010006382.1, read as the reverse complement.
CCCCCCCTTTCCCTCGGACCACACCCCACTTCCTATCAGCGCTACTGGTGGGCCCTCTGTCCCTAGCTGTGGCTGAGGTCTCTACGGTTGTGCATTGCCTAACGAACTGGTGCATCTCTTGTCGATGTTCAGAAGGGAACTGGTCTATGAAGACAAAAAAAGCGGGACAATTCACAAAAATGTAGAAGGCGGCTAGCTAAGCTAGTATTTGCATTGCAACACCAAAAACGTTCCTACACTGATTGTAGTCGATCCAAACCAAAAACCCGGGACTTTGACTAAAATATTTCAAAAGTCTGCAGGGTGGCAATGTAAAACCAGGACTTCCTAAGCAATCTGGGCTGCCTGGTCACCCTGGTGAGGCCCCCCAACTGGAGGCTTGGACTCAACATTATGCTGAGGCCCCGTAGCTTATTGACTCTTTGTGTGTGCGCTGTTCCATCCCAGTCGCAAGAGGAGCCTGGTTCTAGCCACTGAGGATAGCTACGTTTTAGAACTGAAAGGGGGCCTCCATTGGTGCGGAGGCTTCTGGAGGATAGGAGTTGGGGGGGCGCTGTCGGGACTACACGCCATGAAGGAATTGTAAGTGGGCATGATGCCCGGTAATGGGGACCTTTTGACTTGTTAATTGAGTGCGTTCTATTAGACTTGGCTGCGGGACGTGGGTCTCAGCCTTTTAAATGTTTTTTCCCTGCCTTCTGGTCAGACTGCCCTACCCCAGGGATGTGGCCGGTGAACCCCACCCTGGGGGATCAGCAGCAGAGTGGGGCCTAGTTTCTTTGTGTCTGATTAGTCTGTGCTCCCATTGGTTCTCCGTCAATGCCAAACTTTGTGTGGACACCTAATCGACTCAACCCACAGCAGCCCTGAAATCATAGAAGCAAGTAAACTTTTTGGACCCCTAACGCTGTCTGTAATCCTTTCTGTTCTGAAAAAGGGGGAAGGGGGATGCTGTATGTCTATCACTATCAGAGGTGAAGTACTGGGTGTTAGTCGTTGATATTTATAATTATTTTTCTGTCTTTATTTACTGAGGGAGTCTATTTCACTGCATATTTTGGCTCTGTGATTGCGTGAAGGTGCTACCTTCCCACACTGTTACCCCTCACTGAGGGGGCTGTGGCCCCGGTCCCTGTTGCGCTGAGTTCCCCGTCTGTGGCTGCTACTGCTCGCCCAATTGCTGCATCCCAGCTGTGGTTCTGTGGTGACTGGCGGACCTCCCTGCATTTGGATGTTGGGTACATTCTGATTACCCTGTGTTTGGTGTTGAGAAGGGGTTCATGGGGTTTTGTGGTGGCTCGCTCTGGCTCATTAACCTCTGCTGCTTTTGCTGCTCATGTATGCCTTTAGCTGGCATCTCTCTGCCAGGTGACACTGCCTATGGCAATAGTAACACTCCCTAGGGGCTGGTTGCTGCCAACCTCCCTGGCCTCTACTACCATAGCCTGTTTGGAACCCTCTGCAGTTTTGCGGTGGAGCCCCCTTTGAGACTGGTGCCAACTGCACGGTTGCGGCCATCACTGCTCCCTCGAGGGCAGCCTTTTTCGACTTGTATTGTACTAGTTTCGATGTCTCTCTTTGGGTCTGCTTCTCTCTATCTTTGTCTTGCTTCTTCTTGTGGTAGTCCAGTATATGAGCTTGTATCTCCTGCCAGGTTTTGGTATCTAAACCAACTACGCTGTCCAGCCCACTCTGTATATCGGTGGGTAGCCCTTTCTTAAGAATATTGGATAAAAATGTGACTTGTGGGCCGTATTTGTCCACGGCTGTTCTGTCTCTTGTCCCCATCATTCCCTCATTCTATTCAGGAAATCTTTTATGCTTTCCTCTGGCTTCATGGTCTCTGCCATTAGCCCCCCTACATCTGGACGGTAAGGGAATATTTCTCTCAGGGTAGTCCAGATCCCGTGCCTGTGCGTATTAAATGCAGCCCCATCATACTGGCTATCTGTTAGCGTGATTGCTGGAATATGAGTTTGGGCGAACACCGTGTTAGTCTGCTCCCCAATTAAGCTGCTTAGCAAACTCTTAATATCTCCTATCTCGAGATTGATACCTGTTTTTCTTGAAACATGCTATTCATTTCCATGCCCCATCCAGCTATCACAATGCTTTCATGCTAGGGGACTTTGCAGGTTTCACCTCAACATAGCATTCCCATTTCACGAGGCATTGCTGCATATAGAGGGTAAGTCCCACTTAGGGTTTCCTCCTTCATACCTGATGCAGTCCTCCACTACTGCCATGTCCTCTGGCTCAAACGATCCTTCCCTCAGCCAAGACCTGTCGTATTGGTCCCGCTCCTCAGTCCAATCTAATGGTAGGTCGCCAAATGGATACACAAAGGTCTTGCCTTTCATTTTAGCTAATATCTCCCTCGGGTTTGTCTATCTTTGTCATGCACCTGTGAAGAACAACGCTTATCCTTGTCCCTGCTTCCCTCGTGTGAACGTACTGGTGCCATTTTGTGTCTCCTGCGTTGTGGGTGGGCAAGTACCAGGCTTCCTTGCTCCTTTATCTCTTGGTCAGCTCCTCTCCTATGCCTGAGCGATATGGCTCTGATCTCTGCTAATAGCCTGTCATCGACCTCCGACTCTTCCCAGTGCGGCGTCCTGTACCTGGCTTCTCTCCCCTCATGAAGAGAGTGCACTGCCCTGTACCCTCGCTTTAACTCCCTATTGCGTGCATTTTCTCTGTTGAGCCTTCATGCCTCTCGTCCTCACGCCGTCTGGTCTGTTCCCTTTGCTCAGAGCTACGTGCTGCTTTAGTTAGCCTGGCTTCACTCTCAAATTTGCTCTCTGTTCCCTCCTCTGCTCCCTGGGCAAACCTGGTAGCCCCACCCTCGTCGTCGGTTGCCAGGGGACCGTGGCTCCCTTCATCTTACGAGCTCGCTGAGTCACTATTGAGAACCACTACAAATTTCCCTGACACATTTCTACCCTCGCCTGGCCCAATGGGAATGCGTATCCTACCCGTCTTTGAAGTGTCATGTGTCTAGAGTGATGGACGGGGAGTCGAGCTTTTGGGGACCTTCCCTAGAAACCTGGGCTGGAGGTGTCGGGGCTCGCTTGCTTCTAGATTTCTTGGGTTAGACATGTCTGACCTTCTTCCGGTGGAGGGCTTGTCGGCTTCTACTATTATTGGGTTTGAGTATATTAATGCAGGAGCAGTGGGTGTGAGCACGTCCATCCCTGCATATGGCGGTAGAGGTGCTGACGCCTTGCTTACTATCTGCATCGTGGGGTTATCAGATTGAACCTCTTTGAAGATGGCCCATAATTCTAGCACGGTTTTAGTGTGATCAAATATTTGTGTCAAATGTTCCCTCCTTAGGCCAGGGACATGTGTGCCTTCATGTGTAAGTGCCGCTATTGGCAGAATGTTTTAAGTCTTTTTATGAGTTTGGGTAATCTAGTCTCCATGTGCTTTAGTGGGGAATCTGACAATTTTAGTAATTTAGATAATGCAATTCAAATGACGTTTTCCAAGTTTGGTTTGTCTTAGCGTAGGGGCAATTCGTATGTGGTGCACTCTTACAAATTATGTACTATGAGCATGCAATTTCTTACATCAAACAGTTCTAACGAGAATTTCAATAAAACAAGATAAGACTGCATACGTAGTATTGTAATACAGGGCAAACGTAATATATTAGAATAAAACCTGCATGAACTCAAATGTTTACACAATACGGTTTTCAAAGGCAATCAATACAATAACATCACATACAATAATAATTTCAATAATAGTTGACAGAAAAAAATTACTTTGTCTTATATTATCCTCGAACAAGAGAAGACTAGCGTGGAAAACATTCTTAAGTGAACTGGATATTCTGCCACTGTCCGCTCCAAGACAAGGTGCTTTTCACAGAAACCATTTAGTAATAACTCCGGACTCACTGGCCCCTCTTGGCCACACACGAGTTATGCCCAGTTTCCTGGGTCCAAGTTTACCCTATATGAATTCCGCGCTGTAACACCCAGGGTCAAGCTAGATGCACCTCCCACACTCCTTCCAGATACAATGGGTGTTAAGGAGCCACTTTAGCACTGGGAATCTGTTAAACTAAAAAACTGAGACTTGGGTGTCAACTCCGCCCAATCAGAATAGCTATGTCACAAAAATTAGTTCAGTGTCTTGGGAGTTGTCAAGTGCTATGCACAGTATTACACTATATTCACCTTAGCTAGCGGTAAGCTATCGAACAAAGGTGACTTCCACTGGAGCGCCTCCGAGGCTGTCTTATGACTGATGCAGTTGAGACATATAAAATAGTTTAATATACCAGACCCTGTCAGTGGCAGGGCACTCAGGGTATCTTTTTACGCTTCTCCTTAGTTTCTCATATGCTAAATACTTTAGATTATGTTTACGGTTCTGATGTAGTCTCTTACCCTCTGTGACGGCTGCCTCAGGATGGACCTTCGCGCCGGGGATTCCGAAGAACCTCTAATCAATTGTGGTGTCTGCCCACCTTTCTCGTTGCGCAACGTGAATCCATCCTGGTGGGGTCACCTTCCTTCGGCTGCAGTCGGGTACGAGGTCCCATTCCTCCTGGCTGGCTCGCCAAAAGGTTGCTTGAATTAGAATTCCTTTGGAAAAATTGAAGACAAGAGGCGTTTGGCAAAACAGGAATAGTTTGCTTAATTAAACAGGTCGGCCGGGAGAACAGTTACAGGCACGAGGTCTGGGGACTGTCTGAATTTACATTGGGTTTGTACTCTTCGTATATGCAAAATTACAACAAGCAATAAAAGATTTCGGCGTACCATATATGGTGAGGAATGTTGGTTGCTGCCTTAGAGTCAGAAATTAATGGTAAAATTATTACTACAGGTAGGTCTCGACCTTCTGTGGACATAGTGTGGCCAGTGGTGATCATGTCCGGCATGGGGAGCATGTAATCACTACGTGTGCTAGGTCCTGATTGGCTATGTGTTCCTAACTCATGTGGCATCTGACTTTATGGTGTTTCAGAAGCGCGCCTACCCCGTCTGGCCATGTATGTTTTATTGGGGAATCTCCCCTGACCATTGTAATGTCGCTGTGCCTATCTGTGGGATTGATCAACCGTTTCCTGCCCGAGTGTCTACCTGGCAGACATACACCCTCACACCTGTGACCCGTCAATTAGTAATCCCGGGCCTAGGTCGCAGGGCCTATGTGACTACATACTTGCGTGTCGAGGAAGATGTGGAGTTCAGAACAGGCGATTCTATTAAGGATGATTTTTATTGATAAACGCATCGATATCCGTATTAACACAGGGGTCAGATGTGCACGGTGTAGTATGGAAAATTGTACATTCTTAATTCTGGCGTTGCTGAAGGCTTGTTGAGGAAATACTAGAGCCTGTTCCCACTCAGTGTCATTCAGCACCCTCCCCAAGTCATCCTTCCATTTGGCGGGCTTAGGGAGGCATCTGTATGACTTTGTATTGCTGTGTAGAGCCATGTGATCAAATGACAGCCCTCCCCCACGGTAAGGAACACTTGGAGGATGGCGTGAGTCACAGGCCCCTCATCCTGTGTGGACCACAAAGTATGACATGTATTATGCAGTTCGTGGCATGTGAGGAATAGTCCGCCTGGAGATGTTCGAAGGAAAGGAGGTGGCCATCTGTGAAAAGGTCGCCGGCTGTGGTCGGTGATTGATCTTGCCAGCTATGCAGTTCCACCGCTTAATACGTCCCAGGGTTTCGTGGAATGCCTAGCAACGGGAACCCCGGAGCATATGGAGGGATGTGCCGCGTAAGGAGTTTCACTCTGGTAATGCAGTTGTGGGGCACTTGCACCTGCAAGGATTGCAGGGGGTTAGGCAGAACTTTGGGAAGCAGGAAGTCACAGATTGTGGTGGTCGACAGAGGCTGCCAGCCATTGTACATCTTCTCCAGGTTACGACTTTCCAGCCATTTGGCAACCCATTCTAAGTGTGCCACCAAGTAGTAGGCGTCAAACGACAGGGGCAGTTTTTTCAGAGCTGTGCGGTGGTGTCCATTTTCCCAAATAAGCTCTCCCAGCAGTATGTCTAGTTCCCGGAAGAAGCCCTGGGTAGCCACCACGGGTAGGTTTGTGAAGTAGTATAAAAGCCTGGGTAAGATCACCATCTTTGATAAAGCAATCTTCCCCGTGGTGGCCAATGGTAACCTCTTCTAGAATTGCACTAATGTTTTAGTGCTGTCAGTGTGGGTCTCAAGTTGCCATCCAAGATATCAGTTGGGGAGTGGTAGAGGCGAACCCCTAGGTATCGGCCGGCAGAATTCCGCCAGCGAATCAGTGATCCTCCCAGGCATATCTCTAGTGGGGCCAAGTCGGGGTAAAATGGAAGACTTCCCCCAATTGGCAAAAGCCTGGAGAGCATCCTGGATGGGGGGGATAGATCTAAGCGGACATTGCGAAGGTACAGGAGGAAGTAGCTGGTATACAGTGACACCCTATGTGTTCTGTCTGCAAGAGGTATACCCCAGGATTGGTCATCCCTCCGTAGCCTAATGGCAAGCGGCTCCTTTGCCATCGCAAATAGCAGGGGTGATAGGGGTAACCTGGGTGCCGTGCCCACCGGCAGCGTGGATGAAATGTAGTGCCCCAGCCGGAGGCTTGGTGTACAATAGCCGCATATAAGCCAGGAGGCGTTTGCCCACACCCATCTGCGCTAGGACCTGAAACAGGCAATCTAATGTTAGTGAGTCAAACGGCTTCTCCTAGTCCAGCACCAAGCACGCTGCTTGGGGAAACTGCCTCTGTGCCTGATCTTGGATGTGAAACAGATGCCTTTTATTTTGTTAGGTATTACATCGCAGGACCAATCCATTCTGAGCATATCTATGGGACAAAATATTCCCAAGTATTTTATAGTCTGCTCCTAGTATGGCAATAGGTTGATACAAGGACACGCAAATGGGGTCCTGGTCCGGTTTAGGAATGGACATCAACAATGACTCCCGGCGGGAGTGTGACAGCTCCTAGATTTTAGGGCGCCATTATACATTTCTGCTATTCAAAGTGCTAGGGTGCCAGCAAAACTACTGTAATACTCTATGGGAAGTCTGTCCAGGACTGGTATCTTATTCCTGGCGAGTTCCTGAGTCGCCTGTTTGACATCTGCTGCTGTGATCATAGTATCAAGGCCGTCCAGTCGTCCCTTAAGTAGTACAAAGCGCCTGTCTTTGTCAATGGTTGCGTCTAACATCTGAAAGGTAACATCTGGGCGAATCCAAACTAGGACCCCCCTGGCATATGCTGAGTAAGTGGTAGTGTGGACAGACCCTCGCCATCATATCTAAAGTTCCAGTAGTTCTCCTGCCGAAGTGTGCGTCTCTTGGAGGAAAGCTATTTGCGCCTGTTGTCTCTTAATATAGGAGTATATTGAGTAGCATTTCAGTCCGGTGTGCATCCCCCTGACATTGAGAGTATGAATGTAGTGGTAGTGAGCGGAGCCATTACGTATACTATGAGGGTAACCTAGCCTCGTGAACCCGGGATTGTCGGCAAGTTCCTCCCTGTGCGACTGCATCCATCTCCCCGTACTACTTGTGTTGCCTGCTTGTCAGCATCTTAATCGTTATTGGGCCCGGTTGAGCGAAAGTGAAGAAACGTGGTGTTGTCTCGAGGCAGTCGTCCATGGGGACAGGGCTGGAAATACTGCCAGTGGTGAATGTCTGGGTAAACCGGTGGGCCATAAGGCATGCATTTGAACCCAGGGATGGGCATCCCAATTATGTTGTGCCTTCCTGCGTCTGGACTGGAGTTGAATAGTCATGACATGCAGGACTTTAGAGGGGGGGATTGTTTGGTGGGGGCCAATGGGCAGTCTTCTACTCCTGGACTAAAATAAGAAGAGGAGGGGTGGAGGTTGTAGGCGCAATAATGTTAAGGATCCATGCATTAGGGTTAAAGTCCGAATTTAACAATATTGTTTGGTTGTAGAATCTTAGTCAATTTTGAGCTGGCAGCAAGAAGCCCACTCATAGAATATTGTTCGCCGTCTGAGGAGTTACTTGTGAAAGGGATGGTGTGTTCTGGGTAGTGGCTGGAGAGGAGTCAGTCTCTGTAGGAGGAGAAAATGTGTGGGCCACTGTCTGCGTCTGTTGGGGCCAGCCTCAGCTCCCAGGCAGGTCGTGGCCCTGAGGGCTTATCTGCGGTCCTCAATTATTTGCTCCAGTGCTGGGGACTTTGAATGTGGGGACTTCTGGGACGGACCCCGCTGTGGGCGGTTTCTTCATTTCCGGCCTGGTTGGGGGGGATCAGGGTGGTCTACTCGCAGTCCTGGGTGGGGGGCGGTACGGTATTTATCCGCCCAATCCCAGACCTCTATAGGGTCGGTGAAAAAGAGAGATTCCCTGTTGTCAAGAATCTTAAGGCGGGCTGGAAATAGTAAGAAATACTGGATACCTATTTGCTGGAGGCACCTTTTGACTTCTTAAAAGTTTGTGCTCTGACCTTGCACAGCATGAGTATAATCTGGAAATAGCAGTACGGTTTTGCCTTCCAGCTTTAAAGGTCCAGCTATTCTAGCAGCGCAAAGTTGGGCATCTCTGTCTCTGAAATGTAAAAGCTTGACCAACATTGGCCATGGGGGAGCCCCTGGCGTGGGACGTGGCACCGGGACTAGGTGCGCCGTCTCTAGTGTGAAAACAGAGATGAGATCTGAGGCAGGGACGAATGAGCGGAACCAAGTCTCTAGAAAGATCATGGGTCCCTGCTTTCCACCCGCTCCGGCAGGCCCAGGATTTGAATGTTGCTCCTATGGGAGGACCCTTTGGCATCTTCTGCCTTTTCCTCCATTATGCGCGCACGCTCTCTTGGGTCCTGCAGGGCTCATTGGTTATCAGTTGTCTATGGCCCCAGTGTGGCTAACGTTTTCTCTCCTTCTGCATCCGGGTCCATTAGTTTCCCGTGATCACCGCATAGGAAGCTCAGTTCTGCCACTAGGAACCCCAGGGTTGTTTCCATAGATTTCCAGTAGCTTTCGATGGCCGCCAACACTTGGTCCAGCTTGCCTTGTGGAGGCTCAGGCTCAGGGGGGCCACATGTGGAATCTAACTTAGGGGTATCCGGTATAGTAGATGGGGGGGGGGTCAATCACTGCCTGTTTTGCAGCGGACGTGGTGGACTTCAATCGACCCATGGTTTTCCGCTCTGTCTGGTCTACCCTCCTTTTTTTGAAGGGCTGTGGCGGTTTTAGTTGGGCCCACCCCTGGTCAGTATACAGTGGTGAGCGGGTGGAGAATGGACACCCTCCCCCCCCCATAAGCCAGATGTATACAGGAGGGGGTGCCTCGTCCTCTGCGGTAGTCGCTTAACCTCACTCGTTCTATTCCCGTAGGTTGCTGCCTCGTCTGCAAGGGCTGGTGGGCCCATTGTCTGTAACAGCCCACTGCCTTCTGTGTCACCAGACCTCCTTATCTCGCAGTGTGTCCAGGCAGGGGGAGGGTGCAGCGTGCCCTCAGGCCCAGTCCAGGCCATAGCTGCAACATGTCTCCTGTGCCTCGATCTAGACACCAGTCGCCTAGGTCGCCCGCGCTTCGCAACCCCTCGGCTCGACTTTCCGCAGGCCAGGAAGCTCTTTGGGCTTCCCAGTCAGATGTTCCGGCACGCCCTACTCCCAAGATGCATTGGGGGGCAGGCCTCCAGCGGGCTGCTGTCCAAACTTCTTTTGGCCCGGTCTAACGCTCTCGAGCCCACGGCACCGGGCAGCCCCCCAAACCGTAAGAGCTCTGCCGCCCGTCTGGAAGACCGCAGGCTCTCTGGTTGTGCCCCGATCCAGGCACTGAGTTCGGCCCAGGCCGGTCGGCTCCGGGCTTTTTGTTGCTGTGCCGTACCTTACGCCCTGGTGCAGGCCTTGGCCGCATGTCCTTCATGGTCTCTTTTGCAGCCTTTAGAGGTGCAACGAGGGCCTGCAGGGTACCCCAGTCCCCAAATTTGGTCTGCGTCAGTGGCTACCACCTCGGAGGGGAGTACATCGGCTCCTTCTTGATACCCCGGTATGCACTTTCTTCTTGCCTACTGCTGATGAGACTTTTAGTCACTTCAGTCTCTTCTCTTTTCTTCTGGGTGCACATGTGTGCACTGTCTTCAAGAACCAGCTAATAGGGCCTCTTGGTGGTCGACTCTTTCTGTAGTCAGGCCAACAGGCTGTTGCTTGAACTTGAAATACCTTGAAAAAACAAGAGACTTGAGGTGTTTGGCGAAACAGGAACAGTTGTTTAAATAAACAGTGTGGCCAGGAGATCACTTATAGGCAGAGGGTATGAGGGCTGTCTCAATTTACAACTGGTTTAACATTGGTTTTTATACAGTTCATTGAATGCAATAAAATAGTTCAGGCGATCCTTTTTGAGTAAGGAATGTGAACCTCTGTCTTTGGAGCGATAAATGAATGTATCGGATGAGGAATCCAGGTGGGACTCGACCTTGCGTAGACACAATGCAGCCAGTGGGTAACGTGTCCAGATGTCTGGCATGGGGAGCACAAGATCACTGCGTGTACTGTGTGTGCTGTGTCCTGATTGGCTATGTGTTCCTAACTTCATGTGGCATCTGACTTTGTGCTTTATTGGGGCCAATATCCCTGGACCACTGTGCTGTCGCTGGGACTATTTGTGAGATTGATCTGGGGTTTCCTGTTCGCTCGTTTGTCTGATGGCTACTTGCCACCCCACCTGTGACATGTCAATCAGTGACCCCGGGCCTGGGTCTCAGAGCCTGCCTAACTACGTATTTCTGAGTCGGGGTTAACATGGGGTTCACTACGGGCGAATTTGTCAATAAAGATGCAATTTTGTTTTTATACATGAATGTATTATTCATATTGACATCGACTTTCTCAATCTTAGTTTCCGCCTCTAGTTGATTTTTCAACTACACTATCCAACCCATACTTCATGACAGTTACTTTATTGGGAGACTGTGGGGTTTGACAATTACTACTTTACCAGTTACTTGCATTCTACCCAATTTGAAGACTGCTTTTTTACAACCGGAATCCTCAATTGCACAGAACCACACAAGAACACAATGAAAACCGGCAACAACGACGTGCACAATCTGGAAAGCCACTGTGGGACCCAGGATAACCATATGCATGTCTCTTTGTAAATGGGGCAGTGCTTGGTTGGCAAGAGTCAATGTCCATGTCAATCCCTAGGATAAACATGCAGCAGAACGCACCAATCTTGGCACACACCCCTCCCTCCATCGCGGTCATTAAGTCTAAGACATACTGATGCTGCATCACCATGAGGCGGTTTGCTCTTAATTCTAGCGTGATCGAATTAAAAGGCCAAGCTCAGTGCTGTTCATAATTTTAAGCATTTCCCACCGGGTTATTCGGAGCCAGCAGGCATTAGCACACTGAAGAAGGGTATGGACCCTCCCACCAATACTTGTGTGTCTGGGAACAGTCTGAATTCTTCAGGAATGTCCTTATACTGAGCCCAGCCAAAATAATCTGTAGTTCTTTTTTCACAGGCCTGATGCAGCAAGGTTGTCTCTTTCCTTAGCGGGTGCTTGTACAAATCCAATAGCTCTTCTCTGGGAATGCCCAAGGTCGGGGTATGTATGGTGACTAGGGAACAGAGTCCGTGCCATCCAAGGACGAGCTGAGTGTAGGCAAACTCGCCGCACTCCAGTACATATCCATCAGCGTGGAGGTGATGCATTGCACAACCGGAATGTGCAGGATCATGCCGGAGTCTTCATTCGTGCCCAGTGGAAGGGTTCCTTTACCTCTGAAACATAAGGAATACAGTGTAAGTTTCCGTACAATTATGGGTTGCCCCTTCTCTTGTAGCCAAGTGTATCCACCCTCCTCAGTATCCCAGAGTTCCTGAAATGGGGTGTCTAAGCTTTTGTTCAACCCTCCCTTATGAGACTCACTTCCCTTCGTATCATCGAGCTGGACGGCCCTAAACAGGAACTCCATGTCTGGGATCCACTTGTTGTTGAAGAGGACTGCCCCATATAAGCTAAGGGCTACCATTGGACCACAAATGGAGGCATGAGCTAACTGTCCACTGAACTTTCTTAGGCATTCTCTTGGAGGTGAGATCATTAAGGGGAGTCACAAAGGACCCATATCCCTTAAATAACCTCCTGTAGTACCCAGTCAGGCCCAAGAAAGCTCTGACCTGAGTCTGGGTAGTGGGAGCAACCCAGTCCATTGTGGTCTGAATCTTGCTCTCCAACGGCTGAACTTGGCCTCCACCTACCAGGTGACCCAAGCAGGATCCCAGTCAGACTAGTCAGAGAAACAGAACGACACCAGCAAAAAGTGTGGGTAACCATGAAAGCAGATCCTACTTTCCTACAACGTCTTTCCAGCGCATTTTGGATCTGAGGATCCTAGCTTGTGGCTAGGGGCTTCTAACTAGCCGGCATGCTCCTGTTGCTATTTTGGAAGGGTATGGCACGGCGACCAGACTTTGGAGATTTGAAAAACCCAAAGGAAAGAAAAGAAAACACCGTCTGGATCATAAGAACGTGGGAAGCCCTGCCCCAAGGCCAAGAACCTTTACCCAACTTTGCCTAGGGATGATGACTGTCCCGGGGCTGTCTTGCAATTCTGGGACGTCTGGCTAACCTGGCAAACCTTTCGACTGACTCATCGCCATGTGGGCACCTTGCAACTTATTGGTTCCTTGTGCATGTGCTATGGAGGCTATGGGATGTACGGGAATCCTGGCTCCCGTAACTTGAGGACCGCTTTGTTTTCAGAACTGAAAGGGGGACTCTATTTAGCCAGAGGCTTCTAGTCTTTTGGAGGTGCTGGTGGGGCTCAATGCCATGAAGGAAACATGGGTCCCGGGCCTGATGCCCGAGAATGGGGACCTTTCGACATTGTCATAGAAACCTGTCCCTATTGACTTTGGGCATGGGGACCTGGGTGCCTGTTTTTAAGTACTGTGTCTGGGAGCCGCCCCACCCCATGGTCAGACTGCCCTCCCCCTGAGGTGTGGTTAGCCAACCCTGCCTGGGGGATCAACAGCAGAGTGGGGCCTTGGTTGCTGCAGGCGTCTTTAATGGTGAACTTCACTGAGGCTACCCAATCAACAGAACACACACTGCAGCCCTAAATCCCCAGATGCGACTTTGTCTCACTGGTCTTTCTTTTGGTTTTGGTACAATTAATTCTTGGGATCTGGGTGAATGGGTGGTATTTACTCTGGGGTTTTATCTTACTGCACATTTGGACAATGTGTTTTGTGAAGGCATTACTACCCCTTCCTGCCGAGGCTGTGGCTCCGGTCCTTGTTGGACTGTGTTCCCTGTCTGTGGTTGCTGTTGCCACGTGTTTGTCCAACTACCGGATCCCTGTTGTGGGTGTGTGGCAGCTGAACGTAAGATGCATTGGTGTTGCTCTGAACTTGGTTTTTTGGATGAGGACTTTGTGGTGGCTGGGTCTGGCCCATAGATCTCTGCTCTTGGTATTCTTTTAACCGGCATCTGTCTGCCAGGTGGCCCATCCTGTGGCTATCGGAACGTTCCCTAGGTCTTGTTGCTGCCATCCTCCCTGGCCTCTTAGCTAGGTTGAAACCCCCTGGGGTTTTGCTGTGGAGCTCCCTTTAAGACTAGTGCCATTTGCACGCTCACGGCCAATGCGGCCCCCTCGACGACGGTTGTAGGAGGCTGGCTTAGTATATGGTGCTCACTTATTTAAGTGATGCACCTTGCACTAATCTAGGCAACCCTTATGTTGATTTTATTGGACTTTGATAACCATAGAAAGCTCTCAAAGTGGTAGCTGTGGAGAGCAGCCTTCACAGGCTTATCTTGAAGGAGTGTTAAGCAGCTGTTTTACCAGTTTAATCATGTAGTGTAGGTTAAAACGAAAAAGAACCACACAGTGTTTATATAAAAATACTTCTATTTATTATACAACGCTCACTAACACATTTGTATATCTCCTACCCGAAGATATCAACACAATACACAAAAATATTTCAATTGCAATAAGGTAAGTAGCACAAAATACAGTGGTCTCCAGTGGGAGACCAAACCATATATTAAGAAAGTGGAATGCAAACTGCAAAGGAGGATGGGACTTGGACCAGAAGATCCAGAGGAGCCGGGGACACAAGGAACCACCCAAGGTAAGTACCCAGGAACCCCACGGAGGCTGTGTGGGAACACTGCCGCGTGTTATGTTATGTTATGTTAAGGGAACTTATATAGCGCAGCGATTACCCAGAGGTGTCCTGGCGCTGGTTATTATCCCTAAGTAAAGAGATGGTGAACTGTTATTACAGGTTAAAAAGCCAGGTCTTAAGACTCTTCCTAAAAGTCAGGAGGTCTGTGCTATTTCTCAGGTGGAACGGAAGGTCATTCCAAGCTTTTGTGGCCCTCACGACAAAGCTTCTTCCGCCCCAGGAGGCTTTTCTTATAAGTGGTACAGTAACCAGCTTGGCTTCCATGGAGCGCAGGGTCCATTTAGGCCAGTACCATTGAATGTTCTGTTTCAGAAACTCAGGGCCTATGCTTTGAAGAGCCTTAAACACTATACACAAGGCTTTAAAGCACACCCGTTTCCTGACTGGCAACCAGTGGAGTTTACTAATTTCCTTGGAGGTGGACGCAAATTTGGGTGTGCCTGACAGCAGCCTTGCTGCTGAGTTTTGCAGCATTTGGAGTTTGTTCATAAAGCGTTCCTGTAGGCTCAGATAGAGGCCATTACAATAATCGAGCCTAGACAGGACGAGCGCTGTGACCACTGTTCGCTGGCTGTCAGCCGGTAAAAAGGGGAGAATTTTTTTGATCATCCGAAGTACATGGAAGGTGGCAGATGACATTGAATTGATCTGATCTCCAAAATTGAGCTTGTCATCTATCATGATGCCTAAGTTTTTTACCTTCCTTGACGGTGTGGGAAGGGTACCTAGTGTTATTGGCCACAGATTAGGGGTCCAAAAATTGGCGTCATTCCCAAAAAGGATGACCTCCGTCTTGCCTGAATTTAATTTAAGGCAATTTTGTGTCATCCACCTCCCCACCGCTTCCATACAGTCGGGAACTGATTATCTAGTTCAGTACCCTGGCCTGGCCGCAGCGACACGACGATCTTTGTGTCATCAGCGTAGGATGTCAGTTTAAAACCAAAGGAGCTAATCAGTGAGGCAAGTGATGAGACGTACACATTAAAAAGTAGGGGGCTAAGCGAAGACCCCTGGGGCACTCTGCAGGGCAAAAGGTTTGGAGTGAAATTTATCCAACGCGACTATTTGTGAACGCCCAGATAAGAATGATTTTAGGAGCATCCAAGCTTTACCTTGAACCCCGCATGCCAACAAACGGTCCATCAGTAAGTCATGATGGACTGTATCAAAGGCCGCCGAGAGGTCGAGCAGAACCAGGGCAGCCTTACCTCCCCTATCCAGAGCTTCCCTAATCTCTTCCGTGGATTTTATTAGTGCTGTGACCTTCTCTAAAACAGTATTGCGTGGGGTCCAACACTTGGTTGTCTCGTAGGAAGGCACTGAGTTGCACATTCATTTCCTTCTCAATAATTTTCGCTGGTAGCGGGAGACGGGATATCGGTCGAAAGTTATTTGGGTTCTTGGGATCGAGGCTCGGCTTCTTTAGCAAGTGTAGAACCGAAGCGAATTTCCACAATTTTGGGAAATGCCCTGTATCAAAAATAGCATTAAACAGGGAGGTAAGTGCATGGGCTACGGGAGTCGGGGCGAGTTTAATCACAGAAACCGGGCAGGGATCAAAGGGCGAGCCTGATCTCGCTGCCATGAGGAATTTCTTGGTATCCGTTAGAGATATATCGGCAAATTTGTCAAAGACATGGAGGGGGGGGGGGTCATTAGTAGGCCCCACTCTTTCCCGCAGAACCACAGGATCTGCGGAACTTGAGAGATTAAATGCCGAAAAAATGACCACCTTGTTCAAGAAGAACCTCGCGATGTCCTCGCATAGTTCCTGACTTGACTCGATTTTTGCTGGACGGGGGGGGGAGACCAGATTAGATACGGTTTTAAAGATTTCTTTTGCCGAGTTTCTTGCTAAATTAATTTGATTTGCGAAGAAACTTTTCTTAGCATTAAAAATCAGTATCTTATATGAAGCAAGACTCTGTATCTCTTTCTATCGGACTCCTCATATTTTGTTCTCCAATTCCACTCGAGAGATTTACATATGAGTTTCTGATTTCTCAGCTCCTCCGTATACCAGGGGGCTGTTGGGTGAGATCTTTTTGGGAATCGGAGTTTTTTTGGGGCTAGTTTATTACATGCTGATCCCACCCAGTTTGTGTAAAAAGTTGTTGCCTCATCTATTCCTGTGGGAAGCGGACCAGCAGTTGCTATAAGTGCCACCTCTAGTTCTTTGCCCTCAGTTCTATTCCATGCCCTGCTCTCAATTTGTCTCTTAGTGCCCCCCTTGCTGGCACCGTGACCCGGACAGGTCTGTTTAAAAAGTACGGCTGAATGATCGGTCCATGTAAGGGGTAGCACGCCCGTACATGTAAGCTGAGGGTGATTAGAAAAGATACCATCCAAAGTGTGGCCTGCTATGTGCGTAGGTCCTGTCACCTTTTGAGTGAGATCCCCACTCTTCATCATGTCAATGAGAGCCAATGTATCGGGATCCAGGGGTGCTTCCAGATGGTAGTTGAAATCGCCCAGGATCGTGAAGGAGTCGGAGCATAGACCTACTTCCAACAGATTCCCAATGGACGCAAGGAAGTTGTTTCTGGGCCCAGGGGGTCTGTAAAGTAGGATGCCCTTAAAAGTGTGGTTATCAGACAAAGAGAGGCTAAAGGAAAGCGCCTCACAGGCTGAGTTAGAAGCAGTGCAAAAACCCGCCTTCAGTGAGTTGTGATAAATTATGGCTACACCCCCACCTTTCCTGACTGGTCTGTTTAAGGTGTGGCATAGAAACCCAGGAGGTGTTGCCTTGACAATGTCAGGCCCTGAGGCTTCGTCAGTCCACGTTTCAGTAATAAACGCCATTTTAATGTCTCTTTCCTCAATTAAGTCCGTGCATTCTATGCTGTTCTTCACTAGAGATCTGGCGTTAAGCATAACGCACTTAAATGCTGTATTCTCTGGTCCCATATCTATTTGCTTCTTTGCTGTTATGAGGTTAGCATTTTGGTACAAAATTCTGGGTAATGTATGATTGCAGTTAGTGCAAGTGACCAAGGGAGCGGGAAGACATGATTCCCAGCTGAGACATATACACCCAGGAGATTTATTGATTGGTCTCTCCTCTAATAACTGTGCTTTAGTGTAACTTAGGGCGGGGGCCACTCCTGGTTTGAAAGACACAGGGGGACTGGCGCTGAGCGCGGTCCGAGCGGATGGGCGCAGACGGGCTTGCCTTTGGCACGCCTTCGGCGCACCGGCTGCGCGGTCACGTGAGCATGCGCATTTGTAGTTAGACAGGGCGAGGAGCTGGCACGCTAACCTAGTATTCCCCCAAGATGGCGGCTCTGCTTAATCCCACGGGGCCGACACGAACCCAGCGTGAGCAATCAAGCGTGAGGGCAGACCGCAGCTGAGAAGTGCAGCAGAGATCCCTCAAGACCCAGGTGCGTTTTTAAAGCAAGAGCAAAACAAATTCCCCAGAATAAAAACGGCACTTTTTTTAGTGAACCAATCGATATAAGAACAAGTTAAAATACACATAAAATCCTGGCAATCCTAATTTCAATGATTGTGCAAAATAGCAGAAAAGTGCAAATTCGCGCTGTAGCAGTCTCCCGGCTCAAGCCTCAGGAGATACTAACTCTGCGCGGTCGCGTGAGCACACGCATTTGTAGTTAGACAGGGCGAGGAGCTGGCACGCTAACCTAGTATTCCCCCAAGATGGCGGCTCCGCTTATTCCCACGGGGCCGACACGAACCCAGCGTGAGCAATCAAGCGTGAGGGCAGACCGCAGCTGAGAAGTGCAGCAGAGATCCCTCAAGACCCAGGTGCGTTTTTAAAGCAAGAGCAAAACAAATTTCCCAGAATAAAAAGGGCACGTTTTTTAGTGAACCAATCGATATAAGAACAAGTTAAAATACACATAAAATCAGGGCAATCCTGGCAATCCTAATTTCAATGATTGTGCAAAATAGCAGAAAAGTGCAAATTCGCGCCCAATAAAAGTCAATAGAGAGGTCGCAGTTGCAGTTTTGCAGAAGAAGGACCCTTCCCAGAGGACCCTGAAGAATTCCCTTGGAAAACGGAAGGTTGGAGAGCAACCCCACCCGTGGATGCCCCGGAGACCAGGTTACCTACACCAGGGAAGTACGGTGCATAGGAGTGAAGAGACGTCGGAAACCTCCGTTGACGACAATGGAAGACTTGAAAAAAACGTGCCTCTGTACAAGAAGGTGAAGAAGTCCTATGGTATCCAAGGGTGGATTCTAGAAGTGAAAAACCTGCAAGAAGAGGGTACAGAGTCTATGCCACTCAGGAGTGACCAGGAGGCACGGAAGAGTAATGTCCATTGATGTCTGATGGTTCAGAAGAGTTGACGGTGACGCTGAGGAAGACTAGGAGCCGTGCACGAGCTGTCCCACGTCGGATGTCGGTGACTAGGTGGTGAGTATCCGACGGGAGCACCAACAAGCTTAATAGCCGCAACTGGCATGGACAACGAAAAAGGAGCAACGTTGGGACCAGCAAGGTCCAAGGGACTCGCCAACAGCAGGAGAGTCAGAGCATGCCCGAGCAAGCAAGGGAGCCCTCTGAAGCAGGAAAAGACCCTCCGGAGTACCCACAGGCCGAAGGCACATGATTCGCAAGAGGACCTCAAGCAGCTCACCAAGAAGGAAGGCCCATGGTGCAGAGGATGCGGTGAGGATGCTGTACTTAGCAGGAAGAAAGGCTGGAGCTTCTTGTAGCCCGGAAGATCTCTGGAGTGCAGAGCCAACCAGCCTTGGGAAGGGCAAATCGACGCGGTACACAGGGGTTCGGTCCCAGCAGTTCCGAAAAGGGTTGCAGGAGTAAAAATTGCAGAGAGGACAGGTCAGGCCTCGAGAGTTGCAGAACCACCACCTGTGCTGCTGAGCCTTGGGAAGTCCGTGGGACGTCGGGAGCAGCAGACCGTTCAGCTTTGTTGCGGTGCCTGTAGATGCAGGGGAGTGACTCCTTCACTCCAAGGGAGATTACTTCGGGTGTCCTTGATGCCCACAGGTCTGTTGAAGATCCTGGAAGAAGCATAGACACAGACAACGAACAAGACTTGCAGAATAGCGAGACCAGGAGCAGCAGGAGTCTTCCTTGTGCAGTCTTGTTTCCAGGCAAAGTCCAGCGAAGTCCAAGTGTCCAGATGGTCGAAGAGTGATGTGGATTTAGGCTTGGGTCTAGTCCCACAACGAATCTAAGGAACCACCCACAGGGAAAGGGTTGGAACGTCTCAAGGGTCCCACCCAGAGGAGGGGCTGGACAAAGGAGAGGTTACTCCCATGTCCTTTATCCAGGGTTCCCTGAGCTAGCTCAAACTGGAGTATGCAAGGAGGGCACCAAATGTGCCCTTCTAAGCAGTCTGGTGGCGTTGGCAAGCGCCCCCACTCCAGCCCAATACACTAAGTCCTCTCTGGGAGGTGGTCGCACCTCCCTGTCACTGGAAACCTATTGTTCTACCTTCCCCTGCTTGAACTCAGCTCAGCAGCAGGAGGGCAGAATCGTGTCTGTGGTTGGCAGGTTGGCAGCAGCACTAGCTTGCTGTCGGACCCTGAAAGGCTGTTACCGGACATACAGGTGGGGTAACCCAAGGGAACTCCCCAGTACATGGGATCCTACTTCGAGCACTGGAATCGGTGTCGGGTAATGATTCCAACATGTTTGATACCAAACATGACCGTTTTTGGTGCAGCCATTATATAGTTAGACATCTTGTAATGACTCATGCCCACTATATGTATTAAAATGGCTGACCGCACTTACAAAGCCTGGAGAATAGACTCCGGGGTTTGTAGGCGTGTCCTGCTCATGCAGAGGCACCCTCACACTCACAACCAAACACCCTGCCCTCAGGACTGAAGAGCCTGCCATAGGGTTACTTATAGGTTCTAAGTGCAGTGACCTCCGATATGAGGAAACGTAGATCTGTTATGAGAGGTGCAAGCACCAGCTCACACAGGCTGCAATGGTAGGCCATTGCACAATACACCCATGGGTGTCACAATACATGCTGCAGCCCATGGGAGACCTCTGGTGTACCTATGCCCTGGGTACCTTAGTACCATTTACTAGGGACTTACAAGGGTACACCCGTAGTCAATTGTGGATGTACATCAGTATTTACGATGATCAATTTAGGGAGAAAGCACAGTGACTGGGGTCCTGATTAGCAGGATCCCATTCAGACTAGGTCAAAAACATACTGACACCAAGCAAAAAGTGGGGGTAACCATGAAAGCGGATCCTACTTTCTTTCGATGGTATTTTTCAATATGTGTTGGACCAACTTAGCAGTGTCTCTTTGGGCTTGCTCCTGTTTTCTCTATTCTTCTCTTGCTTCTTTTTGTGAAAATGGAGTATGTGGGCTTGTATCTCCCACCAGGGTCTGGTGTCTAACCCAACCATGCTGTCCAATCCGCTATGTATCTCGGTGGGAAACACCTTTTCAAGAATATTGTAAAAGAATGCGACTTGTAGGCCCGTATCAGCCAACGGTCTTATCCCCATCATTCCCTCTGTAGGAAGCTGTTTCTGTATATACTATATCAAAGTAAGGTATAGTGTGCACAGAGTCCAGTGGATCCCCAGAGGTTTACAGAGGCTAAAGTAGATAACACTAAAAGCTCTCTTTTGTGATAGTGTGGTCAAGCAGTTAGGCTTATCAGAGGGCTGTGTTAAGCATTTGTTGTACACACTCGGGCAAGAAATGATTACTCACACTCAGAGGCTGAATCCAAGAACAATTTGTTTTTGTATATACAATATTACTTTGTTACTTTTATTTTAGAACCAAGAGAAACCCAGTTGCAGGTACGTACCAGTTTAAAATAGTAATACTTTTCAGGAAAAATAAGAATTGTGTCGCAGATGCAATAGAAATACTTTACAGTAGTACTGAAAATACTTTGTGGTGTCAATCAACAGTAATAGAACTTAGCAAATGCTAAAGATTGACACTTCGTGCAAATAGGAAGAAATGCAATGCAATCCTATGGAAGGAAAACAGGTATGCTCATTTACGGGTAAGTACTCGACTTACACATCCAGTCTTCGGGGGTTTAGACCAACACTGGGCATGGGTCAGACCAAGGTAAGTACTGCACCACCAGTGTTGCTAGGGATGCCAGGTGCAGAGGTCACTGGCCCCAATGTTAGTCAATGGAGACTGGGGGCATCCACAAGAGGTGCTGGTTGCAGGTAAGTACCCGGGGTTTCAGAACACAGGCTCCGGTGGTTAAAGCAAGCACAGGGGGGCCACAAGGCGGCACCAACCATACACCACCAGCGGCACAGTGGCGGCCGTGCACAGTGTGCAAATCAGCGTCTGGCGTCCAATGCAAGTAAAGGGAATCTCGGTCGCAGAAAGAGGCTGCAGGCTCGGACCAGGAGGCTGGACGAAGGTGACCACCAGGTGGGCAGGCAAACTGAGATGTCGATGGAGACCTGGGAACCATCGACTGGGCTCCCCAAAGTCAGGGAAGACGATTCAGGGGTGCCTTTAGGTGTTGGATTTTCTTTACTGGAGCCGGTCGTGTTCAGGGGGATCCTTTGTGATGTGGCTGCAGGCTTCTTCGTGGAGTCCAGGAGAGGTCAGCCACGGATGGTGTCGAGGTCAGGATTACTGGGGAGACTTCACTGGACAAGTGAGGCACTCCGACTCGGGCAGTGGGCGTTGGGTGCATAGTGGGCAGGAGTTGCAGTTCCAGCTGGATCCTTAGTCCTTGTAGTTGGATTCTTCTGGACAGGGCCGCTATCCTTGGGTGATCTGGTCTTTGTTGAAGAGCAGGCAGTCTTCCTCGGGTTTCTGGAAGTCTCTGGCTGCAATACAGGCGTTGTCTTCTTTGCAGGGTCTTTAAGCGGGAGACAGGCCGCTAGGGCAAGTCATTAGTCGTCTTCCACCTTTGTTGCACGGCGTCGTCTTTGTCCTTTTTCGTAGGTTGCAGGAATCTGAGGATCAAGGTTCAGGGGTGCCCCAAAATACTGCATTTAGGGGCGTTATAGGTACTGGCAGGTAGCAGCCAATGGGCTACTTATCTTTAGGGTGACTACACCCTTTGTATGTCCCCTGCCTTTGGGGTGGGGGCATCCCCTAACCTGATTAGCTAAAATCCTTCCATCCAACATGGAGGATTTTCTAAGGAGGGGGTCACTTCAGCTCGGGACACCTTAGGGATGGTCCTGGCTGAAAGGGGACACACCTCTCCTGACTACTAATTTTCCTGCCGACCTTCTCGCCAAACGTGGGGCTTGGTCAAGGGAGCGGGAATATCCACTAGCTGGAGAGGCCCTGGCTAGCATAACAAAGGGCAGGAAGCCTTTGAGGCTCAAGGCCCTGAATGCTGTTCCTGCTTGGGGGTAGGTGTGAAGCACCTCCACCCCAAGTAGGCTTTGTTTCTGACCTACGAGAGCACAATGGCTCCCACCTCAGGGGATCAGAAACATGTCTGAGTGTGGCAGGCTGGTGCAGACCAATGAGCTGTACACTAGAGTTGGTCGTTTTTCAGGGGACATCTCTAAGATGCCTTTTGAGTACATTTTACAATAAATCGAACACTGTCATCAGTGTTAGAGTTATTGGTTTATTGTGCTGAGAAGTTTGATGCCAAACTTCTTAGCATTCAGTAAAGCCATCAAGGAGCTGTGGAGTTCGTAATGACAACCTCCCCGCCCATGTACTCAATATGGCTTCACTGCACTTAAAATGTCTAAGAATGGCCTTAGACGCTGTAGGGGCATATTGCCGATGCAGCTATGCCTTCATCTGTGGTATAGTGCACCCAGCCTTAAGTTTGTGAGGCCTTCTAGAGGGGTGACTTACCTATGCCACAGGCATTGTTTGTGGGCATGGCACACAGGGATGTGTGCCATGCCAACTCTTAAGTGTTATCTGCACCAAAACACACAGTCTGCAATGGCAGTGGGTATGTGTTAGGTGAGGGTCTCGGAGGGTGGCACAATACATGCTGCAGCCCTTAGAGACCCTCTCTGGTCTGGTCACAAGGCCCTTGGTACCAGTGGTACCTTTTACAAGGGACTTATATGTGGGCCATAGGTGTGCCAGTTGTGGAAACAAAGGTACAGTTTTGGAAAGAACACAGGCACTGGGAACCTGATTAGCAGGGACCCTGTGCACATTCAGTCAAAGTGCATCAGAAATCATGCAAAAAGTGCGGGGTAACCATGCAAAAAGGGGCACTTTCCTACACCCTCATCCTATCCAGAAAATTGGTTATAGTCTCCCCAGGCTTCATAGTCTCCGCCATTAACCCTCCTACTTTAGGGTGGTCAGGGAACATCTCCCTCAGGGCTGTCCAGATTCGGTTCCTGTATGAATTGAATACGGCCCATCATGCTCAGTGTTTTCAGTGAAATTGCTGGGATGCGAGCTCGGGCAAACATTGTTTTAGTCTGCTCTCTGATAAGACTACTTAGCAGACTTTTGATATCATCTATTGCTAGGTTTATTCCAACGGTGTTCTTCTCAAAACATGAGATCCATTTCCCCGCTCCATCCAGCAATGACAGTAACTTTGTCCTTCACCCTTCCTTTTCCATTTGGGCCCACTGCACATAGATGGGCACTGACGTGCCCTTCTGTAGTAGCGGGTCCATTCTTACTTAGGGTAGCTCCACTGGTTTCTCCCTAACTTGGCGTTCCCCTCTTTTTAGGCACTCCTGCATGTAGGGGAAGTTCCACTTGGGATCTCCTCCTCCATGTTGGATGCAGTCTTCCGCTCTGGTCATGTCCTCTGGTTCAGATTTATTTATTTATTTTAATTTTAAAAGTTTTATATAGCGCTAGCTTGACCCGTAGGTATCCGAGCGCTTTACATACACACTATAAAAGACAGAAGGAAATTGCATTACATAGTAGGAAGGCAGTAAGGGAGCAAAACCGAGATGAAGAAAAATACAATATGAAAAATAGGTAAACAGTGCAGTGGAGGGATTGAGAACAAACGAAGGTGGTTAACACAGTCCGGTCACCAACTATCTTTGAATGTCACGAGAGAGAGGAGTCAACTCGGATATTGAAGTCTAGGTTAGTTGACGTTGGTCAGGAAAGTATTTGTTAAGGAGATGGAGTTTCAGGTACCTTTTGAAACAGGAGAAGGAGGGGTTGCATCTGAGGACTCTAGGGAGAGCGTTCCACATCCTGGGAGCGTTGCCAACAATCGGTATTGGGTGGTTTTCTTTTTCAGTTTCGGAGGGATAAGAAGGAGTGAGTTGGATCTTCTCAGCGTTCTGGATTGACCTGCTCTTGCCAGTTTGTTGTTCAGGTAGTTGGGGGCCGGAGAGTGAAGGGTTTTGTGTGTGATGCAGGCCAGCTTGTAAATACACCTCCCTTCCATGGGAAGCCAGTTGAGGGAGTTGAGAGCTGGAGTGATGTGTTCAAATCTTTTACTCCAGATATGAGACGAGCGGCCATGTTCAGCACTGCCCTTAGTGGGGCTAGGTGAGCTTTTGGAGTCCCTGTTAGGATGGCGTTCCCGTAGTCGATTTTAGAGAGAACTAGGGATTGAACTACTGTCTTGAGGTCATCATGGGGAAGAAAAGGTTTCAATTTCTTGAGGTGTTTTAGTGAGAAAAGAGCACTTTTTGCAGAGTTTTTGATGTGGGCCTCCATTGATAGGTTCTTGTCAAGGGTGATGCCTAGAGACTTAACTGAGTCGGATAGGACGAGGGGGCAGTTTAGGGCAACCAGATTCTTGAGCCACTTTTGGATTGGTCGATGGTTGCTTTTTGGAGAGAATAGGATTAGTTCCGTTTGATCTGGGTTGAGCTTTAAGTGGTTAGCGTTGAACCAAGTTTGGACCTCTGTTAGAGTGACATTGAGGTGTCGGATGTCGCTGGGAGACTTAATTTTGAAATAGATTTGGGTGTCATCAGCGTAAAGGTGGTAATTCACTCCAGCTTTTTTCAAGATGATTGTGAGGGGCTCCATGAAGAGATTGAAGAGGGACGGGGAGAGGATCGAGCCTTGCGGGACCCCTAGTGTGACTTTTGGTGGCTTCGAGAGACAGGAGTTGATTTTAATTTGTTGCGAGCGGTGTTGAAGGAAGGAGGTGAACCATTTTAGTACTGTGCCATTAATGCCGGAGCGCTTCGACAAGGTCTCCAGAAGAGCTGGATGATTTACTGTGTCGAATGCCGCAGATAGGTCAATAAGGATGAGTAGGCAGGCATCACCTTCATCTAAAGCCTTGTGAATATCGTCCGAGATGTTGAGCATAGCTGTTTCAGTGCCACAACCTTTCCTGAATCCTGATTGAAAGGTGTCGAGGAGGTTGAACTCATCAATGTGTTTGTTGAGTTGGTGGAGAACGCATTTCTCCAATGTTTTTGCAAGGAACGGGAGGTTGGAGATAGGTCTGAGGTTGTTAAGATCATTAGGGTCGGCCCCTGGTTTCTTGAGAATGGGTGTGATTTGTCTGAGTTGAAGGGAGTCTGGGACACAGCCTGAGGTAAGAGAGGCGTTGACGATTTTTGTCCAGAAAGGGGAAATGGTGTGGTTGAGTTCTTTTATAATTGTGGATGGGAGGGGGTCCATAGTGTGGGAGGAAGGTTTTAGGTTAGAAATTATACTGAAGACCTCGTTTTCCGACATTAGCTGAAAGTCGGACCAATGCGCATTGTTTTTTAGCTGGAGGCAGACCTGATTGTCCTTGGTAAGAACTCTTTCTGATTGGTCCGATTGGATGAAGGATTGATAGATGTTTGAGACTTTATTAGTGAAGAAGGTGGCAATTTCTTCACATCGCTCTTTGGTGGCTTTGATTTCTAGAGAGGGAGTGCAGTTTGTTTGGCTTTTGACAATGTTGAAGAGTTCTCTCGGTCTGTTTTTCGCCAGATCTAGTTGGCTGTGGAAGAAAGATGCCTTTTCACTGAAAATGTGTTTTTTGTATGCCTGCCAAGCAGATCTAAGTTGTGCTAGGTGCAAGGTCGAGGGGTTTAGTCTCCAAGACCTTTCCGTTTGTCTGAGTTGACGCCTTTCGTTATTCAGATCCACGTTGAACCAGGGTTTAGATTTGGTTCGCCTCATTTGTTTGAGTTTGAGTGGGGCTACTTGGTCTAAAACCTCTGTCATTTTTGCGTTAAAGTGTGTAGTGAGGTCATCGGCCGTCCATGATGAAGGTTGGAGTTGTAGATGGGCATGAATCATGGATTCAAGTTCGGGTAAAGGGACTTCTTTGATGTTTCTGGTCCAGTGTTTAGGTTTGTCATCACGAATAGGTTGGTGGCTGACAAGTGCGTCAATCTTGAACAGAATGAGGTGGTGGTCGGACCAGTCAATGGGGGAAATCGCTCTCAGAGAGACCGGTTCATTGTTGGTAATGATCGCATCCAGTGTTGCACCTTTGTGAGTTGGTTTATTGCAGAGTTGTTTGAGGTTGTATGTCTCAAGTAGGTTGGATAGGTTCTGGACAGTGGAGTCTTCTGGGTCGTTCCAGTGGATATTGAGGTCACCCAGGAACACGTCTTTTGTGTCTGTCATGGAGAAACGTGTTATTAGGTCTGTTAGTTCTTCGGGGAAAAGGGTACGCTCTCCAGGAGGATGGTAGATGGTGTGGAATTTGATGGGTGGGGTGCCCTTGGCAGTGAGTTCGACACCCAGGTATTCAAACGATAGGTATTCTGCAGGTTTAAGTTTGGCAATCTGTATTCCAGCTTTGTGAATGATGGCTAGTCCCCCCCCCCCCCCCCAGTTTTGATCGGCCTGTCTTGTCTGATGATGTTGTACCCTGGAGGGGTGAGAATGTCAAGAATGGGGGGGGAGTGGACATTGAGCCAGGATTCTGTGAGGAAAGCGATGTCAATTTCTTCAGCGAGTAGAGCTTCAGCAATGTCTGTGGCGTGTTGTACTGCTGATCTGCAGTTTAGGAGCATGCAAGAGAGAGGGCGGGGAGCCTCAATGATGGGGGGAGTTAGGTGGATAGAGGAGTATTGAGCAGGAGGTCTAGGCGAGTGGACAGTTTTAGGCAGATGCAGATGATCCCTCTCCTGGCCAAGGTCTATCGTACTGGTCTTTTTTCTTGGTCCAGTGGGCTAGCAGGTGGCAGAATGGCCGCGCAAAGATCTCGCCTTCCTCTCTGGCCACTATCTCCCTTGGGATCAGTCTATCGATCCTGTGCGTTTGGGTAGAGCAGTGTACGTGTTCGTTGTCTCCCCTCATACACTTGCAAAGGTGCCATCTCGTTCTTCTTGTGTCTTCTTGGGTCAGCACCACACTCCCTTGGTCTCCTTTTTTTCCTGGTCAGCCCCTCTCCTACGTTAAATTTAGTGAGGCTTGGGTACCAGCCAGAATCCTCTTATCTAATTCTACCTCTGAATCTTCCCTGATCAGCGCCCTGTGCCTACCCTCGCTCTCCTCAGTTGGAGACGCTCTGCTCTGCTTTCTCACTGTGCTTCCTGGATGTGAGCTCTTTCTGTCTCCCTCCTTAGCTTGTGCCTTTCTTCCACATCTCGTCTAGGTTGCCTCCTTCACTTTGAGCTATGTGCTTTTCTTTTAAGTCGGGCTTTACTCTCAAATTTGCTGTCTGTTTACCCGGCCACCTGAGCAAATCCTGTAGCTCCACCCTTCCTCACTCCCGCTAGTTGTATCATTGTCTAGGACCGCCACAAATCTTCCTGTCATTCGTGTGTGTTCACCTAAACCAGTGGGAGTGCATGTTCTGCGTGTCCCTAGGGTTCAATGTGGTGGGCGTGACGGATGGGAGGGTCGAATTTCTGGGAGCCCTTGCACCGGACTGGGGTTGCGCTGGGACTTCCTGGGCCTCTGGCTTGTTAGTCTCTCATGCCTGGCCTAACCGTTTGTTGTTCGGTAGGGGGCCCGCCGGCTTCTTCAGTTGGTGGATTGGAGTATCCTGATGCAGGGAGTGTGGGCGACAGCAGCTCCATACCTACATATGGTGGGGGAGGTGCTTGATGCCTTGCTTGCTATCTGTAGTGCAGGACTGTCTATCTTGGCTTCCTTTAAGATGGCCCATAGTTATAATAATGCCTCTCTTCTTTCTTTCTTTTGACCTGTGTATTTGGTTTGTATGTGTTGTCTCATGTTCAGTTGCATTATTGTCAAAAGTTCCCTCCTTTGGCCAGGGAAATGTATGTGCCTTTCTGTGTGCAGGCCATTCTTGGCAAAACCTATTACGTTGTTTAGCCTGTGTGGGGAAACTGGTTTGCATGTGTTTTAATGGTGTCTCCATGATAGGTTTGGTAGTTTTAGAGCACAAGATACACCTTAGCTTCTTTGTTTTGGGGATTCTTTGGTTTTGATCTAATCATGGGGAAAATATACATGGGGGTTACTGCTTATAATTATGTTACTGGGAGCTCAGTGCTGTCCACAGATGCATCAACAATTCAACATGAACATTTCATAAACACAAATAGTAATGCATATGAAGGGTTGCAACATAGAAAGAGTGCAATTGTCAATAAAAACAGTATCTGAACGATATTGACTCTTGGCATCAAATACAGTTTGTGAGAAATAGCAGAACCCTCATATATGAAACATTGGGTCATCGACAAAAACACAATACTTAAGACAAAACACAGTTTGCAGTAATTAACAGCACCACAACATCACATATACCTTACAACAATCTCGATAATAAAAAACTGACATAGAAAATATGTGACTTTGTCAAAAATCCCTTAGCTTGCTCCTAGCACATGTGACCCTGATAGTCTGTTAATGTGGGCTCTGGGATAAAGATAACAGTAGTCAGGGGAAAAAAGGAAATAACCAAAGGCCCTTCTTGGCTAAACACAAGTTACACCTAATCTCCCAGGTCCAAATCTTTTTCCCTATGTCCAAATCGCACCCTGTATCACACCCAGGGGCCAAGCGTACCATCTGTGTCACGCCCAGCGGTCCAAGCGACTAACACCTCTCACTCCTTTCAGTTACCAACATTGTTAAGAAACCAGTGACACTGAGAAAACACATTTAGACTAAAAAATAAGATTGAGGTGCCAACTCTGCCCAGTCAGGATAGCCTAACACAAAAATAGTGTCCTGTGAGCCATAAAGGGCTATCCAATAAATATTCACCTTTCATAGCGGGCTGACTATCAAAAAAGGTGACTTCCGTGGGATCGCCTCCAAGACCACCTAACGACTACTCGGCTAGGACATATAAAATAGGTAAGATGCCAGATTTCTGTCAGTGGCAGGGCACTCAGGTTATCTCTTTACACTTCTCACTAGTTTGCCATATGCCACATGCTTTACTAAGGTTCTGATGTAGTCTCTTACCCTCTGGGACAGCTGTTTCAGGATGGACCTCCGCTCCGCGGATTGAGCAGAATTCAGATCAATTGCAGTGTCTGCTCACCTTCCTTAATGTGCAAATTTGAATCCGTCCATACGGGGTCAATCAATCACAGAATTTGTAGAGCGCACTACTTACCCGCGAGGGTCTCAAGGCGCTGGGGAGAAAAAAAAGGGGGGGGTTGCTGCTACTGGTCGAACAGCCAGGTCTTGAGTAGCCTCCTGAAGGTCAGCAGGTCTTGGGTCTGTCGTAGGCTTAGTGGAAGGGTGTTCCAGGTCTTGGCGGCGAGGTGTGAGAAGGATCTGCCGCCGGTGGTTGTTCTTCGAATGCGAGGGACGGTGGCGAGGGAGAGGTCGGCGGAGTGGAGCTGGCGGTTGGGGACGTAGAAGAAGAGTCGTCTGTTGAGGTAGGCTGGGCCAGTCTTGTGGAGTGCCTTGTGTGCGTGGATGAGGAGTTTGAAGGAGATTCTCCTGTCGACGGGGAGCCAGTGCATGTTCCTCAGGTGGTGGGTGATGTGGCTGTGGCGTGGTACGTCGAGGATCAGGCGTGCGGAGGCGTTTTGTATGCGTTGCAGTCGCTTGATGAGCTTGCCGGGGCTCCCGCGTAGAGGGCGTTCCCATAGTCAAGTCTGCTACTGACGAGGGCCTGGGTGACTGTTCTTCTTGTATCTGTCGGGATCCACCTGTAGATCTTGCGAAGCATGCGGAGGGTGTTGAAGCAGGAGGAGGAGACTGCGTTGACTTGCTTGGCCATGGAGGGCGTTGAGTCGAGGATGACTCCCAGGTTGCGTGCGTGGTCGGTGGGTGTCGGGGCTGCTCCCAGTGTCGTTGGCCACCAGGAGTCGTCCCAGGCTGAGGGGTTGGAGCCGAGGATGAGGACCTCTGTCTTGTCCGTGTTCAGCTTTAGTCGGCTGATCTTCATCCAATCGGCGACGGCCTTCATTCCTTCATGGAGGTTGGATTTGGCGGCGAGGGGTCCTTGGTGAGGGAGAGGATCAGTTGAGTGTCGTCGGCGTAGGAGATTATGTTGAGGTCGTGCTGTCTGGCGATGCGTGCGAGCGGGGCCATGTAGATGTTGAACAGTGTTGGGCTGAGGGATGATCCCTGGGGTACGCCGCAGATTATCTCGGAGGCTTCGGATCGGAATGGTGGGAGGCGGACTCTCTGGGTTCTACCGGCGAGGAAGGAGGTGGCCCATTCCAGGGCCTTGTCTCGGATCCCTGCGTCGTGGAGGCGTGCGCGTAGAGTGCGGTGGCAGACAGTGTCGAAGGCGGCGGAGAGGTCCAGCAGGATGAGGGCTGCGGTCTCACCGTTGTCCAGCAGGGTCCTGATGTCGGTGGCGGCGATGAGGGCAGTCTCAGTGCTGTGGTTGCTGCGGAACCCTGATTGGGATGGGTCCAGGATGCTGTTTTCTTCGAGGTATCGGGTTAGCTGTTTGTTGACGATCTTCTCGATGACCTTGGCTGGGAACTGGAGCAGGGAGATGGGCCGGAAGTTCTTGAGATCCCTCGGGTCCGCCTTGGGTTTTTTGAGTAGGGCGCTGATCTCTGCGTGTTTCCAGCTCTCTGGGAAGGTCGCGGTCTCGAAGGAGAGATTGATAACGTTGCACAGGTGGGGTGCGATGGAGCTGCTGGCCTTGTTGAAGATGTGGTGCGGGAAAGGGTCTGACGGGGAGCCGGAGTGTATTGTGCTCATGGTCTTGATGGTGTCATCGATGTTCACGCTGGCCCAGGCTGGCAAGGGGTCGTGGTCGATGGTGTGCGGCGGGTCTGGTGCATCGATCTTAGTTGGGGCTGTCTGGGTGTTGAAGCTGTCGTGGATGTCGGCGATCTTGCGGTGGAAGAAGGTGGCGAGGGAATCGCACAGGGCTTGCGACGGCGGGATGTCGTTGGTGTTGGAGCTGGGGTTGGAGAGTTCCTTCACGATGTTGAAGAGCTCCTTGCTGTTGTGTGCGTTGTTGTCGAGGCGGTCTTTGAAGGAGATTCTCTTGGCGGACCTGATGAGGTGGTGGTGATTACGGATGGCGTCTTTGTGGGCTGCGTGGCTGTCCGGTGTCTTATCACTGTGCCATTTCTTCTCTAGTTTCCGGCAGGTACGCTTGGACGCTAGGAGTTCCGGGGTGAACCAGCTGGCTCTTTTGGTGGTGTCACTGTAGGTGAGTTTTTTCAGCGGGGCGAGGGTGTTGGCACAGTCGTCTATCCATCGTCTGAGGTTGCAGGCAGCGTCGTCGGTGTTGGATGGGTCGGAGGGAGGGCTGAGAGCGAGGTTTGCCCGTAGTTGGTCTTCGGTGACTTTGCTCCAGCAGCGGCGTGGGATCTGTTGGGCGCGGTGGTGTGTGGTGGGTTTCTGGAAGGTGAAGTGGATGCAGCGGTGGTCGGTCCAGAGGAGTTCCGTGGTGTGGCTGAAGGAGACGTGGGAGCTTGAGGAGAAGACTGGGTCGAGCGTGTGGCCGGCGGAATGGGTCGGTGTTGTGACGAGCTGTCTCAGTCCGAGGTTGTCGATCAGGGTGGTGGAGTTGCTGTCGTTGTTGTTCTCCAGGTGAAAGTTCAGGTCTCCGAGGAGGATGTAGTCGGTAGAGGTCAGGGCGTGCGTGCTGATGAAGTCGGCGATGGAGTCGCTGAACTGGGGTCGGGGCCCAGGGGGTCTGTAGACAAGGGTGCCTCAAAGGGTGGTGTTGGGGTCCGTGTGGATCTGGAAGTGCATGTGTTCGGCGGTGCAGAGAAAGTCGTCGGTGCTGGTCGAGACCCTGATGGAGTTCTTGTGGACGATGGCGATTCCTCCTCCTACTCCGTTGATGCGGTCTCTGCGGGTGATCTTATAGCCGTCTGGGATGGCTATGGCGATGTCGGGTGCGGAGGAGTCGTTCATCCAGGTCTCTGTCAGGAAGGCGACGTCTGGTGATGTGTCGAGCAGGTCCCAGAGCTCGACGGCGTGTTTGCGTGCGGAGCGGGTGTTCAGTAGGATGCATCGGAGGTGGTTGAGGTCCTTCTTGGCGGGCGCTTCGGTGGCTCTGAGGCTGGTGTAGCTGCAGTTCCGGCAGGTGAAGGGACCATGAGTGCGTTTCGGGGCGGCCTTGAAGCAGTTGTGTGTCCGTCCGGGGTTGAGAGCGTGGAGTGTGGTGGCATCGTGTCGGTCCTCGAGGCTGGGGTGGGGGGCTTCACGGCCCAGGGGTTCTGGCACTGGGCGCGGTCCAGGCGCGGACGGGCGCAGACGAGCTTGCCTTCGGCGCGCCTTTGGCGCGCCCGCTGCGCGGCCGCCATATATGGGGAGGTGGGAGGGAGGAGCAGCTGGGAGGCGGGAGGCAGGGGCAGCGAATGGGCAGTCAGGGGGGCGGGGACACAGCGGCGGGAGCGGAGAGAGGCAACGAGGGGTACAGAAGGCAAAGATGGACACAAAATACGGGGGCAGCGAGGGGTACAGAAGGCAAAGGTGGACACAAAATACGGGGGCAGCGAGGGGTACAGAAGGCACAGGTGGACACAAAAAACGGGGGCAGCGAGGGGTACAGAAGGCAAAGGTGGACACAAAACAGGGGCAGCGAGGGGTACAGAAGGCAAAGGTGGACACAAGAAAACAGGGGCAGCGAGGGGTACAGAAGGCAAAGGTGGACACAAGAAAACAGGGGCAGCGAGGGGTACAGAAGGCAAAGGTGGACACAAAATACAGGGGCAGCGAGGGGTACAGAAGGCAAAGGTGGACACAAAAAACGGGGGCAGCGAAGGGTACAGAAGGCAAAGGTGGACACAAGAAAACAGGGGCAGCGAGGGGTACAGAAGGCAAAGGTGGACACAAAATACGGGGGCAGCGAGGGGTACAGAAGGCAAACGAGGGGAAGCAAAAGGCAAAAACAGGCACAGAGGCAGCAAACAGGGGGGCAAGCTTACCAGCAGCAGCGGGTAGGGCACCACAGGCGGAGCTGTGTGGTGGGGGAGCGACCTACCTGGCAAGGTCAAGGGGTCTCCTTCCTTTGGCTGCAGTCGGGTTCAAGGTACCAATCAGCTCCTGGGTGGCTCGCTGAAATGTTGCTTGAACATGAAATACCTTGAAAAAACAAGAGACAACAGGCATTTGACAAAACAGGAACAGTTCCTTTAATTAAAACAGTGCGGCCAGGAGAACAGTTACAGGCATAGGGTCTGAGGACTGTGCCAATTTACAATCTGTCTAACATGGGTTTTTATATAGTTCATTGAATGCAATATAATAGTTCCGGCGATCCTTTTTGGTAAGGAATGTGAACCTCTGTCTTTGGAGTCATAAATTAATGTATTGGATGAGGAATCCAGGTGGGCTTCACCCTGCCGTAGACACAATGCGGCCAGTGGGTAACCTGTCCAGATATTATTCATGGGGAGCGCGTGATCATTGTGTGTGCTGTGTCCTGATTGGCTATGTGTTCCTAACGTCATATGGCATCTGACTTTATGGTGTTTTGCGAACTCGCGTACCCCTCTGGCCATGTGTGCTTTATTGGGGCTAATCTCCGTGAACCATTGTGGTGTTGCTGCACCTATCTGTGGGATCGATCTGGGGTTTCCTGTTCGCACATTTGTCTTCCAGCTATGTGACACCCCACCTTTGACCTGTCAATCAGGGACCTCAGACCTGGGTCTTAGAGCCTGCCTAAATAAGTATTTCCAAGAAAGCCACCTGGTTCACCGAAGACCTCCAGGCCTCCAAACGAACATGCCGAAAACTGGAGAAGATCTGGCTCCACGAACGGACAGCGGACAGCTACGCCGCCCACAAGAGCGCCACCCGCAGTCACCATCACCTCATCAGATCCGCCAAAAGGGCCTCACTCAAAGACCGCCTAGACAACAACGCACACAACAGCAAAGAGCTCTTCAACATCGTGAAGGAACTCTCCAACCCCAGCTCCAACACCAACGACATCCCGCCGTCGCAAGACCTGTGCGACTCACTGGCCACCTTCTTCCACCGCAAAATCGCCAACATCCACGACAGCTTCAACACCACGACCGCCCCGGCAACCACCGAGACCACTGCCCCCACAACCACCAACCGCCTGCTCTCCTGGACCAACATCAACGACGAGGACACCAGCGAGATCATGAACACCATCCACTCCGGCTCACCGCTAGACCCGTGCCCTCACCACGTCTTCAACAAAGCCAGTACAGCCATCGCGCCCCATCTCCGGAAAATAATCAACATCTCCTTCGAGACAGCAACCTTCCCGGAAAGCTGGAAGCACGCCGAGATCACCGCCTTACTCAAGAAACCCAAGGCAGACCCCAAGGACCTCAAGAACTTCCGACCCATCTCTCTGCTCCCGTTCCCCGCGAAGGTCACCGAGAAAATCGTCAACAAACTGACCCGCTACCTCGAGGAGAACAACATCCTGGACCCTTCCCAGTCCGGCTTCCGCAGCAACCACAGAACCGAAACCGCCCTCATCGCCGCCACCGATGACATCAGGACCCTGCTAGACAACGGAGAAACAGCAGCCCTCATCCTCCTGGACCTATCAGCCGCCTTCGACACGGTCTGCCACCACACACTACGAACACGCCTTCACGACGCCGGGATCCAAGAGCAGGCCCTGGACTGGACCACATCCTTCCTTTCCGGCAGAACACAAAGCGTCCGCCTCGCCCCTTCCGATCCAAGGCCACCAAGATCATCTGCGGCGTACCCCAAGGCTCCTCCCTCAGCCCAACGCTGTTCAACATCTACATGGCACCCCTCGCCCACGTCGCCCGACAGCACAACCTCAACATCATCTCCTACGCCGACGACACCCAGCTGATCCTCTCCCTCACCAAAGACCCTCACACTGCCAAAGCCCACCTCCACGAAGGAATGAAGGCCGTCGCCGAATGGATGAGGACCAGCCGCCTGAAGCTGAACTCGGACAAGACGGAGGTCCTCATCCTTGGTTCCAACCCTTCAGCCTGGGACGACTCCTGGTGGCCAACATCACTGGGAACAGCCCCGCCACCCACCGACCACGTACGCAACCTAGGGGTCATCCTCGACCCCACCCTCTCCATGACTAAGCAGGTCAACGCCGTTTCCTCATCCTGCTTCAACATCCTCCGAATGCTCCGGAGGATCTTCAAGTGGATCCCCACCGAAACAAGAAAAACAGTCACCCAGGCCCTCGTCACCAGCAGGCTGGACTACGGAAACGCCCTCTACGCAGGAACGACGGCTAAGCTCCTGAGACGGCTGCAACGCATCCAGAACGCCTCTGCACGTCTTATCCTCGACATCCCCCGACGCAGCCACATCACACCCCACCTGAGAGACCTGCACTGGCTCCCTGTCAACAAGAGGATAACCTTCAAGCTCCTCACCCACGCACACAAAGCACTCCACAACTCCGGACCAGCCTACCTCAACAGACGACTCAGCTTCTACACCCCCACCCGCCAGCTCCGCTCCACCAGCCTCGCCCTCGCCACAGTCCCCCGCATCCGGAAAACGACCGCCGGCGGCAGATCCTTCTCCCACCTCGCCGCCAAGACCTGGAACACCCTCCCCACCAACCTTCGGCAGACCCAAGACCTACTGGCCTTCAGAAGACTCCTCAAGACCTGGCTCTTCGATCAGTAGCAGCACCACCCCCCTCTTCCCCCAGCGCCTTGAGACCCTCGCGGGTATGTAGTGCGCTTTATAAGTGACATGATTGATTGATTGAGTTGAGTTGACGTATAGTTCACAACAGGCAAATTTGTCAATAAAGATGTGATTTCGTTTTTATACATGAATGTATTGGGCTCAATCTTTGTGGTGATCCGGGCAGGCACTGATCACTTTTCTTCTCTTATTCTGGATTGATGTGGCATCTGGCCAGGTGTTGTATGTTCCGTCATCAGGGTCTTTGTGGGTTCCTTGGTGAGTTCTGATATTGGATGAGTTCAGAGACTGCTACATTTTGGTGTCGGACAAATCGGGATGTTCACTGCAGGGTTCTCACTCTCACCATGGTACAGGCAGGTAACGGTACTTAGGGGGGGGGAATGCGGCTCACTCCTTGCTTATCCTCTTACTGAGAAATCAGTTAATTTGGAAGGTGGTGAGGCCTTGGAAGCAGCACACCACCTCCTCCAGCCGCATATACCTTTTTTTTTGTTTTTTTGTTTAGTTTTACTGGTTTTGTATTTGAGACACATGCACCCTCTGTTGGCAGCTGGGCAGAGTTGGGACTCTGCTCTACATAACGTGTCCCCCCGCTGCAATAGCCTGCTTTTCTCGCTACCTTCCATTATTTTTGCCGGCATCGGCGTAACAAACCATGAGGGGGGGGGGTCCCCCTGTGTAAAGTACAGGGAGGCCCACCACCTACCACTTTGCCCCACTGCCAACAATCGAGCGTATCAAACTAACTGGTCCCAGACCCAGTTAGTATACTGTGCTAAGAGGGGCCCCTAGCACACCACGGGGGGGCTGCAGAGGCTAATGTTGCGCCACTGCCTGTCGGAGCTGTCGCCTCGGGCAGACAGGCTTTGCCAAGGGAAGCGGCAGAGCATGGGTTCCTCAGCTGTTGTGGCCTTGGTGAAGGTTCCTTCACTTGGTGGCCTCCGGGGTATGTTGTGTGGCCGTGCCGCTTTCTAGGATCCATGGCTGGAGAGTCTTCTGCTAAGAGTCTCGGCCTCTGAGCTGTTGGATACCTCTTTATCCTTCTTGGTAGAGCTGCAGTCAATAGAGAGGGGCCCCCAGACTCCAAAGGGACAGGACACCAAATAAGAATTGAAAAGTCGAACAAATATCTCTTCGGGACTCAATAGAAATTGTATCCAATCAATTCAAACAATCACCACCACTGTTCTCAATATTCCACATTCAGTTGTCCCCCAAGATTAACCAAAAATCAGTGCCACACGATAAAAACCAAGTGATTATTATGTCAAGTACTAGGCATCCATGATATTGATTTTAACGGATTAGTTCTGTGCAAAGACTGATTTTTGTCTTTTGTCTTCTTCTCCCGTGTTTTGTCTTCTTTCAGGTTGTTAAAGTAAATTGACCCTGCTGTGATTTTGTTTGTACATTTTGCTGGTTTTACCCCTTTGGTGCGTCGGACGGCCCTCGGCCGTCCAATCCCATGGCACAGGGATTCCCTCTGGTGCGGGCACCAGAGTGATTCCCTTTCACCCCCAACAGCCTCGGGAGCTGGAGAAGAGCTTCCCCAGGCTGTTTGTTTGGTTTCCCTGAAATGGCGATCAGCGCACACGTCGCGCTGACGTCATTTTAGTGAAACCGAAACTCCCGAATAAAATATCTCACTTGTGTGGGTGGGGCAAGGGCCTGTGCCTGGGAAGAGCCAAAAACATAGGGATTAAGGGTATAGCACAGTGAATTCTAAGCGCTACATTTTTTTAAAAACCTGTTTTTAGCCAATTCTGCATTGGAATCCCACACAAGTGAGGTATCATTTTACTCTGGAGACAGAGGGGAACTCTGTATGGTAGGAGATTTGTGCCGGCACGGTGATCCCACACAAACATATGTGGAAAATGTGTTTTTTTCAGCAAAATTTGAGGTTTGCAGGGGATTCTGGATATGAAAACGTTGGGGGATCCACGCAAGCCTTACCTCCCTGGACTCCCCTGGGTGTCTAGTTTTCAGAAATGTGTGGGTTTGGTAGGTTTCCACAGATGGCTGCCGAGCCCGGGGCCAAAAACCCAGATGCCCCCCTTGTAAAACCAGGTTGTTTTGTGATAGGTAATTTTGAAGTCACCTCAATAAGTTTTGGGCCCTTGCCGGTCGCGGGTACTTGGGCCACACACATGAGTGAGATCATTTTTATTGAGAGACCTGGGGGAACGCTGGGTGGTAGGAAATTTGTGTCAGCACTGTGATCCCACAACTTTTCCACACACAAATGTGAGAAAAAAGTGATTTTTTTTCCAGCTAAAATTGATGTTTGCAGGGGATTCTGGGTAGGAAAACATTGGGGGGTCCACGCAAGCCATACCTCCCTGGACTCCCCCGGGTGTCTAGTTTTAGAAATGTGTGGGTTTGGTAGGTTTTCCTAGTTGGCCGCCGAGTCCGAGGCCAAAAACCCAGGTGACCCCCATTGCAAAACCAGGTCGTTTTGTGAGAGCTAATTTTGATGTCTCCTCAATACGTTTTGGGCCCCTGCCTGTCGCCCACCCACGCGAGTGAGGTACCATTTTTATCGGAAGACTTTGGGGAATGCTCGGAGGGTGGAATTTTGTGGACCCACGCAGATTCCAGAACTTTCCATCACAGAAATGTGAGGAAAATGTTTTTTATTTTTTTTTAGAAAGTTTGAGGTTTGCAGGGGATTCTGGGTAACAGGACCTGGTAAGAGCCACACAAGTTACCCCCTTCTTGATTCCCCTGGGTGTCTAGTTTTCAAACATGTATAGGTTTGCTAGGTTTCCTTAGGTGCCGGCAGAGCTAGGGTTCAAAATCTACAGCTAGGCACATTGCCAAAAAAGGGTTGGTTTTCACTGTAAAAATGTGGTGTGTCCACGTTGCGTTTTGGGCCGTTTCCTGTTGTGGGCACTAGGCCTACCCACACAAGTGAGGTACCATTTTTATCGGAAGACTTTGGGAAATGCGGGGTGGGTTGAATTTTGTGGACCCACGCAGATTCCAGAACTTTCCATCACAGAAATGTGAGGAAAATGTGGTGTTTTTATTTTTTTATTTTTTTTACAAAGCTTGAGGTTTGCAAGGGATTCTGGGTAACAGAACCTGGTGAGAGCCACACAAGTCACCCCTTCCTGGATTCCTCTGGGTGTCTTGTTGTCAAAAATGTATAGGTTTGCTAGGTTTCCTTTGGTGCCGGCAGAGCTAGGGTTCAAAATCCACAGCTAGGCACTTTGTGAAAAAGGTCAGTTTTCACTGTAAAAATGTGGTGTGTCTACGTTGTGTTTTGGGCCATTTCCTGTCGCGGGCACTAGGCCTACCCACACAAGTGAGGCACCATTTTATCAGAAGACTTTGGGGGACGTGGAGTGGGTGGGATTTTGTGGATCCACACAGATTCTAGAACTTTCCACCACACAAATGTGAGGAAAATGTGTTTTTTTTACAAAGTTCGAGGTTTGCAAAGGATTCTGGGTAACAGATCCCGGTGAGAGCCACTCAAGTCACCCCATCCTGGATTTCTCTGGGTGTCTAGTTTTCAAAAATGTATAGGTTTGCTAGGTTTCTTGTTAGACCTGGCATCATTTGCGTGGGGTTCCCCTGTATTTTTGCCTTGACCTCCTGTGTTTTTGCTGTGTGTTGGACTCCGTTTTGCTGGTCTAGATGCTTTGGGCACTTTGCCACTGCTGTTCAGTGCCAAAGTGCATGTGCTCCCTGTGTAAATTATTGTTATGGATTGGTGATTCCATGATTGGCATATTTGATTTACTGTGTGCGCCCAGGGCCTGTAATTCAAATGCTGCTAGTGGGCTGCATCACTGATTGTGCCACCCACATAAGCAGCCTGTAAATGTAACTCAGGCCTGCCATTGCAGAGCCTGTGTGCAGTCTGATACTGCCATGTTGACCTGGCAAGTGCACACACTTGCCAGTCCCTAACCTTCCCTTTTCTTACATGTTAGTCACCCCTAAGGTAGGCCCAAGGTGCCCCTGTGGACAGGGTGCATTTTTTGTGAAAGGTAGGATATGCCCTGATGTGTGTGGCATGTCCTGATAGTGAAATACTGCTAATTTTGTTTTTCACTATTGTAAAGATACCTGCTCACATAGGATAGAATGGGGAGTTTGTTTATAACATCTTCTAAACAGAACTGCCCCTGGGAACAAGGTAGGAAAATAAAGTTTGATATGCTTGAACTCAGAATTTTAAAATGCATCTTTTAGTGAGGGTGATTTTTGCATTCTGTGTTTGAAAATGCCACTTTTAGAAAGTAGGTATTTTCTTGCTTAGCCATCCAGTGTGCCTGTGCTAGGTTTGTGTATTGCATGTCTGGCTTTGGATGACGGGGGCAGTGGCTCCAGAGAGCCTGATGAGTCAGGGCTGGGCTGAATAGACCTGGCCTGCATTTAGAGTAGGGGGAGGAGATTTCCTTTCACCTGAATGGGCCTGGTCTGCCTTCCACAATGCTGTCTCCACCCCCTGCCAGGAAGCTGCACCAGTGAGGACAGAACAGGTTTTGGCTGGGTACAGACACTCTCTGCCTTCATAGAACACAGGAATTTTGTGTATAAAAAGAGGGGCCCAGACCCCAGACTTTTAGATTACTTCTGGGAAATCAAGAGGAACCTTTGCCAAGGAGAAGCTGAGGAGGAATACTGCCCCTGTGCTGTTTGCTGTCTGGGGTCGGCCTGCAGTGGCTACTTGCTGCCAGAAAAGGACTTTGGTGTTTGCTGTGTCCCCTGCTTGAGGAAGATCTCCAAGGGCTTGAAACTGAGCTTGCCTCCTGTTCTGAAGTCTCAGGGACACAAAGACTTCACCAGCAGCTCCCCTGAATTTCCTTGCTGGGAGTTCTGACCTGCAAAGAGGTGTTTGCTGTTGTTTTGACCTCTAGAGAACTGTTTTCCGCTGGGAGCTGGAAAATCAATGCAACATCGAGAAACGTGACGCATCCGTACCTGTTTCCGACGCATCGCTGAAGAAACCGACGCAGCGCCTCCCGCGGCTCGAGAAATCGCTGCACGCCGCATTGAGTGCAACAATCTCCGAAGTCTGAGATCACGGCACCGATCACGACGCAAGCCCTGCTGTGCGGCTGCAAGAATCCACGCATCGTCCCGGATCGTCGCATCGAGGCGCCAAGTCTGTTGCATCGTTGGGGTACGAAATTGATGCATCACCTCCCCACGCATTAAGAAATCGACGCATCAACTCCTCTCCGGTAAGGAACCGACGCATCAACTCCCCTGCACAACAGTAAGGAACCGACGCATCAATTCCCCCGGAGCAAGGAACCGGCGCATCACCTTCCCTGAGTGTAAGGAACAGACGCATCACCTTCCCTGTGGCCCTTTTTGTTTGTTTGCCTGACGCATCCAAAGTACTTTGTGTGAAAAGTGTCGCATCTGCAATTTGCTTTAACTGAACTATTTCTACCATCTGAAAGTCATATTTTTATTACTGTATTGTGGATTTTTGTCGTTTGGTCTTGTTTTGGTTTAGAT
The DNA here is from genome assembly GCA_963921515.1 of Calotriton arnoldi. Taxonomy (NCBI): domain Eukaryota; kingdom Metazoa; phylum Chordata; class Amphibia; order Caudata; family Salamandridae; genus Calotriton; species Calotriton arnoldi. The sequence continues at coordinate 759,081 of CAWUFW010006382.1, read as the reverse complement.
AAAGATTACTTATTTTTCCAAACTGGTGTGGTGTCCATTTTTAGTGTTTTCACTGTATTACTGTATGTGTTCACAAATGCTTTACACTCTTGCTCTTAGATAAGCCTGTCTGCTTGTGCCAAGCTACCAAGGGGGTGAGCAGGGGTTATTTTAGAAGTGTATCCCCCTTACCCTGACTAGAAGCAAGGGTCCCTATTTGGACAAAGGTACCTACCTCTGCCAACTAGAGACCCCCATTTCTAACATTTCCCTATGTGCCGGCTGAGCTAGGGTTCAAAATCTACAGCTAGGCACTTTGCAAAAAAAGGGTCAGTTTTCACTGTTAAAATGTGGTGTGTCTACGTTGTGTTTTGGGCCATTTCCTGTTGCGGGCACTAGGCCTACCCACACAAGTGAGGTACCATATTTATCGGAAGACTTTGGGGAATGTGGGGTGGGTGGAATTTTGTGGATCCACGCAGATTACAGAACTTTCCATCACAGAAATGTGAGGAAAATTTGTGTTTTTTGTTGTTTTTTTTACAAGTTTGAGGTGTGCAAGGGATTCTGGGTAACAGAACCTGGTGAGAGCCACCAAAGTCACCCCTTCCTGTATTCCTCTGGATGTCTAGATTTAAAAAAATGTATAGGTTAGCTAAGATTCCCTAGGTGCCGGCAGAGCTAGGGTTCAAAATCCACAGCTAGGCACTTTGCAAAAAAAGGGTCAGTTTTCACAGTAAAAATGTGGTGTGTCTGCGTTGTGTTTTGGGCCGTTTCCTGTCGCGGCATTAGGCCTTACCCACACAAGTGAGGTACCATTTTTATCGGGATACCTAGGGGAACTCAGAATTGTAGAGCAACTGTTATTAGCATTGACTTTCTATGCATTTCTGTCTTTCTAATGTAAGACAATGTGTAAAAAAGTCACTTTGAAAAATGTCCTACAATTCACAGGCTAGTATGGATAACCACAATTTTGGAGATGTGCAAATAGCTACTGTTTCTAAACTCTATTTTGTTCCCATTTTGGAAATACATAGATGTCTTTGATACCTATCTTTCACTCTTTATATTTTACCAAATTAATTGCTATATACCCGGTACACAATGAAAAACCACTGCAAGACGCTGCTCAGTTATTGGCTCTCGGTTCCTCGGGTTCTTGGTGAACCTACAAGTCCTATATATCCCCACAACCAGAAGGGTCCAGCGGATGTAACGGTATATTGCTTTCAAACATCTGTCATACTTAGAAGAAGTTACAGGCGAAAACGTTGGCACAAATGGCTGTTTTTTTCAACTTATTTTAAATTTTTCTTGTTTTTAACTGTTAGTTTCTATGAAAAAACCTTGAAGGATTTACACAACTGTCCCCTTGCTGTATTCAGAATTTTGTCTACTTTTCAGAAATGTATAGCTTTCCGGGATCCATTATTGCTTTCACACCCATTTCTACCACTAACTGGAAGGAGGTTGAATGCACAAAAATTAGCAAAAATAGACTATATCTCAATAAAATGCCAAAACTGTGTAAAGATTTTGGGTTTTCTGACAAAAGTCTGCTTGTCCCTGAAAGCTGGGAAGATGATGATTTCAGCACCACAATCCCTTTGTTGATACCATTTGCAATGGAAAAACCAGACGCTTTCTTCTGCAGCACTTTTTCCCCATTAAAAAAAAAAAAAAAATATTACCTGTATTTCCAGGGGAATCAACAAACCCTGGGTACCTTTAAAATCCCTATGATACTTGAAGAAAAGGGCGCAAATCTGGCGTGGATACCTTGTGTTCAAAACGTTACAGGGGCCCGAGCGCGAACTACCCCGAATAGCCAAAGAAAGGCTTAGCACCGGGGGGGGGGGGTGCGGGGCGGGGAAGGCCTAGCAGCGAAAGGGTTAAATGTAATGTGTAGTGGGGATTTTACGTTATGAGACAATACATTGAGTAGGCAATCAAATTGTGATAATTTTACAGATATGACTTTTAATCAAAATATGAAATTGTTGTGTGATATTAAATACTTGATACATTTTTAAATTTTTATCTTGTGGCACTGATTTATGGTTCATCTTGGAGGACAACTGAATGTGGAATATTGAGAACGGTGGTGGATGATTGTTTGAATTGATGCAATTTCTGTTGAGTCCCAAAGGGATATTTGTTCAACTTTACAAGTCCCTCCTGGGAGAGGCCTCCCATACCTTGGCCTCCCCGGTCATACTTGCGGGGCAGATGGCGCTGGCAGGCCAGACCTCAGATGCAAGCTTCTCCCCTCATGGGCGTCTATACAACGGCACAGTGGGGTCCCCCGCACTGAAGGGAGGACGCTTGTGCAGCTTACTCTTTACTATGATGGTGCAGTTTCTCTTTGCAGCAATATCTTCTCTCACTTTGTGGGGCCAGGATGCGCCCCTCGCCTTGCTCTTCATTGATGGCTGCTTCCCACATTCTTCCCGTAGGAACGAATGTTAGCTACTCCAACATAGGGGAGGGCAGCAGGTCACCAGATTGCTGGCTGACCTCAGCGGCTGTGTCGCAGCTGACCATGGCTCAGATGCCAGGTGGGGTTGTCCACCTCATCGGCCCTAGGCCCACATACTAAATAATAAATGGCACAGACACCACATGTGTTGCAAGTAACTGGCCCAGAACTCCTGATCCTGGCCATTCTATTGACCTGGTCACCTAACCAGTGACATCTGTGATGGTTGGATGCGTGTGGGGTGGGTGAATGTATAGCCCCCAGTGAGGGGCTGCCTCTTTACATGTCCATCAGGAAATTAAATTCAGATCCAGGTTTTCTTTCTGGGGTTTTTTGTTTTTCGCTGCTAGACATGGAAAACAACAAATCCAGGAACCCATAAATTTGGGGGAGTTTTGGGTGGTGGGTTGACATTAAAGGGAAGGAAGTCACGGGGGCTGAGTCATCAATAGGGAGTCAATGGCCTGCAGTACATGTGCATTATTTTTTAAATGATAAAGCTGTTCTGGTTTACTTTATCGGCCCACAAACAGACTGCATACTTAAGATCTCTGAGGTCGTAAGACACCTGTTGCAGAGCCTCAGGATATAAGACGCCGATGAAAGCTTAGATGGCCAGTGCAAATGCTTCGTTGGTCTTTGTGTAGGCTATTGGTAACATCTGAATCATAATAAAAATAACTTGGGGGTTTGGAACTAATTTACCTTTGACAAAACACAGCATGTAATGACTTTTGTTCCCTTTTAACCTTGTGCCCGAGCAGCAGGGCCGGATTGATAAGACGGGCACTCAGGCAAAGGTATCTGGGTTGCAGCTGTGGGCTGCTTTTTCGGCCTTTGTGGTGGCTGTTTTGGGCTGCGTCTGTGCTGTTCAGATGCCACCAGCGGCCCAGTGGGGGCCTGAGTGGTTTTTCCAGAGGCATACGAGCCTCTGTTCACCCTTTTACCAACGGGACGGAGGTGTCATTCTGAGTCTCTGGCTGGGTTGGCCCATTAATGAGAAGGGGTGGGGGCGGGCCTGAGCAGAAATGGCCTCACTTAAGTTCAGGTGTGGTTCACCATTGTGGACTAATCCATGCACAAAGTGTTATGGCAACATTTGCATTTTTTTTTTTTTTATCTCCGTGAAGGTAAGAAAACATGCCTTTTAGACAACCTTCCCTCTTCTTTTCATAATACTTAAAACACTGAAGCAGTGTTTTGCAAAAAGGCGCAATATGCAAATGTGGGCCACTTTTTTTTTTTAGGGTGCCCGGGCCTATTTTTGATCCCAATCCAACCCTACTGGTGGGTCACGCACTGTGTGAATTTTCACCACGCAGGGGACCTTAAGAAGCGCGCAAAACAATGGGGTTCTTGCTGACGAGATGAGATCTCAGTGAAATGTTAATGAAGGCAAAGAGTGAAGTGTGATATTTTACCTCCTCCCTCCTGACTGATGGTTCAAGGTATGACTCTCCCGCCCGCCACACTTCTGAGAGGAGGACCAAGTAACACGATGTGTCTGAAATTGCAACAACAGTGCCTAAGATTTACAAGCTTTGAAGGAGTGAAAACAAGGAACATATTTATGTGGTTACTATTATTTTTTAAATAGAAGCATACAAAAAACAAGCTGCTTCTGTAAAACTAGATTTACATGCATGCATTTGAAAAACATAGTCCCAAATGCAATCTAATTACCACAAATATCATTCAGTCATTCTATTGCTTGCAGAATGCTATACTTTTGTTTAAAGGTAGTCTATTTTTAAACATTAGAATTGTTGTTAAGTTTCTACCCAATCGATTTTGTGCAAAGACAGTTTGTCATGTGATAGGTACGCTGAAGGATGCAAAAGGAAGTGGTGCTGCTGGGATGCACAAAATTTACGGGATGCCATGTGTCCAGTCCGGGGCTTTCCTTTAATTCATAGTGGGATTTGCAGTCTTGTTTTGCTTCAAATGGGCTAATGCACCTGGGGACAGATTACAGGGGTAGCCCAGTGGAGCAGCTGGCTTGCAAGGCCCTTTCGTGATATACATTGAACAGACAAAATACATGGGGAGGAACCTAATTTGAAAGTTGTATTTTTTTGTCTTATGGTGCATCAATTTATTTTAACAGAGAACACTTCCTGATTTGGGGGAACAGACCCCTTTGATAAACTAAGGCCTTGAGATATCAGCCTTCATTTTGGTGCTCTTCAGTAAACATGGCCTTATTGTGACTCTGGCTATTGCCCTTTATCCCAACTTCATCTCATTTGGGCAGTTTATCTCTTCAAAACCTCTTCCCTTCTGCCGCCTCCTTTCCAATGCCAGTTGGTTAGGTGATTCACCTGGCAGTCACACTTAGCCAGTCCTCTACTCTGCCCTCTTTTTACCTGTCCTCCTGTTGCATCTAGGTAATGTTGTGAACCTCTTGAAAAGGGCCACGGGGAGCGCAGGGGTTACTCGACCCAACCGTGGTGGTTGAGTCCTTTTACTCCTGATGTCTTGGGACACAATCTACTATGGATCCCGCTCACCTGGGTCAAGTACCCCTTCTGCACTTGACTCTCATTGAGTCAAGTGCAGAGCAATCCGATAGAGACATCTAGACGCAGATTCCTTACCTTAGAATTTCCCAGGCATCAGACTGGATCCGGAAGATTTTTCATCAAGCTGGTAAGTGGCATCAGTCTGCTCCGTGTGACGTCAGCGTTGTCTCCGCCGTTGTCACGTCTGCGTCACCTATATAGGCGCCACCCTGGCACACTTACGTCAGTTCTTTTCTTTCTGGGTCAGCTAGCGCAGATCTGTGAAGAAAGCTACCCTCTGTCACTTCTTGACAGGCTTTTATTGATGTTTTGTCAAACATTTTTTGGTGTGTAGGGTTTTTCTAACATGTCAAAGAAGACTTCTGGATTCAAACTGTGCGGTGCCAGCCACAGCGCCATGTCGGTAACAGATCCACTATCTAACCACATGTATCCCAGAGGGAGACTCCGGGGAGGGAACAAGAGGCACAGGGTACTAGGAGAAGGCAGCCTCCAACATAAATCGTTTACCACACTAAGCCGCTCCTAGTGAAATGACCTAAATGTCTCTAGATGTGGGATCTGTCATCTCACAAAAAGTGAAGGACTGGTCTCACACACCCCCTGGTGTCATGCTTCATCATTGACCAATCCTTGCCCCTTAAAAACTTGGTTTGATAAGGGGCGGGCATACACCTGACGACAGGGATGCACTTCTAAAACTAAGTGGGGACCCTTACAAAAAGAAAGTGTGTTATTAAAATACCATTACAGATGGCAAATTGTATTTTAATTTAGATGGCATCTGTATGGTCATTAAAACCAGAACTGCGGTGTATATGAGGAAATTATTATCCTCCCACCGCTGTGTGTAAAGTCGACATGTTTCTGCCCACCGGCCCGATCGGGTCCATGGCATTCATCAGGACTTATAAATAACTAAAGGCTCCACCCTTACCAAATCTAAGGAAAAAGGCAATCCACTGGGTGGGGTGAAAAAATTATCACCTTCAGGAGGTAAAAATTCCAAACCCTTGTGGGGAATCTACTGACCACATAGGAGGCCGTGGACGGTAGACCAATGAGGTCACTAGTGTAACTTTAAGTTCACTGCTCCTTGCACCTATGTCTGCACGGCTCGGGACAAGACGTGCAGACATAGGAGCAGTGAACTTAAAGTTACACTAGTGACCTCATTGGTCTACCGTCCACGGCCTCCTATGGGGTCAGTAGATTCCCCACAAGGGTTTGGAATTTTTACCTCCTGAAGGTTGAGGGTGATAATTTTTTCACCCGACCCAGTGGATTGCCTTTTCCTTAGATTTGGTAAGGGTGGAGCCTTAGTTATTTATAAGTCCTGATGAATGCCATGGACCCGATCGGCCGGTGGGCAGAAACATGTCGACTTTACACACAGCGGTGGGAGGATAATAATTTCCTCATATACACCGCAGTTCTGGTTTTAATGACCATACAGATGCCATCTAAATTAAAATACAATTTGCCATCTGTAATGGTATTTTTAATCACACACTTTCTTTTGTAAGGGCCCCCACTTAGTTTTAGAAGTGCATCCCTGTCAGGTATGCCCGCCCCTTATCAAACCAAGTTTTTAAGGGGCGAGGATTGGTCAATGATGAAGCATGACACCAGGGGATGTGTGAGACCAGTCCTTCACTTTTTGTGAGATGCCAGATCCCACATCTAGAGACATTTAGGTCATTTCACTAGGAGTAACAGATCCACACCTGATTTGTCTTCCTTGCCTGGAGTGCAACTTCGACTCAAAGTCATGCTCTGACTGCCGGGCCATGGCTCCGAAAGCTTTGATGGAGAGGTCCATAAAGCTGCTTGCTGCCCGGTGCTCGGCACCGCGTTGTTTGTCCCTGAGGTCTTGTTCTCGGTCCCAGTCAAGAGGAAGGTCTGGGCACCACTCTGGGAGTCCTAAGTCCTCGTCCTCCCACTCGAAGTCATCGAGTAGGTCAGGAAAGAGGCATAAGAAATACAAGAAGTCAAAGCGTGCTTCGACTTCTCCCCATCCGTTGGCCTAAGCCTCGGCACTCTAGGCTTTGTTCTGCAGGAACATGTGCCTGAGTAGGGTCCGCGCTTCCCTGCTTCCTGGGAGCTGGAGCAACCCCCGCCCAGCTCGAAGCATTTTATGACACCATGTGCTTCATATTTGGGCGGCCTGACCCTCTCAGCGTACCTTCAGAGCCCGGAGACTCAGAGGGGAGCACCATCGGGTTCCGCGCTGGCGGCTCCAGCCCCGGAGCTGATGATCCCCAATGGATCCGGACCGACTGTGCCACTGTGACCGTTCCCGGCGCTGGCCTCCGCGCCAAGACTCCCCACGCCTCTGGCGCCAGCCCCATTCTTATCCCTGACGACCGGAGATGAATCTGCACCTACCGACACCAATTCCGGCGCACTTGGGTCGGTTCCTCAGCCTTATTTTAAAGGGCTAGGAATGGAGGAAGATTGGGAGCGGTTGCTGGACCCTTTACAGGATCAGCCTCAATACAAAATGGATTGGTATGAGGAATTGGGTGAGGCCAGTGGACTGGATACCTCTCCAGATTCTGGCCTGCTTTCTCCCCCTACTGTGGCTACGGAGGAGGGAGCTTCATATGCTATGGTAGTGACAAGAGCAGCTGAGGTCCTGGACCTTCACCTCCCTTCGGTGGAAGTTAAGATGAACATCTTGACAGCGGTCTTGCGGCCGGGTGTCTCCTCCTCAGAACCCCTCCTGCCATTCAACGAGCCCTTGACTGATGTCCTTCTGGGAACCTGGTCGAAACCCAGCACAGGGGCTCCTGTGAATAGGGCAATTGCCCGCTGCCATCGCCCAGCACCGGCCGACCCAAATTTCCTCACCAACCACCCTACCCCGAGAGCTTGGTGGTCCAAGCCTCTACCTCACAAGGCAGGTTCCCTTCCGCACCCCCGGACAGGGAATCCAAGAGGCTGGATAGTTGGGGTAAGAAAATCTTTTCTTCCGCCAGCCTTGCAGTCGGTGAACACTGCATGCCTATTGAACTGTTATTCCCGCTCCCTGTGGGAAACGGTTGCGCAAGTGCTGCCACAGGTCCTGGGGAGGCCCAGGACATCCTCTCCCAAACGGTTTCAGACGTGAGAGATGCGGCAAAGTTCGCCATTTGTTGTGGACTTGACACAACTGACTCGCTGGGCAGAGCAATGTCATCGACGGTGGCTGTTTGATGCCACGCCTGGCTGAGAATTTCTGGCTTTTCTGGGATGTCCAGGCTTCCCTCATGGACATGCCCTTTGATGGCACCCATCTCTTCGGAGACAAAAAGCAACATGGCCGTAGAGCACTTCAAGGACTCATGGGCTACGGCCAAGTCCTTGGGTCTTTCAGTGGCCACACGTACCCCGTCTGCTTTTCACTACTTTCGTGGCTACGGAAGGGACTTCCAGCCATGCTAGCCATAGCCCAGCCACAAGGCTGCGCAAGATCAGCAACCTCTGCGCGGCAGTGTGCACGGCTTATGACCCCATGGGTCAGGCGGCCAGAAGTCGGGTCAGTCCACCACTGCCCCCTGCCCTTTCAGCCTCCAAACCCTCCTAGTCCAGCCCTTCGAGATCATCGGTGGTCAGTTGGTGGCAGGATCAGGAATCACCATCACCTATGGCAAAACATAACATCGGACAGGTGGGTTCTTAAGATAGTCTGAAGGGGCTACTCCCTCCCCTTCGAGACTACCCCTTCCTCCAGCTTACGACCGGCCAACGGAGGATCACCGGGCGTTGCTTCAGAAGGAATTCATGACTCTCTTGGCCAAGGGAGCCATAGAGAGGGTTCCGGCGCCAGAACTAGGCTGTGGTTGCTATTCCCGCTACCTTCTGGTCCCGAAGAAGGAAAAGGGCCTGCGCTCTTTCCTAGATCTGTGAGTCCTCAACGACTTCCTCAAAAAGGAAAAGTTCAAGATGTTCACTATAGCTCAGGTGTTGTCTGCCCTGGACCCAGGAGACTGGATGGTAGCGTTGGACTTGCAGGACGTCTATTTTCACATTGCCATCCTGGCTGCCCATCGTCGCTACCTGTGGTTTACTGTAGGCCGCGAACTCTTTCAGTTCACCGTGCTCCCCTTTGGCCTTACCAGCACCCCTCGGGTGTTCACCAAGGTGATGGCGGTGGTCGCAGCTCATCTGCGCAGATCTGTGGTGCCAGTCTTCCCCAATCTTGACCACTGGCTGCTGAAGGCGAGTTCGCTCCAGGCTGTCGTCTCCCACCTCCAGACTACGGCGAACCTTCTGCACTCACTGGTGTTCTCTATCAACGTGTCAAAGTCACACCTGACTCCCTCTGAGACGCTCCTTTTCATTGGAGCTTTTCTGGATACGTTTGTTTCGGGCCTATCTTCCAAAACGGCGAGTCCAGGACATTCAGACTATGATACTAATGTTCCAGCCTCTATCCGGGATTTCAATGAGAGTGACTCTGAGGCTGCTGTGCCTCATGGCCTCCTGCATCCTGCTAGTGACACATGCCAGATGGCATATGCGGGCTCTGCAGTGGGATTTGAAGTTCCAGTGGGTGCAGCTTCAGGGGAATCTTTCCAACATAGTTTAGATCTCGGAGAGAACTGCGCAGGACCTGCAGTGGTGGCTAACAGACCGCGATTGAGTCACCAACCAGACCACACAGTAGTGACAGATGCGTCACTCCTGGGATTGGGTGGCAGTCTGGGAGAGGTGGTGTTCAGCAGACTCTGGTCTCCGGTGCCATCCGGACTCCACATCAACTAGCTGGAGCTCCGAGCGATTCGCTTGGCATTGAAACCCTTTCTTCCGTCAATCAAGGGAAAGCTGGTTCAAGTGTTCACGGACAACACCATCCTATGGGGTACTGCAACAATGAGGGTGGGGTCATTGACCTTCTGTCAAGAGGCCCTGCGTCAATGGACGTAGCTGGAACAGCACAGCATTTCCTTGGTGGTTCAACACCTGCCAGGTTCTCTGAAAGATCACGAATGGCGTCTCCATCCGGAGGTGGTGCAAGGTCTCTTTCAGGAGTGGGAAGAGCCTTGGTTAGATCCGTTTGCCTCTGCCGAGATCACACAATGTCAGCAGTTTTGCGCGCTGGAGTTTCCAAGGCGGCACTCGCTTGGTGACTCTTTTCGTCTCGAGTGGAGCTCAGGCCTCCTGTACGCTTTTCCCCCAATACCCGTCCTGTCCAGAGTGCTGAAGAAGGATCAGGACCGACCGGGCCCAAGTCATTCTTGTGGCTCCGGACTGGGCACGGAGAGTCTGGTATCCTGAGCTTCTCCACCTGAGCATCGATCCTTCAATCAGGCTGCCCCTTCAGGAGGATCTTCTGTCGCAGCAGCAGAGGAGGGTCCTCCACACATCTCTCAACCCTACGCCTTCTTGCGTGGAGATTGAGCAGGGGCAGTTGACAGCATTCAATCTTCCTCCCGAAGTCTATAATATTATTTTTGCAGCCAGGTGTCCCTCTACCAAACCGTGTATGCCGGCCAGTGGCAAAAATTTGGAAACCATTTTACAGAAAGATCTATTGATCCTCTTTCTGCTTCTCTCTTTCAAGCCCTTCTCTTTATTTTGACCTTTGCCCAGCAGGGCTCTGGTCTGGGCACTCTGAAAGGGTACCGTACGGCCCTGTGTGCCTTCTTGAGGTTCCCAGACCAACCCTCTTTATTTAAATCCCCTATTGTAAATAGATTTCTTAAGGGGCTTTGTATATATGTTTGCACCTGCCCCTTTCATCATGCCTCAGTGGGACCTTAGTTTGGTTCTCACTTTCCTGATGTGTGCTTGTTTGAACCTCTGCAAAATTGCCCCCTCTGGCTGCTTACCATCAGAACAGCCTTTCTAGTGGCAATAACTTCTGCCAGGAGGGTGAGCAAATTGCAGCCTCTGTCATCCTAGCTTCCTTACCTGACCATCTTCTCTGACAAGTTGCTGCTTCGTACGAGGGCCTCTTTCTTACCCAAAGAGGTAATTCCATTCCACGTGGGGCAATCAGTCGCCTTGCCCACTTTCTATGCTCCTCCGCACCCCTCTTAAAAAGAGGAGCGACTCCACCAAAAGAGTTCGGGCTGAACAACCAACTCTTCGTGGGGTATGCTGGATCAAAGAAAGGTCATGTGGTGCAGGACTATCTTACGATGGGTCGTCCTCGGCATCAAAATTTGCTACGCTGTGGTCAAAAAGGGCTCCTCCCACCTGAGCTAAGGCTGCTACCACGGCATTGCAACATGGGGTTCTGGTCATCAACATTTGTCAGGCAACAATGTGGGCATCCCTGCACACTCTTAACAAGCACTACTGCCTGGACAGTCAAGTCCGACGGGGCGGCCTTTTTCAGCCCCTCTGTCCTGCAGGACTTCCTGGTCTAAACGTGTCCGCAGTCCCTCCTCTGGGGATGATTGTGATTTATAAAACGCATAGCTACTCCTAAAAGGAGTGTCCCAGCACTGAGAGGTCAGAAAATAGCTAAGGAAATAGCTACACAAGGGAAACAGTATTTGAAAAGCCAAGTCTTTAGACTTTCCCGAAACCGAGATTCTGACGGGGATTGCCTCAGCTGCAGCGGCAGGGAGTTCCAGAGCTTAGATAAAAGACAGCTAAAAGATCTTCTGCCAGAGCAAGCTTTCTTAACTCTGGGAACCTGCACTAGCAATGCCTCTGAAGACCTGAGACATCTCCTAGGAGAATGAGGAGTAAGAAGAGGATGCAGATAAGCGCACCAGTCTTCCTAAAAATCTTATAACAGAAACAAAGAGCTTTAAAAGGAAGGCGCTTCTCCACCGGGAGCCAATGCAATTTATGAAGTGCCGTACCAATGGATGCACGCATAGGGAGATTAAGCAGTAGGCGAGCAACCAAATTTCGTAAACGCTGGAGTCCCTTAATCCTAGCCTGAGAAGCTCCCAAACATAGGATATTGCAATATTCCAGTCGAGAGACTACTAAAGCTTGGATCACTGTATTCTGGGCTGAGACAGGCAAAAGATAAGTAAAACCTTTGAGGGATTTAATAATGTCAAAGCTCCTGCCAGCTAAGGCTGTGACTTGACTCTCAAAGTGAGTTTGTCGTCAAACCAAAAACCCAGTTTTTTACCCTTGGATTTCGGCAGTGGAAAGGAACCCAGAGACTCTGGCCACCAAGCTGAGGACCATATTGAGGGCTGCTTGCTGAGGATCATGACCTCCATCTAACCTGCTTTTAACTTCCGCCATTTGAAGTCCATCCATTTGGACACCTCTGACAAACAAGCCCTCAAAGAGCCAGCAGCAACAGCAGAATTCTGTGACAAGGTGATGATCAACTGGGTGTCATCGGTGTATGATATTATTTCAAAGCCATAGCGCACAATGATGTCTGACAGAGGGCATATATATAACTTGAACAAGGTAGGGCTGAGCGAGGAGCCCTGTGGGACCCCCTGCAACAAAGGAACTACCTTTGAACAGAAAGGCTTCTGGAGGACTTAGAAGGAGCTACCATAGAAAAAAGATGCTAACCACTTTAAGGCCTTGTTGCCGACACCGTAGCCCCACGACTGCTCTTATAGGCAGCCGTGGGATACGGTATCAAAGGCCGCACTTAAATCCAGCAGCAATAAAGCTGCAGTGTCCCCTCTGTCCATAATCTGGCGCATAGACTCTGAAGCTAACAGAAGAGCCAACTCTGTACTGCACTGAGGGCAGAAGCCAGATTGCATTCTACGTAGAAGATCCCTCTCCTCAGTGAATCCTGACAGTTGCAGATTGATGTGCTTTTGTGCTACTTTCAAAAGGAAAGGAAGCAGAGAAATCGGCCTATAATTCTCAGGCTTAGAAGGATCAAGAGAAGGCTTTTTAAGCAATGGAATGACAGAGGCATGGTTCCAGCTCTGAGGTACCTGAGCCGCCGCAAAAGAGCTGTTAAGCAGCTCTTTAAATACAGGAAAAAGTTTGGCAGCTCCACGCTCCAAAATACTGGGAGCAGCCTGGTCGAGAGGAGAACCCAACTTAATTGATGACATACAAACCTGCAACTCATCCCTTTCAATGGGTTTAAAGTGGAGCAGCCAGTTGCTTTCATTGGAAGGCTCAAACCACGCATCTAGACAAGGGACCTTTCTAGCTGCCTCTGGAAAGGAGGAATAGATAGAGGCGACTTTGTCAGAGAAGAAATTCACAAGCGTATCTCAGCTCTCCTCAGATGAAGATGTTGCTGCAGAGACTCGATCCAGCGATGATAGCACTTTAACAATAGAGAAGATCTCTCTAGAAGAATTCTGAGCCAGCTCGATTTGTTTAGCTTAAAATTCCTGCCGCACCTGCAACTGTCATAGATATGCATCCTTGCTTGCTAGTCTGATCAAAATTCCTACACCATGTGCGCTTATAGCGCTTACATTTCTTTTTAGGCATGGCCAATTCCTCATTGAGCTTCTCACACAAAAGAAGGGAGGAGAGGCAAAACACACACACTACTCCAGCCTCCCCAATCACAACTGTAACACACACAGAGAGGAGTAGTGTGTAGGGTTCTCTTTGAGAGAGGTGGCACGTGCTCAGTGAAAAAATACTGCCCTCACTCACAAAATTGTGACATGCTTCATCATTGGGCTTGCTTCAAAACACCCCTGCGCTGACCAACGTCTGGGGTGGAGCAAAAAGGAGGGGAAGACAATACAAACATGAAAAATGATATAGGTAATGGGTTCTGGGATCACCGAAAAGAAAAAGTGCAGTGAAGGTTAAAACTAGTTCAGTGGTATCTTTCTTAAACAATTAATTCCTAGACCCACTGACTAGGATTAAAAACGTGAAGGATGGTGGTGACAGGCAAGTATTAGGAGTTCCTTCACCACTCCTTACTGCCAGATTGTCAACATGTTTCTGCTGCTTGTCACGTGCCCACAATTTTAGGTCACAACAGCATTCATCAGGACCTTTCAGGAATGCAGGCAGCAATACAATCAATCTGTCTGGGGGTTTTCCTCTTCACCAAGCAGGCCTGGGCTTCTAAAAATGGAACCCAGAATCCTCCTTATAATGTACCCTTGCAGGCACACTTGCTTAGTGTACATTCACGGCACACTTACTGTCCAGCACTAGTACCTCCATGCATTGTACCATTACATGTACACATGCATTGAGTACCCACACTAGATCTGCACACACTGTTCAGCACTGATGCTTTTCTGTATTTAACCAGGGTGTGTTATCTACAAGCACACACACTGCCATCACACAACTCATTGTGTGCTCTGCACAGCACTTCACCTTTCCTGTATTGTACTTCACGCAAGTACACATACACCTAGCACATGCTCTCATTTTTTTTGTTTAAATCTTTTTATTGTCTTTTACAATTCTAACAGTGCAGTACAGCAATAGATCAACGACACTGTATACTAAAGGATAATACAATTGCAAATCATATGCTTAGAACGCAGCAGTGATAGCAGGTGGGTAATGTGTCCAGTATGAAAGATTAAGAATATCAGCAACGTTAGGACATCTGAGTGAAGGTGCAGTGGATGTTCTGCAATCCTGCTGTGTAGTTCAGCGCTGATCTATGTGTGCTGTAGTGAATTTCTGAACAGTGGGCAGAGGGTTCAACAAAATAAGGACAAAAGAACTCAACAGAGGGAAAGGGGGTAACCGCCCGTGACCTAAGGCCTTAAAGTGTTGCATCAGGTGAATGACTGCTTGTAGCGTGCAGAAGGGTCCTACGATGCGCCCAGCTGGGCAGGGGTTGTGAGACGCTGCCCCCACTGAAGCGTCGCAGTAGCGATAGCGGCATGTTACATTAGAGCTGATGAGACTCCTGGTTCAAGGGGGCGTGGCTAGCGAGCCATCATGGCGGACGTGAGCAGCTAGAGCTCCGCCAGCAATCCCTTAGTTTTCCTTATTAATATCCTGCACCGGAGCCATCCACGCACGTGAGGTGCAGGGGACGACCAGTATTGAGCCACAGTCACCGCAGCGATCCTGCAGAAGCCGTGGGACCGGGTAAAGCCTGCAGCAACGCCATAAAGGTTTTGCGGCCTACACAGCCAGGCCGCGAAAGCGCAACGGCCGGCAACAGGAAATCGTTACAGCGGAGGCGGCCCCCGGAGTTTGGACGAGGCGCGTTCGAGGCCGAAGTAAGTGCCAAAGGTGGTGGAGGAAAGCACCTGGTCACTGCCGGCGGTGCCCCGCACGCAGACGGAGGCCGTCGGAGATTCGTGCCCCCCCATTTTGGAGGGCCTGGTGGATGGGGCCCCGGCTGGGCGGAGTGTCACCTCTTGGTGGACTGGGCTGACAGACGTGCGGTCACATGAGAGAGAAACCAAAGTGCCCTTGATGACTCTCACAGAACTGCCCTGCTGACCAGGAGAACCCTGCAGCAAAGCGGAGAGCAATCTGCGATCTATGCAGCCTGACTGCGCAAATGCGACGGCCGGCGGGAAGAGATCACCACAACTGAGGCAGAGGCCGGAACTTGGACGGGAGGTGATCGGCGCCGGCGGCAGGGTTGGAGGCAGTGGAGGAACGCACCTGACCGCTGCTGGTGGTGCTTCGTGTGGTGACGGAAGCCCGAAGGCCGGCAGTGAATCATGCTCCCCGCTGGGGCCCTAATGGACGGGGTCCCAGCCGGGCGCAGTGTTACCCCTTGGGGGACTGGGCTGGCAGACGTGCGGCCTCATGGGAGAGAAACCAGAGTGCCCCGATGACATTTGCAGAACAGCCTTGCTGACCGTGAGAATCCTGCAGCAACCCGGAGAGCATTCTGCGGCCTACTCAGCCGGGCCGCGCAAACGCGGCGACCGGCGGGAAGAGATCACCACACCTGAGGTAGAAGCCGGGGCTTGAACGGGAGGTGATCGGCGCCGGCGGCAGGGCTGAAAGCAGTGGAGGAACGCGCCTGACTGCCGCTGGCGGTGCTCTGTGGGGTGACGGAGGCTGACTGAGTATCATGCTCCCCGCTGGGGGCCTAAAGGATGGGGTCCCGGCCGGGTGGAACAATATCCCTTGGGAGGGCTGTGACGGCAGGCCGGAGGCCACATAGGGGAGAAGCCAGAATGCCCCTGCTAAGATCTGCAGAACTGCCTCACGGACTGGGAGAAACTTGTGACAGCACTGATGGTGATCTGCGGCTTCACGGTAGGACCACGTGGACGCGGCGGCTGTTGTGAAGAAGCCGCCGCAGCTGAGGAAGCGCCCAGAGCTTGGGCAAAACGCAACCAGCACAGGCGACAGCGCAGAAGGTATTGGAAGAGCGCGCCTGTGTGCGATCGGCGGCGCTCCACACATTAGTGGGGGACCAGAAACTGACAGACTTACGCTCCCCGCTGGGGGCCTAGTGGACAGGCCCCCGGCTGGGTGGAGTGTTGCCCCTCCTCGCGCCGTGACGACAGGCGAGAGGCCGTGTGAGCGGGAAGCCTGAGTGCCCATGCTGAACCACACAAAACAACAAGACGCTACCGGGGGTGAGTGGAATTTAGTGCCAGACTCCTGATAGATTTCAAGTCCCTGATCAGCGTTCTCCTCGTTCTTTACAGGACCCATCTGGCTCTCAAGTCGGTGGTGGGGATCGCCAGGATCGTGGCAAGAGTCAACCTGCGCCACAGGGACGTGATCAGCCTTGTCAATTTGACGTCAAAGGGAAACAAGAGGAGCAACCACGCTTCCGTCCCCCGTTTCCAAAGAAAAAGGTTGCCGCTTTGAGGGCGAGATGGGTTCTCACCGTCTGAGGCATAACTGCTGGATTGGACTTGGGCGGTGACTCTGCTCGACAGCGCAGCGGAAGTTACCATACTGCGGGAGGCACTACGCACTTGTCTGGAGGCGACAGCAACTGAAACTTTCCTTACAGTAGAAACAGCTGACACCCGGGTTGCCCCCCAACGGATAGGCTGTATAATATAGTTTTTCAAATTGAAGGTGACATTGAACGTGTGGTCACAGGGATTTTTTGGGAGAATCTGACCGCTTCCTATGACATTTTGTTAGCAGAGGCAGATTGGCCCCCACCTTTTGTACTGGCCGCATCAAGGGGGAAGGACGTGATTCTTCCGAGTTTTTCGCGTTGCGTCCCCAAGGAGCATGCCGAGGCTTTTGCAGCTGAGTGGGCTTTGGCACTGGCGCCGGCAGTGTACCGTAATCAAGTGGGCTGGGATAAAGATTCTCCGCCACATGAGATTCCATTGCTGTCTATGCCACAACCTCAACCCCAATATCCCATCCGGCGGGAAGCCAAAGGTGCAGTTTCTGATGTTCTAGCTGAGTTGGAGTATCAAGGAGTGATTGAGTCATGTGTGTCACCGATGAATAATCATGTTTTACTGTCTCCAAACCCGATGGGTCTTACCGCGTAGTTTTAGATTACCGGCATTTGAACTCTCATTGTTGTACTTATGCGGTACAGAATACCCATAGCTCTGCTCTTGTGGACAGTATTGTACGTAAAAAATATAAAACAACACTTGACATTTCCAATGGCTTTTACAGTCATAACCTGGCCCCTGAATGTTGTCAATGGACCGCATTCACAGCCGGTGGGGAAAAAAAGAATTTCGGCGTTTACCTATGGGGTATAAGAATAGCCCCGGGGTTTTCGCCGCGCGTGTTGTCTTTGTTAGACAGCATAGACCCAGATGCATACTCGTATGTTGATGATATTTATCTCACAGACGACGTATTATGGCCGCATCTATGCCGTGTTGACCGCATCATCGTTCAGTTTGCGGATTACGGATCCAAATTTAATTTTGCTAAATCCCACGTCGCTTGCTATGCGGTGCTGTTTTTGGGCTATGAGCTCAATAATGAAGGTTGGGGCTTAGTACCCCACTTTCTGGAGAAATGCGCACGGTTGCAATCTCCAACTACCCTGAAAAAACTAGAGTCTTTCCTGGGATTTTTGAATTTTGGGAGGTCTTACATTTTCGAGTATGCCCAGCGTATCAAGCCTCTTTATGCTTTGATACAACCTACCTTTTCAAAAGCCAGCTGGCTTCCGGAACATTCTGCTATTCTGCAATCTTTGCAGTCTGATCTACTTGAATCTAGGTACTTGTTGACACGTAACAACCTGGTGATACGAATCGTTCCAGGCGCAGTGGGTTTCACTTACTTGACGTACTATGAAGGCGACACAGTACCTATTGCATACAAATCACATTTGTACACATCAGCCGAAATGCGGTTTTCCTCTGTCGAAAAGGTTTTGACAGCTGTGCAGATGGCGGTCCTGAAGGAACGCGCACTGGCACAGGGGAAGCGCATTTTAGTGGTTACACCTTTCCCTGCTTTGGAAGCAGTAACTAAGGCGAGTGTGCCAAACTCTAAAGCATTACATCCCCGTTGGATACAATGGGCTACTTCTTTGACGTCCCCGGATGTCACGTTTATCTTTGACCCCTCTCTTCAGACACAGGAGTTCTTGCAGTATGAACACGTTCATCCACCTCCTCTGTCTTTGCTTCCCTTAGAAGAGTACACATGTATCATCTACACCGATGGTTCGGCGCAACCGGCCACTGGTTCTAAACAGGCTTATTCAGCAGCTTGCGCTATTGTGGCAGGTACGATGGTGAATAGAGAATTCAAGTCTAGTATAGTGCACACACAGGCGCTAGGGGACTGTACCGCCCAAGTGGCCGAGCTGCGCGCTTTGGTTCTGGCTCTCGAGTTTGCAGATCCGAGTGTTTCTACACTCATTGTATGCGATTCTTACTACTGTGTTCAGTCTTTCAATGACAACTTATTCTTTTGGTCTCAATGATTATCGAGATTCTAAAGGCAGAACAATTAAGCATAAAACGCTTTGGGTTCAAGTGACGGGTCTTAAACAACGTCTGCCACTCACACATGTTATACATACTCTTGGCCATCAGCGTGTGGGAGCACACGCTCTTGGGAATTGTTTGGCTGAAGAAGCAGCCAAATCTGCAGTAGCCACGTGTTCCGTAGCAGCCGTTACAAGGTCCATGACTAAAATTGATAATGACATCTTGGCAGCAATTGCTGCAACTGCGGAGGGCTCTAATTATCCACAGGGTTTCCCTTCAAAGTATTTTTATCAGTTAACTCCTGAAAAAGTTCCTTTTGCTAGAATACCGGACGTTGGAGATCAACTGATTCCCAACGCGGACCGCAGACCCACTTTGATCAGCACCGCACACGAAGGTATGGCTTCGGCCCATGCTGGAGTGTCCGCGACAGTTTCTATCTTGCAGCAACGTTATTGGTGGCGTGGTTTATATAAACAGACCCGTACTTATGTGCTTTCGTGTGACATCTGTCAACAAATCAAGCCTTCTACTGTGACACGTCCACCACAAACAAAGCTTTGCATTGCGAATCGCCCCTTTGCCTGTATATATCTTGATCACTGTGGTCCATTTACTTCTGATACTGCATATAAATACATTTTGGTTGCAGTTGATTCGTGCACTAGATTCCTTTGGGTTTGGCCACATCACAGTGCTGACGCTCGAAATGTCATCAGGGATTTGCGTGTCTTTGTAGGGATTTTTGCCTGTGCCACCTTTCATTCAGACCAAGGTCCTGCGTTCGCCTCTAAGGCATACGGGGATGCAATGAAGTCTTTGGGGGTGCTGGTGCAATTTTCGTCTCCATACAGGCCTGAGGGCAATTCAATTGTGGAGCGAATGAACCGGGACTTAAAGCAATCCTTGACAGCTAGATTCGTAGGTACTGGCAGGAACTGGCTGGCCCACTTGTATGGGGTTCAATGTGCACTTAATAATCTCCCTAGAAGACCTCTCGGTGGGCGGACCCCATACAAGATGCTCTTTGGCATCAAAATGTTTGTGCCAGACCTTGATGGTCTAGACGTTGCGGCGGCGGCCGCGACCTTTGACGTAGATAATCATTCTACTATGTTACAGGACCTACAAGAGACCCGTGCCCGTCTTGCTACTGAACATTTGCTTTCGGCAACAGATGCTGCACTGCTGATTCCGGTGGCCGGCTGGCTTCCAAAAGTTGGTGATCTGGTCCGAGAGAAGTTGGAGAAAAAAAAGAATTTGGTCCCTCTTATCGAGCACCGGTTCCAGTGCTTGGCTTGAAGGCACTCGTGCAGTCATTTTACCACTGTTTCCTGGTCGCAAGGACAACAGATACATCTCTATTGACAATGTCAAGCTACAACATCTGGCCGATTCTGAATAGTGTTACGTCTGCTGTTTCGTGCCCCACAATTTTGAGGAATCCTGGGGTTAGCGCATCTTTCAGCTCACCTAATGACAGTGTCATCGAGATGGACCCTGTTGTTGACCATTTATCTGTCCCTCCTGCCCCCTCCTGCAACGAGGACGTTGAGCATACTTATCCCACAAGTGAGTCTTTGCATGGCTTGCCTGAAGGCTCTTTACACCATGACAATTTTTCTTTTGACTCGTCTTCCACCACTTCAATTGGCCCTACCAAATTGTCTATTTTTGTTTCCTGGTTTAAACAGACTTATTTGGTCCCTCCTTGGACATACATCTGGTTAATACTGATCACGATTTTTCTCTTTGTCAATTGGGTTTGTGACGGTGTTTTTTCTACTCATCAATGGTCACTATTTGCCTGAACGCTCTGCTGTGAACTTGGTTGATGCTATTCTGGCCCCTCACTCATCTTCCCACATCATGAAGTGTGACCAATCTCTTGTTAACATTTCAGCCTTTCCAGTTGCGGATGGCATCATCTGGGATAAAGTGGATTTTCAGGTCCATGGCCCAACGGAAATTATTAATGTTCCATACGTCTTTCGTGTTTCCATGGGTGATGTGGTTACAAAGGCCATACGCTCAGACGACTGGGATGTGCATGCAATACAATCATTGTTTTCCGATTTGAAATATTATGCTGCTTTTAATGCTGAAGATTTATATTTAAATTCTGCCAATTATGCCGATTTTATTCTGTTATCAACATTATGGACATCATTTCCTACATAGGACTAACACATTACGTCCAGTTGTCAATTACACACAGTGGGAACATTGCCCTGCACCATTAAAAGGTAGTTCGAAAACTCAGAGATAAATTCGCATATTTTACAGGCTTTGATAGGTCAACACCCGAGTCGTATTATTTTAAATTAAATGTTCCATCAACTCCCAAAGTAATATTGACCCATACGAAATTAATTTATTCAAATTCTTTCAGACATGATCTGTCTGTCAAGGGATATGATCACTGGAGGGCCACCGTTGATTTGAAATCTGTCGTTCTAGGTCCTGGCAGGTGCGAGGCACTGAAGCCTTACATCGTGCCTGCCTCATCCCAACACAAATTTTGTTTTTAAATGAAAGTTTACCAGACGACTTGCTTTGGTTTGGCAACTGCAAAAAAGTTAAACGCCCCTGCCATTCCCTCTTTAGCTGAGTATAGTAATTGGCACATACACACAAATTATACCATTGAAGCCCTACAATCATTTCAAAATAACTCTTTTGATATATCTAAATTGGATTCGTTAGTTTGGCAGACGAGTTCGAATGCCTGCCAACTTCGTTTTCATAACACCAATTCAGGTTATATGCAAGACAGACCCGACCCGAGATTTCCAGATACACATTCGGTAACAACCTATTCGGTTGGAAAATTGTGTCAACAGTGGTTGCAGCACTCTAAACTATCGTCCGTTAAACAACATTTATCGTTGTTGTCCAACAACATTAATTTGGCCAACTTTGTCTTGGGACCCAGGGTTCCTAGAACAAAGATTCTATTACGCTGCTTTCAATGAAATATGGAAACTTTCACATATTGAAGCGGCGTCACGTCTGCGGGAAATGGACCAAGCGAACTTAGAGAAGGTTCTAGCTGTTGTCGATAATAGTATTAACACACTATCTTCCCGCATTTACACATTAGATAATATTGTTTCTTCTGTTATTGTGCAAAAAGATGTGTCTCTGTTATATCATGGTCAAAATCAATTGCGTTCTGTCATGCAATTCGCATGGACTTTGCAAACTCTAAAAATGGGAAAAGTACCATGGGATTATTTAAATGCGACTGCTTTGTTTTTACCATTTAATTTAACTGACAAACAGCAGTTCATGTCCATGAAAGATGCAACTTACACTCTTCTACACATAGAAAAAATAGACCTTTTGTCCTTTTCTGTAGCGGAAACGGACACTGCTGTTTAGCTAATTCATGGGGTCATATCTTTGCCTTTCTCGCTGTTCCAATTCAGCTCCTGTATGAAACATTACCCGTTAGGCCGCTTTGAACCCCTGGGTAGCGCTTTTCTGCATGAACTGTGGTCTTTGCATTTTACCTACCGACGTTTGCGGGAAGAAACTGAAGTATACCTTACAGGGGAGGACTGTGATTCTACAGTGGGTCATTCCCTTGTTTGCAAAAATATCAAGTTGCACGGAGCATGTAATATGTCACCTCCGAATCTTTTTTTTTTTTTTAAATTTATTTATTTGGTCAGTTAAACGCAGATTTCCACAGTACACACACATGTATTTACAGAATCCGTGCATATCAAACCCATAATGACACGTTTAACAGCATTCTTTACATTTTTGAGTGTTCATTTGTACACTTTACATCTTAATACTTTGTCCTTGTTACATCATTGGCAGATCTAGGCCACAGTATTTACTTTCTGCTGCATTTGGTCCCATCGGCCCTAACTTCCTTGACTTATTGGAGCATAGTATCTCATACGTTGTACATTACTTTTCCCTATTATAGTGTATATTCAATCATCTGTTTGTGTGGAGCTGAGATGTTGCACAAACTGGTCCCAGAAATCCCTGGGCCGGGAGGCTTGTAGTAGTTCCTCTGCATTTGTTTCCAGCGTCTCCTTGCAGTATGTCATGTCTGTAACCCAGTCTTTACACTTTGGTGTGCGTCTGCTCGCCCAGCGCATAGCTATGCGTCTCTTGGCCAGAAGTAATGCCACCGCCAGCAGTTTACGTCTGCGAGCTAGTCGGGTCCTTGAAATGCCCAACAGGCATACCAGAGGCTCATTGGGTACCTGCTCCGCCATCATGAGAGTAAGTGTATTAGTCACTTCTTGCCAATATGGTTGGAGCCTAGGGCATGCCCATGCCATGTGTAAAAAGTCTGCACTTGCCGCGCTGCATCTGTGGCACCTATCATCTGTGCGTAGACCATATTTATGCAACTGCACCGGTGTATAATATACTTGATGGAGAAATTTGAAATGTATAATGCGCAGGTTGCAATTGGACATGAGCATTTACATCTGTGCGCAGCTGTACTCCCAGTCCTTTTTGACAATGGTGCTGCCAAGTGTCTCCTCCCATCTCTTTAAATGTTTATCTTGTTCTCTAAATTGCTCATATTGAGCTGCTTTGTATAGTCGTGTAACTAAACACTGGTGTGTCGGTGCTGTGAGTAGGATCTGAAGCGCATTGTGTCTCGGTGGTTCATCTGGGAATGTGGGGTAGAAGTCCTTCACTGCTGACCGCAGGCGCAAGTACGCGAATATCTTTAAAGGTGTGCGGTGTGCACTAAGGGATGCATCAGTCTGTGAGATAAATTGACCATGTGGGAAAACGTTTCCCATGTTACCGAGGCCCATCTCCCCCAGCAACTTTGACATCTTCCGTTCCTGCATCACTGTTATTCGTGGATGGTGGTGCATGGGCAGCGCCGGTGCATATGCCGGGAGTTTATGCGCCTGTCTCGCCAGCGTATGCCAGTAAACTGGGTGTATTTTAGCTCTCGGGGTGCTCCGTCTCGGTTTCGATATGAAGGTGACTAAAGGGGTCGGATGTACTTGCTCGTGTTCTACTGCGATGTGCGGTATGTGACCATGTGGGTGCAACCAGTAGTGGGCGTGCTGCGCCTGCGCGCAGTAATAGTATAGCTGCAAATCTGGTGCTCCGAAACCCCCTGAATGTATGGTCTGGTCTGTTCCTTCCATCCTACTCTTGCTTGTTTACCTGCCCACGTTAGCTTGAGCATGGCGCTGCGCAGTTTAGCAAACAGTGAGTGCGTAATCCATATCGGTATATTCATGAATAGGTAAAGGAATCTAGGCAGCACCACCATTTTCTGTATTGCGATCCTGTCAGCTAGTGACAGCGGTAGTTTAATCCACCTATCTATCTGTTCTTCTAGCTTGGACATGGCTCTACCATAATTTTCACGGATCACAAGTTCCGGATCGCTGTGTATCAAGATGCCCAAGTACTTCACCAGGTCCTCCCGCCATTGCAGTAGGTAGTCTAATGTTGGTTTTGTTGTGGCTGGGGTGAGCGGTATTACCACAGATTTGTCCCAGTTTATACAGAGACCTGAATAGTGTTCGAATTTAATATATTCTCTGATAAGTTTATTTAAATTAGCGTCTGGGTATCGTGTGTAAAGGACCATGTCGTCCGCGTACATCGATATACTGACTGGCCGGAGCTGGAACTGTAATGCGGTGTCTGCATGTTTTTGCCTTATCTTACATGCTAATGGTTCCAGTGCCAGCGTAAATATAAGTGGCGACAGTGGACACCCTTGTCTCGTCCCGCGGTGTATATTGATAAGTTCAGATGTGGTGCCGTTTACTCTTAGTCGTGCACATGGCGCCGTGTATAATAACGTTATCCAGCGCAAGAACGGCTCAGGAAACCCCATCCTCCTCAGCACGGCAAACATATATGGCCATTCTACGGAGTCAAAAGCCTTCGCTGCGTCCAGTAGGGCCGCAGCAGCCGGCAACTCGGGATTTACCTGGTGAAACATGGCGAATATGGTTCTCAGGTTTTGCATTGTGGATCTTGTCGGTATAAATTCAGCTTGATCTGGTAGTACCAGATTCCTCATTAAGGGTTGTAGCCTCAGTGCAATAATTTTTGCCAGTATTTTGGCGTCTATGTTTATTAACGATAGTGGGCGGTATGATTCGCATTTTACAGGATCTTTGTCCGGTTTAGGAAGGGTTATTAGCAGTGCCTCTCGTAATGACGCCGGCAACCTGCCTTCTTCATATGCCTCTTCATACATTGCAGCAAGGTGTGGGATTAGCAAGTCTTTGTATTCTTTATAAAATTCCCCGGGTAGCCCATCCATGCCAGGGGCTTTAGTATTTGGGAGGGAGTTTATTGCTTCTTTATCTTATCCTCAGTAATGTGATGACTAAAGTATTCACGATGTTCGTCGGATAGCCATGCTAGGCAATATCGTCTAAGTATTCATTAATCTCAATTGTGGACGTGTTTGACCCAGTGGAGTATAAATGTGTATAGTATTCCAGAAGCGACCTATAATGGAAGGGGTGTCATATTTAGGGGCAGCCTGCGCGTCTTCTATCTGCGTGATGTAGGGCCCTGTTTGCGCAGGGCGTATCCTACTGGAAAGCGATCGTCCCAGGCGGCCCCCTTCCCCATATTTACGTGTTGTGTGCCTTCGTGAGAGATATTTGGTCTCATCCTCTGCAAACTCATGATGTGTCTATTTTTTGTCTGATTTCCGCTAATATCTTGGAGTCTAGAGTGTTCGAGTATTCTGTTTCTAATTGTTTGATATCCTGTTCAACCATGGTCAGCTGTCTTTGGATGTCTTTCAGTATACCTGCATGTTTGCCTATGCAAAATTCTTGGATAGTTACTTTGAAAGCTTCCCAAAGCGTCTCGGCACTGTCCACTGAGCCCACATTTCTGTCAAAAAAGTCTGTAATGGCTTGCCGCAGTTCAACACTAAATACCTGATCTAGCATTGCACCTTGTTGTAGACGCCACGTGTACTGTCTCGGGGTGTGCGTGGGGATTGCTAATTCTAGTCGAACCGGTGCATGGTCCGATAAGGTTTTGGGCATGTGTGCTATTGATGTTGTCCATGTGCAGACATCATTTGTGGCTATCCAGAAATCAATTCTGGACCATGTGTTGTGGGTAGTAGATATACAAGTACCCTCTCTCTGTCCTGGATGACGCATTCGCCATATGTCCGACATTGCGCATTCCTCCATACCTTCCCTTAGTGCCCTGGCGGACTGTTTCCCATACCTGTTGGTGCATGTGGACCTGTCCATGGATGGGTCTAGGCAAGTGTTAGTCTCCTCCCCAGAGTATCGCCGTCGGTGGTAGAGTGCGTAATTTAGCCCATATTTGGACGAAAAAGGAAGGGTCATCTGTGTTAGGGCCATATGTGGTAATAATGGTTAGGGCTGTTCCACCAAAGTTTCCTTGAATTATAACGTATCTGCCTTGGTCATCCCTTATTGAGTGTAGCAGATTAAATGGTGTGCCGCGCTTAATAAGTAGTAGTACTCCTCTAGCGTATGTAGAGTAGGAGGACGCTATTCTATACGTTGCCCACCGCGTGCCTATTCTGCCCTCTAGTGGTTTCAGTGAGATGTGTCTCCTGAATGCAGGCTACGTCCACTTTATGACGGTCAAAGTATGCAAGGACTTTACGGATTTTCTGCGGGTTATTCAAACCGCGTACATTTCTCGTCATGAGTGTCAGGGTTCTGGTGGGTTGTGATCTGTTATTCATTTCTATTAGGTATTAGACGCGCAAGGTGGTGTCTGAATGGTGTGCTTCCTGTAGTGTGTGTGGTATCTGTCATCTCGGCTCCGACCATTTTTCTTGAACTTTCACCCCTCCCTACCCCCTCCCACTTCGCCAGACCAATTATAGTGAAGACAATCCCCAAAAACTTGTTCCAGTCCCCCACCCCCAGACAATCCCTTAACAAAACTTTAATACTTTGTGGTGCACACAGGTTGTCGGGAGCTGCCAGCCGGTATCCCCGGTGTCGTCGACAACCAGGGGGGGGTCGCCTGTCTAAGCTTAAATAATAACACAATCATCTTATCCTGCTATTTGCAAGGTGCAATCTGCCCATTTTCTATATCAAGGGCAACTTTAGTGTTCAGGCTCCTTTACCACCCATGTGTCTACTACACCCTTACAGTTCTATTTAGACCAATGAATCATGGTGACTTAAATAGCACTTATCTGTGACCATTTGTTATTCGACTGAAGTGGCCAGTGTTCGCTGTCTCAACATCTTCGAGTAGGTCAGATAAAGCAAGCAATGTCATTCAATGTCCGAAGTGCCCGCCTGTTCTTCTGGATCGCCTCTTGGCGATCTCCTGCGCGCACACTGGGATCCTTTCTGTTGCAAGTATTTGAGCACCTCCTTAGGCTCGTGGTAGACTACACTTTTGCCACCATCTGTTATCCGCAGTCGCAATTTCTTGTTACTGCCATGAATTTCTTTCTCGCCTCTTGGACTTGCGGCGTGAAATCCGGGTAGATCGAGATTTCCATCCCTTCGTGTTTCAGGCTGCCTAATTCATGGGCCTTGCGAAGCACTGCATCTCGGTCCCTATAATTCAGGAGTTTCGCAATGACCGGTCGAGGCCTAGCGCCTGGTGGTGGAGTGAGGGATCTGTGCGCTCCTTTCAATGATGAAAACTTCGGAGAAAGTTTCTTTACCCAAGAGCGTGATCAGCAGATTCTCAATGTAGCGTTCCATGTTTCCCGTGTTCGTTGTCTCCGCTATTCCCATGAATCAGAGATTATTACGGCGAGATCTCGCTTCCAAATCCTCTGACTTCGCCATTAATGCTGTTAGAGTTTTGTCTATTTTCTCTTGTTTAGTTTCCATTTGGTGTTGTGCATCCTCCGCATCTTAGATGCGGCGCTCCGCCATGTCTATCCTTTCTATGTGTCTGTCTAGGCGCTCGGACATGCGGTCTACTCGGTAGGTCAAAGAGTCTATTTTGCCATCAATGTTAGAGTGGCTTGAATTGTCGAACATGGATTGAACATCAGCAGTTTCTTCAGCGCTTGTTGCTGTCATGGTCGTTTGGGTATCCTGCTGGTCATCCGTGCTGTTTTCCGCTGTCTTCTTCGACTGTTCGAAGTGTAGTTTAGATTGGGTTCTGTCTGTTTTTCCCATGTCGCTGCGTTGTAAATTACCCAAGGCTTCTCACGAATTTTCAGGTGTTGAGGATAGGGCCCACTCGTTTGTGTAAAGGTGAGGTCGATTTTAAGTCGCAGTGGGCGCTTCGGGTCTGCCTAGTACGCTTCAACCTGCTCTTTGTGCAGGCGCTCTACGCAGTTAGGGAGCTGCAGGTCTTATCGAGCAGTATGTTTAGCCTGTATTGGCGCTTATGTGTTCACAGGGTCTCCCAAAACGTGGGGTACACTGGGCTTCGTATGATCGGCGCTGTTGGCCAATTAGCGCAGTGGAAATTTAGGATCCTTCTCTGGGATTGTGCTCCCTTTGCTTCTGCCTTACTTCAACGGGCATGAACAGGGCCCCTCTCCACAATGGCGGTCGCAGCCTCCCACCATATATGCCTGTATCATTATCAGCTCAGCGCAGCTCGTTCCGGGTGTTTCCTGCTTGCTTTCTGTGCTGCAGTATGTCGCGTTCCTGGGGCGCTCAGGGCCTGGCGACAACTACAGCTATCGTGCTTAGGAGCCCGCAACTGCCCTGCGCACTTGCCGCCCAGTCGTATAGTGCGCTCTGGAATTGTCCCGGTCCGTTCAGATATCTCTCCCGGGCGGTATCGGTAACCTGTCCGGTGCGGGCTGCTCACCGCGCTCACCCCCGGTCATGCGGTTCCCGTCTCAGCCTGTGTGCAGTGCAGCAGTTGTGTCCGGCAGTGTGAGCCGATCATGGTCCTGCTTTGTGGGTGTTCTTGCTGCGATGGTCGCTTCGATCGTGTTTTCAGGCCTCGCACGCCGGGACAGGAGTCGCGCAACAGGCCGCTCTCGCCTTTGCTGGGTTGTGTGGAGAAGCAGGACGTCCCCTCCTTCCCTCCGGTGCAGTGCCCACTCCTTACCGGTGTATCGGTCAGGAGGCCAGCGGTACTGGTGTCGTCGGTGTCCTTAAAGCCGTGGAATCCTCCCGCGCGGACACTATCTTCCCCGCAGCCTTACTTTCACTTTCCCGGTCGTAGTTCTGGAAGCAGGTCAGCGAGCTCACGAACGTGCGCATTCCCTCGGCCGTGCCCCGGCCTGGAATTCGCAGGTGAATTTTTTATTTCATGGCTGCTTCGGGCGTGAAAGTCGGTCTTCCCAAATCACCGATGCTTTCCAGTGCATTTATTTGCCGCTTTTAGTCCGTGGTGCAGGTTATTAGCGCAGGATAAATTAAGGATTTGGCAGGCGACCGAAGGAGCTCGCTTAGAAAGTGGCCATCTTCAGGCGTGGCTAGCTCCGCCCCCCGTCAGCTCCGAATCTTGCATGTGTTTTAAAAGGTAATCCGGTTCCCGCAATAATTCCCACGTTCACTCTGCTTACTAACGGTAGTTATCTTATTCTAAATAACCAAAAATGCTGCGGCTTGCTAGCTGGCATACCATACATAGTAACAGTTTCACAGCGCGTAATTTGTTGTAAAAATGTGCTTTTTCCTCCCCCGCGTGGGCAGCTCGATAGCTCAATTTGGCCTTCCATACCAACTTTGAAGGCAGATTTCAACAAGTTGAGCAGATTAAAGGCGCTTTTAACCCAATAAGAAGTCGCCCTTACTTCCGCACGAGAAACCTTCGACCTGCAGGTGGCTAGCGCTGCTAGTGTAATTCAAACACTTTTAACAACTAATCTCCCACTGCATTTTGGGGAGCTAATACACCGCATATTTAATGCGTCTGACACAAGTGGCCTTGCTAATTTTTTTAAAGCTGTCGGCTCTGGCTTTGTGACTTCTTTTCAGACAATATTTGGTCTTATACCTGCATTCATTCATTCTATCTTTTCCAGCGTCTTTGGTGGATTCCCTTTAATGCTGGCGTTAGCTGCTGGAATCCTGCTTCTCCTGTGTCTGCTGCGCAATGGCTGCTCCTCTTTTGGTACTGCACAGACAAGATCGACTGCAATTGCTCTGTGACCGTATGCATGAATGCTTTGGTACACTACCACTGGCAGCTCTCGGTGTGTCTGATGGGTTGTCCTTCCGCTTTCCATACTTCACTTGCGTGCAACCTGTCTTTTAATGTCTACAATGTCCGTTTACATGGGCATTGGATTTGTGCCTCTCCAATTCGTCATGTCCGGACCCGGATTTTGACCAGCTGGTGGGTCCCTTAGTGTCCCATGAGCGGGACTGTTCTGGGGTTGGCTTTATGGCGCTTGCGGCTACACTTGGTATCTTTGCTCAATGGGATGTCTGTGAGGCTGCGCAGAATCTCCTACATCAAAGTTACATCGAATATCACGCAAGTTGTCCGGAAATGCTAATGGAAGCACCCGCATATGAGGAGCACACCTGTTCCTTTGATTTGATTAACTGGATGGCATCCCTTTTTTCTACCACCAACAATGATTTCCTTCTGGAGGGTATTGCATTTTATTGCTCCTACACTCTGATGGATTAAATTCACTGCTCCTTAGATTTCTAAAGCTCTTTAAATGAACGTACTTTTTTTCCTCATAGGTTTTTTTTTTCTCTTTCAATCACGGTTTAGAACTCTGCTCACACTTTTTGAACTCTGTTTTTGTACTATGTCTACATGCGATGACCTTACCAGGGGGAGGGTGTAGCATGGATTGTGGGTCCATTGTTGACATCTGCTAAGTTAGCATGAGCTTCGCTGCCATGAGGCTGCTTTTGCGCACGACACTGCATGCATAAATTTTGCAAGACTGTTTGTGCCCTTTCACATGAGAACTGTCTGCTTTTCGCGTTCTCTGCTGTGCTCTGAGGTTTAGTCTGTACACGATGTACAAGGTCGATCAACAATGCCCCTTGTTATTTTGTTCTGGTCAGTCCCTCGCACCTAGACATAACATGACACACAGCTGCACTACTGAAATTCGTATGCTTTAATATTGCAAGCTAAACATGTGGTGCGGGCACTTGGAGAGATTCCTTTCCGGAGCGAAGAGCTGTGCTTGTCCTGAGATGTAAACCTTTCATCTAGGCCTTGAGGTATGGGGTCTGCTGACAAAGCCCAGAGGTCTTCTTTTTTATATTAAACTATTTCTTACCACGGGGAGGGTGGTTAGGCATTGTAGACCTTTTCCACTGTCTTTACAAAATGATATCCCCGTTTATTTTTGATGGAATTGTGACAATGCTGACTATATTGTGTTTATGCATTTTGCTGCTAGTAATGGCACGTGTACTGTACCATAGAGCGTGTTAGTTGAAATAAACATTTTAACCTATACCGTGACTCTGATTACTCGCATTATGGACAAGTATGAGTGAGTGAGTGAAAGAGTTGTCTGGCTCCCGCGATTCCTGAGAAAGTCGGGAGTGTCGTGTTCTGGGTTGTCTAATCATTGGTAGCTTCGCTGTTAGTCGGAGAACGAATGAGACACTATAGCGAGTCGGTTTGGGATTTTGGGTACTAATGTGGTAGGTTGGTACACCCCTATTCACTGAGGTCCCGTTTTCCTGCACATAGTTCTGTATATGTGCAAAATCCCTGCAACAAGAGGAGAATGGAACGTCAAGGCGCCTTGGAAGTTGCTGCGGCACTTGGAACTACGATGCACCGAGAAGGCCGGGATGCAAGCTCCTCTGGATCAACAACGGCTGGTGGCTCATCGACCCCCAGGCCCGATGACCTTGACGACGAGCAGCTGCCTGATGTCACTCTGCAGACTGCCGATGACATTATATGACTGAACATAAGCAGCATGAGTCGTGAAAGTGACTGCGCACGCAAGTAGAGACTTAATTGATATGTTCTGCTGAGATACTGGTTATGCCTATGTGTAATGGTAAATGCTGATACCTCAGCTAGGTGTGCACACTCCACACGCAAAATCCGTGACCAGCGATGCACGCAACTCGTGAATATATACCCTTGCACACCGGCTGGGTAGGCGGGTGGCAACACTCCGACATAGAGGGATAGCCAACATTCGTAGTCAACCACATACCACACACACCCATACCAGTCACTACACTGGAATAGTTACTGCCATTGTTGGGCATAAAGGTTTGGACGGACATCTCCGCAGAGTTCGCCCCCGATAGTTACAAATGTTATGCTTTAAGCTTCAGCTTTTGGTTCAGCAAGGCCGGCCCGGGGTCCCCATATGCACCACATATTCAGTATTGCGCTGCCTGTCCCAAGTCCCCCTGAAGGACGCAATAGCCAGACATGACACAAGTTAACACAATCATGTGGAATATACGCGGTATGCACACACCTGCACGCAGATATTCAATATTTTCATACCTACAGCGTCGCTCGACAGGCATTGCGTTGCTACAGGAGACGCACATGTCACACCCTGAATTGGAACGGCTGCGCAGGAGGTGGAGAGGCCAGGTGTTCGATACCACTTACTCAGCGCACGCGCAAGGCACACTGATATGGATAAGAGCGGGAGTCCCGTTTGTTCATGAAGGGGATATAATTGATGCTGAGGGTAGATATACATTTGTGAGAGGGCAGTTAAATGGCCAAACAATATTGATAGGCTCTATCTATGGCCCTAACATAGACCAAGCCTCCTCTCTCATACGCTTAACTGGGATTCTGGCTCAATGGAATGGGATCCCTTGGTTGGTGGGAGGAGACGTCAACTCTGTGCTCAACGTAGACCTAGATAGGTCATTCCCACCCCTCAACAGAACTCCTGAAACATCCAATGTGCAAGCCCTCGCAGACTGGCTCTTGCATTGGGCACTACTAGATATATGGCGCACTTTCAATTTCACGGCAGGAGTCTATTCGCGTTATTCCGCAGTGCATGGGCTTCAATAGGTTGGTGGGATCAGTCGTTATTCCCCCTAGTTAAAAAGATGGAGTACCTGGGCCGGACCCACTGTGATCATAACCCCCTGTTGATGCAGCTCGGGTGGGAAGCGGATCGTCCCCCAATCCCTACGTGGCGACTCCAGACTAACGCACTGGAGGACCCAGCGTTTCGCCCGTCTCTAGGAACGGCAACTCTAGCATATTTTGAAATGAATGAGGGTACGGCCAGCAGTGTGCTTATATAATGGGAGGCATTCAAAGTGTCGATCAGGGGGCACTGCATTGGAGCCACGTGGAACGTCGCAAGCAGTTGTCTGCCTCCCTTGCAAATATAGAGTCTCAATTACTGCGTTACGAGCAGGAGGGGGAGGGGACGGGTAGAGACCCACGGCACTTGGAAGCGCTGCGTGCGGAACATGTGGAGCAACTAGAGCGCCTCCGATGCCACAACTACACAGCACACAGCCTGCACGCCACGGCTGACAGGGCAGGCCGACTGCTCGCTTGGCTGATAAGGCAGGAGCACACCCACGCTCCGATAGGGGCACTACGGACAGCCATGGGACTTATGCTATATACACAGCACGAAATACATATGGCCATGATGCAACACTACACCCGGCTGTATCAATCCCAGGGGCGCTGTAACGCGCAGAGCCTGGAAAGGTTCCTGGGCTCCTTACAACTACCTACAGCGACGGACGAACATAAAGAGACACTCAATGAGCAGATCTCCTTAGAGGAGATCGGAGATGCTATAAAGTCCTTAGCCTCCGGGAAATTGCCAGGGCCGGATGGCTTGCCAGCAGAGTATTATAAGGCATACCGAGATTCACTTATGCAGCGACTCCACACTTTATATACCACCGCTGTGGAGTGACGGCAATTTTCCCCCTCCATGCGAGAAGCGCATTTGGTGTCCTTATTAAAGCCTGACAATGACCCTAAGGAGATGGGCTCCTAAAGGCCCCTCGCCCTGCTCAACACCGATTACAAGATAGTTGCGAAGGTGTTGGCGGACAGATTAACGCAGGTAGTCCCCACATTGGTTCATACGGACCAGAACGGCTTTGTACCGTCTCTTAGTACTTCCCTCAATCTGCGGCGTTTGTTTAGGGTGGCGACGGACGCGGTGCAGGAGTGGCCGAGGGCTGGATGTCTCATATTATATCTGGAGAAGGCCTTCGACTCCTTAGAATGGGACTACTTATTCGCGACACTTGAGAAATATGACTTCGGTCCGGTATTTCTTCAATTAATGCGCCTGCTTTACACTGGCCCAACTGTCAGGGTTAAAATGGGCCCCTATATCTTGGGTGCTATTTCAGTACGAAGAGGAACAAGACAGGGGTGCCCTTTATTTCCCCCTTCTGTTATATTCCATATAGGTGTCATAACATAGGCCCCGGTAATCTCATTACCCGCCACCTATATTCTCTCCCTACATTACACTTGTCACGGTTTACAGGGACTGACCTTTTACCTAGATATTACACTGCAGTCAGAACGCGGGTTTTCCCTAGGGCGAAATCTCATGCATTATGCATGAGGATTCTTGGAAGCACAGCAGGGCTACCAGCTCCTGTATAAAATCTATGTACAAAGTTCAGGCCCAACATCATCCTTTGGCCGACACAGTAATACAGCAAGGTAGGACCCCTGAGGAGACCTATGGGTATATATACATCACATCTTGCTAAGACAGAGGAGACCGAGACTTCCTGGCCGACGCACTGACCAGAGACGCTGAGGTTCCTGCATGCAGACATTCCAGCTCGTAGTGGTCTAACATCCCTCGCGGGGTGTCTAGCTCGAGACCAGGACGGGGTCCCACAGTCTCAATTAAGGTAACGGGGTTGACTGAATCCTAGAGGATTTCTTGGCTGAACACCTACATACATGCTAGGTACACTTGGGTACATCTAGTTAGGGAGGCATCGTAGGAGTACGCATCTTTTATCATATGTTATATATACTCTAATGTATTCATGATTATTGTAAGATGGTAGAACTATACCATCCATTTACTTTTATAGTACTGCTCATCATTTATATCCTATACTGTCTAACGGTTGTTGCAGCACATCTATTCTACACAGAATAACAACTGTTCAATAAATGCTTATTGAAAACGCCCAGTTTGTTTGTTCTGTGCATCTCTCTGAGACAAACTAAGTAAGCACGAGTGACTGTGCGAAAAGTAGTATATTGTTTCCAAGATCCTGGGGGATCAGGGTTGTCATGTTCTGAGGTTGCCCGAATCTATTCCTTCCCTGGTAAGAGGAGATTATAGTGGCACTGTGAGTTAGCTGATACAGACAGGCTAACATACCCGATAGGGGTGCACGGAATCAGTCTGCCACCAGTCCCACAGTTTGTTATCCAAACGCGCAGATCCTGTATAGGTCATATAGGAACTACACAACACTTGTGTTCGCACTCGCAATAGAGCCACTAGCAGAGGCAATACATACCCAACTGGGAGACGGTGTGCCTCTGGGATATGCCACACACCAGGTTTCACTCTATGCGAACGACCTCCTCATTTACATTAGAGATATTGAGAAGGTCCCTAGTCAGCTGGCGCGACTATTGCAGGACTTTGCCATACTCTCCGGGCTAAAGGTAAATGTCGATAAGTCCTGCATATACTCGTTCAACGAAGGAAACCGCGATCCAGGCCTCACTATCAATGATAGAAAAGTACAGTGGAGAGAAGACACGTTCCGCTATCTGGGTATCCGGATCTACCGCCAGCCAAGAGATCTATTTGATGGGAACCTAGGTAGGGCATAGACAGCAATCAGGTCACAGATGCAGTTCAGGGGCACACTTCCACTCGCCGTAACGGGCAGAGTGGCACTCGCCAAAATGGTAATCCTTCCAAGGCTCTTGTACCATTTCACAAACCTACCAGTATATATCCCAGCTTCCTTCTTTGTCACATTAGAGAAGCAGGTAAGAGACTTCATCTGGGGCAACACTAGGCACAGAGTGACGCTAAAAAAGTTGTACTTACCAACAGACCAGGGGGGTTTAGCATCTCCTTGTTTCGAACATTACTACTTAGCCGCTCAGCTGCAACGGGGGGGGCCACAGGTAAGTCTTGGGTATTGTCCTTTCTGATCGCGATGTGAGGCACGTGTTAGGGAGGGACCCAGATTGTTCAGTGAAACTAGAAGCGTGCTCTCAGGATCTGACCCTGTACACTGAGCCACAGGCCTGTAAGCACAGCATCCCCAGAAGGGCCAGCACAACAAGGTACACCAGGGCAGCAAACGGGTGGTCAGGCTCCAGCCGAAATCACTGTCTACGCAGGTATCTTTTCATGAGGGGAGAAGAGTAGCCTGGGCCCGATGCGACCCCAGGGCCGGCCCAGCACAGTCACAACGCGTGTCTACCGCTCCTACACCCCCTGCATCCCCCACTGCCAGGCATCACCAGGAAGGCCCAGACCCGATCAGCCCCCAGAGGTTACCGCAGGTGAGGGGGTGGACAGCCTAGGCCTGACCCGACCATCGTGCTGCCAATCAGGGTACTATGGATGCTGCAGACTCTTCCGTTACCCCTGTAATATGCCTTCCTGGGGGTCCTAGGCCCGACAGACCTCTATGCCTGCCCCTCCCAGGAAGGGCGTCACCAGCACGCTATGCAGGCCTACCTTCGCCGGAGCTACACCGCCAACAGTCTTCTGGTGCAGCAGCAATCAGCAGAGGCCTGTGATGTTGCCAGCCAGGTCAGGAGTCACGGCGCCATTTTCTGAGGTTGCTCGACTGGCCCACACCGCTCAGCAGATCGTCGCCTGTTCCGGAGCATTCTCCAGGGGGGCCGATCCGAGCACGCCCCTTGCGTCAGCCGCGAGGTTCCCCTGAATGCAGCCTCTGGTGCAGGCCCGTGCCCCACGCCGGGCGGATGGCTCGGCCCGGCAGTAGGGGGTTTGAGGGCCTCTGCTTCAGCCCTTCGCCACTAGGGAGGGCCGGGACACAGCGGTGAGGTTAGATGGCGTCAGCGGTGTCTAGTTAGTGACAGCTCAGGGTCCGAGGGCCGCTCCAGTGTTGGAGGGGCGAAGGACCAGCCTGAACCCTCAGCAAGGGCTGATAGTCAAGGAGGAACGGACGGGGGACAGGCTTCCACGGGGGAGCAGGTCGAATCCTCCTGGGTGCCGCTTCCGTCCGCCACAAAGGCTCAGGAAGACCTTCACCGAACACAGCAGACACTCGTACACACCATCCGCGCTAGGAACTTCAAGTAGAACCAGCTGGATGCGAGGATGGCCAGGATAAACGGGGGGATAGGTTGCGGAGCGCAATCAGAATGCATCTGGGATCTTCGGTGCTTGGCCACGCTCCCCCAGCACATGCTCTCATTGCACGCGCACTGCACAACACTGCATCTTTCATGTCATGTATTCCTCACAGGCATACATACATTCAGCACATGCACCAATCTCACATGTACTACACATACAACCAGCACAGAGTCACTACTCCTGGGCTGTGCAGCACTCCACATCTACCTGATGTAGGGCAAACAGGAGTTAAGCACACAGCAGGGGAACTTTTAAAAAGGTGAGTAAACCTGTAGGCCTCACTCCAGTGACCTGTGGTAAAAAGGTCCTGTTCACTACTATTGATCACTACATGGTATGCTGCTACCGTTGCGTTTGTGCTGCTTAACTCCTGGTGAAGGCAGTAGCCTTCCACCACTATGAGGGTATCGCTTTGGGTTGTCATCCCGATCCAACAATACCGCAATCTTTGAGACAGGCCTATGTCATGATGCATGTTCGCCTATGACAAAAAAATCAGCATTAGGGATCCAGACAACAGTACAGTTTGGCACTCAGGGCAGGGGTACACATCTTTACCAAGCAGAGGACTTTTCCATCGGAACAAAAATGGTGAGTTTAAAGGATGTTTTTTGTGGCGTCTTCCCGATTTGGTCCTCTTAGAACCAGGGAGGGCCTTGGCCAAGAGCCCCTACCATTTATTTCTCCTTTCCCTTCTTCCTTATCCTCTTATGCCTCTCCTCTTTTCTTAAATCTAACTGCAGCTTTCTTCCACAGGACTGCATTTTATCTCCTCTTTGGCTTGCCCAGAGCACCCACTTATGTGGGTTGTGCGGTTGCTGCTTCTGTTTAGAACAGAAACCCACACTGGAGTCTGCAGTGACCATTGGGTTCTACCATCTCACCTTCAGGGTTTTTCCCATACACCCACTATTGTGGTGATTGTGATTCGTTGGGTTGTGCCATCTTTCCTTCTGGTTGGACCCAACTGACCCACATACTATGTCTTTGGCTATTCATAGACTGCACTGTTTCCTCGTCTTTGTATGCCCTCTCGTCCCAGATAAAAGTGGTAGAGTCTAAAATACTAGATTTATTCATGACTCCCTTTCAGAACGATTTAGTAAGGAAATGTGCTTTCAATTAACTCTTTAATTATTAAATGTATGGGCAGATGTCCCTTCTAGTCTCACTAAAAATGCACACACATACAAGAAATGTGCATACACAAACAGGATACTGACGCACAAAGACAAGAATAGTTAGAGGAACACTGATGATGACTGGTTTCCTGGTGCCCCAGGGTATTCAAGGGTTACTGGGCTCCAGTTGCATCAGTTGGAACAGTTCACCAGTGGCATCCTGTGAAAGAATGAGTGATTTATAAAGCGCACAGGTACTCGTAGGAGTGTCCCGGCACTAGAGGAGGAGTCCATGGTACACACTCAGAAACCAAGACCTAACTGACCCACAGAGAAGAGCCACGTTTTAAGTTTTCTTTGGAATGTGGTCTCAAGAGGGATCAGTCGCAATTCGCATGGGAGCTCATTCCACGCTTTGGCAGCACGCAAAGAAATAGCTTTACCACCCCTGCGGACCCTCTTCAAGTGAGGGACCTGTTGCAGGGTAACTTTAAAAATAAAGGAAAAGACAGACTTCTCCTGGCAATGTAAAAATAGCTCTTTACTGTTGCAATAGGGAGAGTGGCATTAAACAGCCGGTCTCAATCTGCTGCTTCACAGGCAGCTTCTTTTCTACAAAATCAGACAATACTTTATTACAAAATCTTAGGTAATGAATCCCTGCATAGTTCTACATTAGTTGGGGAAAAACATCATGTGGCATGTGATCCTATGACCCTACACTTTGACCTAATTCTCTGTATATCCTTTATTTCAGTTCTAACAATTAACAAACGAACTATTCTTCTACTTTTGAATGCGTGCATATTTCTAGCGAATGCATATTTATTGGTGTGTGTACTTTATCATTGTGCCCCTAAGACCTCTTATCAGATTCCATGTATTCTTGGCTAACTCTGTCTCCTGCTCCTATTGGCTAATCATTTTCCAATCTATTGAAAACACAGAATACGTGCCAGTTTGCCTGTGTGCTAATGCCATTAATTCCCTCAAGCTTGTCAAACAAGTGTTTTCCTTTAACTACGACCTTGAGGGTCATGCATTCTGTCTTCAAGCTCTTTCATCATGTGTAGCTGTGTGACACTCTACTGTTGTCGCGCCATGTTTTCACATTTTACGTTTTCCAATTACATTCCCCCCTCTAGTTGATATTTTAACTACTGGATCTAAACCTTGGTCTACACTTGGCACGAGGTGATATATATGTATATATCCCTGCGAATCTACTGCTCATGTTAGTGTCCTAACTTGAAACATTATTCCCACCTTTGTACCTCTCCTTCTAAACATGCTAGAACTAATCTTATAACACAATAAATTATTAGTAGGGCCACAGTAGTTGGCCAAGTTTCCCAACATTCACGATGGCAGTAATGGCAACCACCCGCTAAACAAATTATCTGGGGCTCCTTCTTCATCTACCATTTTCTTCTGTAGATTGTGTAAAGTCTATATAGCCACTGACAAAGTTCCATTGTCCGCATCGTTTGCTGGGACAAAGTTACAGCATGCAGTTCCAATTTTGGCATATACCCCTCCTCCTATGGCTGTCATAAGGTCAAGTACATAGCGGTCTCATAGCACGCGGCTCTTCCTTTATGGTATTAAATCCATGTTTTGTAGTGTTCATGGACGTGAGAAGCTCCCATTGAGTTATCTACAGACATCGAGCAGTTGCCTTGGCCCGAACAAATGGCAGAATACGTCCAAAGAACAAGTGCATCATTAAACAACCAATACTCTTGAGGTATATCCTTCCATGTAGTGGTGGCACAATTTTCTGCAGTTCTTTTCTTTCGATGATGATGTAACAAAGTCATTGGACAGCTCATGGGGTATTCATGTAAAACTGATATGTTTATTCCAGGAATTTCCAAACAGGGGTGTACAAGGTGACGACTGAACAGAGGCCACCCCAGTTCGGTGGTAACTGGACATACAGTAGTTCTTCACATTGCCAAGGTTAGTCCATGAGGCTAGAGGTGCCCCCCTGCTTGTCGGAATTATCTATTGTGGCTCTACAACCAAATTGCGTTGTACATTAAGTGAGCCGTTTCCTCTGAAACATAAAGAAAGAAGTTAGTCTCATGACTGTTTGAGCACTTACTGTACTATCTATCCAAGTGTAACATGCAACGTTACGCTGGGATGCCTCCGGGTAACCATGCGCTCTACAAATGCTTATTAAATTCAATTCAACGCTACTGTCCCAAATAGGCGCACACTTTTTTTTTTTTTTTTACTGTATCCTGATCATCATCAGTACCATTCCATAAAGACATGACCTTACAGGAAAATTTGATATCAGAATGCCATCGATCATGGGCAAAAACTGATCCAATGACTCTAAATTCTGGCTTACGAACACAATCTGGGGTTAAAGGATTTACTAAATTACTAACATATTCAGTGGGTGGAGGTGTTACTCCTAGAAATCCTAAATCTAAGACCATCTGAACCCATTCTACAGTAGTAGGACAACCTGTCTTCTTCATTTGTGTTATTTCATCCTCAATGTCCTGTCTATCTGTAAGGATATATAAAATCTCTGCTGAGGAGTCCTATATTGTGGCATTGACTAAAAAACGTGATACTTTAATGTGTGTTATTTGCATTTTAGCCTTAATCCTACTTTAGTAGAGAAGCAAAAGACATAAAGCTGTGCTTCTGGGTACTTCTTTAGTTGAATGTAGCCTACCTGATGGCATGTGGAATTAGAGAGCAGATGAAACCTGATTCTTTGGTACTTTCTGAACCTATGACATATATGTTGATACCACATATCTGATAATCTGGTATGAGCATTATGGCAAACATTAACATGAAAAGAGAGGTAGTTCTCTTTGCAGCTGTATATTGTTAAAACTAGAAATCTGAAAGAAACACGTTAGTTATAGATTCCTTACCTTAGAATTACCCCCAAGCGTCAGACTGGATCCGAAAAGTTTTTTCGTCAGCAGTACCTCTGTGCGTCGGAAGGTGGTGTCGGTCGGCTCCGCGTCGTGGTCGCCGGGATGACGTCGCGGCAGCTACTTAGACGCCGCCCTCGCGCGCTGACGTCAGTTCTTTCTTTTTCCACGCCAGCCAGCGCAGATCCGGGAAGAGCGGTACCTCAGTCATTTTTTGACTAAGTTTTTCTCGACTTTTGTCGAATTCTTTTTTGAGTCTTCGACTCCGAAGGTGCACGAGGGATGCCAGGTTTCAAGGCTTGCGGTTCCGGTCATCGCATGATGTTGGTGACGGATCCGCACCGCGTGTGTCTTTTTTGCCTGGAGCGCGACCATTACTCCAAGTCGTGCTCCGACTGCCGGTCGATGGCGCCGAAGGATTTGCGGGAGCGGTCCCGAAAGCTGCTTGAGCACCGGCAGTCGGCTCCGCGCCGTTCGAGGTCCCGGTCCAGAGGGAGGTCAAGGGACCAGTCGCGGAGCCACCACCATTCCGGTTCGTAATCTTCGAAGTCTTCACACTCGGGGTCGGGTAAGTCGAAGCATAAGAAGAACGCGGGTGGTGCCCCTCCCGTGGCTCCGCGCGCGGAGCACGCAGAGCCGACTCCGAGTTTCCCTCCCTTTCCGGGACCCAGAGGGACTCCCGCCCAGCTTCGTACGTTCTACGATGCGATGCATGCCATCTTTGGGTGGACCGGCGCGCCTTTGGGCCCCGCGGACTCGGTTGGGGGGGCCTAGGTTTTCGCTGCCGGCGGCTCCGGTCCCGGCGCTGCAGGCCCCCCTTGGATCCAGGCCTGGATCCGGATCGGCGCCGGTTGACCTTGTTACGCCTCCACCGGCGCCGCTTCCTCTGGCACCACTACTGCGCTTGGCGCCGGTCGGCCCCCTGGCCGGTGTCGACCCCGGCCTCCACCTTGAAGGGGACACGGAGCCGGACCGGCGTCGTCGGACGCCGGATCCGGCGCCGAGCAGGGTTTTTGTGCCCCTGTTCGCTCCTGGAGCCCCTTTTCAACCTGAGTGGCATCCAGACGAAGAAGAGGAGGACTGGGAGGGGTCAGGTAACCCTTTAACGGATCAGCTAGGTTCTGACCAGGACTGGAGAGAGGAACTGGGGGATGCCAGTGGTCTTGATACTTCCCCTGACCTTGGCATGTTGTCTCCTCCTACCGTGGCTACGGAGGAGGGAGCGTCATACGCAGTGGTGTTGCGTAGGGCGGCCGAGGCTCTTAACCTCGAGCTTCCTACGGTGGCGGTCAGGACTAACCTCCTGACAGAGGTGCTTCAACCGGCAGCGAGCTCTTCGGAGCCCCTGCTGCCATTTAATGACGCCCTCACCAACGTCCTTTTGGGCACGTGGTCCAGGCCCAACATTGGGGCTCCCGTGTACAGGATGATTGCCCAACGCCGGCTCCGGGCGACCCCACTTTCCTCTCCCAACACCCCACCCCGGAGAGCTTGGTAGTCCAAGCCTCCACTTCCAAAGGCGCCTTCCCTACCGCTCCACCGGAAAGGGAATCCAAGAAGCTGGACCACCTTGGCAAGAAAATTTTCTCTACCGCCAGCTTAGGACTGCGGTCCATAAACACTGCATGTCTCTTGGGCCGTTATTCCCACTCGGTGTGGGATACGGTGGCGAAGGTGCTGCCTCAGTGTCCGGAGGAGGCCCGGGCAGTGCTCTCCCAGGCTGCTGCCGCCGGGAGGGATGCAGCAAAGTTTACGATACGTTGTGGACCGGACACCGCCGACTCTCAGGGCAGAACTATCTCCACGTCGGTAGCGCTTCGTTGCTACGCCTGGATGAGGTCCACAGGCTTTTCAGGGGATATCCAGAACACCTTGATGGACATGCCCTTTGATGGCCGTCGCCTTTTTGGCGACAAAGCAGACAACGCTCTAGAGCGTTTCAAGGACTCACGGGCTACGGCCAAGTCCTTGGGCCTCTCCACCCGCCCTGCGCAGTCTGCTTTTCGCCCCTTTCGTGGCTACGGAAGGGGTGCCCCGCTACGTTTCACCCAGAGCCACAAGCTGCAGCAAGTTACCCAACGGTCGCGTGGCCGGGGACATGGGAACAACCGTCGTGGTTCCGGGGGCCAGCGGGAGGGCCAGTCCACTAACCCCCCCCCTCCGCAGCAGCCTCCAAACCCTCCTAGTCCGACCTTTCAGGCCCATCAAACGCCAGTGGGTGGCAGGATTCGCCATCACCTCCCCCACTGGTGCACCATCACGTCGGACAGGTGGGTTTTGCAGATAGTCCAAAGGGGCTACTTCCTCCCCTTCGACTACCCCTCCAGCCATGCCACCGAGGTACCACCGCATGTCGGAGGATCATCTGGCCCTTCTCCAGCAGGAAGTTACGGTTCTCTTGGCCAAGGGAGTCATCGAGCGCGTTCCTGTCCCAGAAGTAGGTCGTGGTTGTTACTCCCACTACTTTCTGGTCTCCAAGAAGGACAAGGGCCTGCGTCCTATCTTGGATCTCCGGGACGTCAATCGCTTTCTCCGGAAGGAGAAGTTCAAAATGTTGACGCTGGCTCAGGTCTCGTCTGCCCTCGACCCGGAAGACTGGATGGTAGCGTTGGACTTGCAGGATGCTTATTTTCACATCCCCGTCCTGCCGGCCCACCGGCGTTACCTACGGTTCACGGTAGGCCACGAGCATTTTCAATTTACTGTGCTCCCCTTTGGCCTTACCAGCGCCCCTCGGGTGTTCACAAAAGTGATGGCGGTGGTCGCAGCTCATCTGCGCAGATCAGGGGTTTCAGTCTTTCCGTATCTCGACGACTGGCTGTTGAAGGCGGGCTCACCCCATGCAGTTGTCGCCCACCTCCAGACTACGGCCGACCTACATTCGCTGAGGTTCTCCATCAATGTGCCGAAGTCACACCTGATTCCCTCTCAGAAGCTCCTCTTCATTGGAGCGGTTCTGGACACGACGCGGTTTCGGGTCTATCCTCCCGAACAGCGAGTCTGGGATATTCAGGCTATGATTCCGATCTTTCAGCCTCTATCCCGGGTTTCGGTCAGAATGACTCTGAGGCTGCTGGGCCTCATGGCCTCCTGCATCCTGCTGGTCGATCATGCCAGGTGGCATATGCGGTCTCTGCAGTGGGACCTGAAGTTCCTGCATCAGGGGAATCTGTCCGATTGCGTCCAGATCTCGGAGGGCACTGCACGACAACTGCAGTGGTGGCTCACGAACCAGGATTGGGTCAATGGCAGATCCCTCTCCCTTCCCCAACCAGACCACACTGTGGTGACGGACGCATCCCTTCTGGGATGGGGCGGCCACATGGGAGAGGCGGAGATCAGAGGCCTCTGGTCTCCGGCGGAGTCTGGGCTTCACATCAACCTTCTGGAGCTCCGGGCGATTCATCTTGCACTCAAAGCATTCCTTCCCTCTGTCCGGGGAAGAGTAGTGCAGGTGTTCACGGACAACACCACTGCCATGTGGTACTGCAACAAACTGGGCAGGGTGGGGTCGTGGACCCTATGTCAAGAGGCCCTTCGCCTCTGGACATGGCTGGAACATCAGAGCATATCCCTGGTGGTTCAACACCTGGCAGGTTCTCTGAACGCCAGGGCGGACGAACTCAGCCGCAGGTGCATGATGGATCATGAATGGGGTCTTCACTCGAATTTCCAAAGCGGCATTCGCTAGGCGACGCTTTTCGTCGCGAGTGGAGTTGCGGTCTGTTGTACGCCTTTCCGCTTATACCACTTCTGCCCAGAGTGCTGAAGAAGATCAGGCGCGACTGGGCCCAAGTCATTCTTGTGGTCCCGGATTGGGCACGAAGAGTCTGGTATCCAGAGCTGCTCAACATGGCCATCGATCCTCCGATCAGACTGCCTCTTTGGGAGGATCTTCTGTCGCAGCA
Source organism: Calotriton arnoldi (assembly GCA_963921515.1). Taxonomy (NCBI): domain Eukaryota; kingdom Metazoa; phylum Chordata; class Amphibia; order Caudata; family Salamandridae; genus Calotriton; species Calotriton arnoldi. Next base: position 714,219 of record CAWUFW010006382.1, on the reverse strand, counting down.
GCAGGGGACGGTCCTCCACCCGAACCTGTCCAGTCTCCACCTCCTTGCGTGGAGATTGAGCGGCGGCAGTTGACGTCTTTCGACCTGCCTCCCGAAGTCTGTGACGTAATCTTGGCAGCCAGGCGTCCCTCCACTAAGACGGTATACGCCTGCCGGTGGAACAAGTTTGTGGCATGGTGCACAGCAAAGGCTGTGGATTCCCTTTCTGCCCCTCTTTCTGAAGTTCTCTTGTTCCTTCTTTCTTTAGCCCAGCAGGGCTCTGCTCTGGGCACTATCAAGGGCTATCTTTCAGCCATCTCTGCCTACCTTCGGCTGCCAGATCAGCCTTCTCTTTTCAAGTCCCCGGTAGTTAACTGTTTCTTGAAAGGCTTAACGCATCTCTTTCCTCCAATCCCCTTTGTTATGCCTCAGTGGGACTTGAATATTGTTCTTACTTATTTAATGAGCGCTCCTTTCGAGCCGCTACATAACTGTCCTTTAAGACTCTTGGCTCTTACGACTGCTTTCCTGATAGCCATCACTTCTGCTAGAAGGGTGAGTGAGCTCCAGGCCCTTTCTTCCAAGCCTCCTTTCCTGTCTGTCCATCCGGACAAGGTGGTTCTCAGGACCCGTCCATCCATCCTTCCTTCCTAAGGTGGTCACTGCCTTTCACAGCTGGCAGGCCATTACTTTGCCCACTTTCTTTCCGCCTCCGCATCCTTCGAAGGAGGAAGAGAGGCTCCACCGTCTGGACCCAAAACGTGCGCTCTCTTTCTATCTGGATCGCACAAAACAGTTCCGGGTGGATGACCAACTCTTTGTTGGCACACAAACGCACCATTTCTTGATGGGTCGTTTTGTGTATTAAGGCATGCTGTTCTCTAGCTAAAAAGGAGCCTCCGGTTGGGCTACTCGCCCATTCCACCAGGGCGACGGCAGCCACTACTGCCTTGGGAAGAGGAGTTCCTCTAAGTGACATCTGTCAGGCAGCCACGTGGGCATTGCTGCACACGTTTGCGAAACACTACTCCCTGGACAACCAAGTCCGGAGAGACGGCTTCTTTGGCCGTTCTGTTCTCCAGGACTTTCTGTTGTAATCTTGCTTTGCAGACCCACTACCGGGGTTGGTATAGCTGGGGTATCTATTCTAAGGTAAGGAATCTATAACGTGTTTCTTTCAGATGAACAAGTTACTTACCTTTGGTAACGATATATCTGTAAGAAACATTAGTTAGTTATAGATTCCTTACCGCCCCACCCATCCTCCCCGTTCTGCGAACTGATTTCTAGGGTTAAGGACATCCTTTCAGGGCCCTAGTTTTGTGCACCAGTGGTCAGTGTCTTGCATGGCTCTGCGTTCCTGGCGCGGAAAGTCGTGTACAGAACTGACGTCAGCGCGCGAGTGCAGCGTCTAAGTAGCGCGACGTCATCCCGGCGACGACGACGGACGCGGAGCCAACCGACACCACTTTCCGACGCGCAGAGGTACATTCCGGATCCAGTCTGACGCCTGGGGGTAATTCTAAGGTAAGGAATCTATAACTAACTAATGTTTCTTACAGATATATCGATACCAAAGGTAAGTAACTTGTTCGATACTTGCTTTAGAAGAGCAGCAATAGAAAAGATAGCATTAAGAGACAAAAAGAAAAAGGAAAACAAAAATACATAATTTTCGTGCTGTTTTTCCCAAAAATTGTTCAAAGGCAGAGGTGAAGGGGGATATTTTTACAGTGACAATCTTCTTCCCCCCTCTTGTTCCATTTAAGTTATTGATGCTGCTTGGCGTGACTCTGGATTCAGACGGATATCGGTGAGGTGAAACCAGGGTTTCCTGCCATCTACCTTAAGGGCAGTGGGGGTCACCATGGTCACCTTGAATGGTCCGTCAAATATTTTCTCTCTCAATTTTTTAAAAGAATTGTGTAGGTAAACCTCATCGCCTATGTGCACAAATAGGAGATTGACCTCAGCAGTGCTTCTCCTTCCCATTGTTTACCTGTTTAGAAATAAACTTTGCAGCCTTGATTAATTGAAAAAGGTAAACATGCATTTCATCATTCAGGATTTCGGCCGAGCTTTCTCCCTGTACATTACTTCTAATGGCAGGGATTTGTTCGTTTATGGGTCTCCGTGTCACTATCTGATGGGGTGTCAGGTAATGATCAGAACCATACCTTCCTAAGGGAAAAGAGTGGCACTACAACCACTTCTTGTGCAATGTAGTGCATAGCTTGCTGATCTTACTCTTCAGTAGGCCAATTAGGTGTTCAATAATGCCATTACTTTGGGGATGATAGTTTGTTTTACCCCTAACATTGTAAATGTATATATCAATAATTTAAAATGTAACAAAAAAAAATTATATAATAAATTAAAACATTAAACTATTAAAAAATATTTAAACTTACATTTCCCAACAGTAGTGCAACAGTCAGTGCAACAGTAGGGAAAGTGTTGGATAGCGGAGGGGTAAAAATTACTATTCCCACTCCAGTGAGTGCAACAGTAGGGAAAGTGTTGGATAGCAGAGGGATAAAATTTACTATTCCGACTCCAGTCAGTGCAACAGTAGGGAAAGTGTTGGATAGCGGAGGGGTAAAAATTACTATTCCCACTCCAGTGAGTGCAACAGTAGGGAAAGTGTTGGATAGCAGAGGGATAACATTTACTATTCACACTCCATTCAGTTAAAAAATAAAAACACTTTTTTTTTTAAACAAAAAATATATTTTATAATAAATAAATATATAAATGTTAAAAATTAAAAACACAAATATATTTAATATAAAAACCATATTAATTACATATGACAAATACCTACAAATATTATATAAAATAAATAAAATTCCCCCAAAAATATATTTGTAACTAGAAAATATTTACAAACAAAAACATTAATTATTACCTACATTTATTTTTTACCCTATAACACCATACAAATCACAACACACTTTTAATTTTTTTTAAATGTACTTCCATAACTAACATTTAATTACCAATTAAAAAAATATTAATAAAAATGTATTAACTTCCCACACTTTAACCATACAATCCCCACAACACACACCTAAATGAAACTATACAATTATAAATTACTCAATTAAAACTTATTTTAAAATTAAAATCTATTACTAATAAACAACTAATTACAAAGTAAGTAAAATGTATTTAATACCCACCCTTTACCCTTTGAAAAGTAAAACAGCACACCAAAAAATTAACAATTACCCTAAATAAATATCAAATAATTAATTAACATTAACTATATATTAATTAATTAAACACAAATTACTTCCCACCCTTTACCACTATAAACCCCACAAGAAACACCTAAAAGTAATTACACAATTTCCATATTAAATTTTAATTAATACATTTATATTAATTAACATCTAATTATTAATCAATTAAACATAAGTTACTTCCGCCCTTTACCTCTATAAACCCCACAACCTGCACCTAAAATTTATTACACAATTATCATAATTAATTTTCAATCAATTAATGACTATTAATTAACAACTAATTATTAATTAATCAAAAATAAATTACTTCCCACCCTTTACCCCATAAACACCAAAACGCACACCTAAAATTTATTAAACATTTACCATAATTAATTACCAATTAATTAAGAATATCAAAATATTATATAGTAATTAATATTAATTTACAACCGATAATTAATTAATAAATTACTTTACACAATTAACACTATAACATCTCAATTAAATAAATATGATTAAATAAAAAAATTATTCATTTAATATAATTAAATTACTTCCCACCCTATTCCCCTATAAACCCACAGCCCGCTCCGGAACTAAAAACGCAAAATTCAATAAAACATTTTTTTATAAGTACTAAAAATTTAACACATATATTACATAATGTGAACAATTCTTATTAAAAAAAAAAATACATCACATACATTTAAAATATATACTAAGATACATAACACTAATTAAACAATATTTTAAACAACTATATTTTTGCAAACAATATTAAACATTTAGATATTTTTTAAATCGATATTACTTACCTTAATTCGATATTCTTTACCACGATATTCTTGCTGTCGATATTTCTCACTCACAATATTTATGACGCAATAGTTCTGTCAGTCGATATTAAAAACTAGAAGGTGCCCCCATGACAATGGGGGTGCTCTTCAGCACTGCAAAGGCTGCAGTGGCGAGAGCTTGCTCGCAAGGATTATGTCCTTTTATCACTGAATCCAAATGTCCACTAAATTATGTGTGTCCTAGAGGATATTTCTGTGTAAGGACATCTGTCATCACTTGACCATTGTAATGACAAAATAAATAAAACTCCCTGGTATAGTCAGGAGTTCCCAAAACTGAAACATTTGTTATCTCAGTCTTTAATGTTTGAAAAGTCTTCCTCATTTCTGGTGTCCACGTTATCTTGTCATTTCTGTCTTTTGCTTGTTTAATAGAAGCCAACAAAGGAGCTGTTAAAGTGCTGTAATCAAAAACCCATTGGCTCACATCCAGAAAGACTTCAACTGTTTTCTTGGAATCATCATCAAACAGTTGATCATTCAAGATCTTCCTAACCATTTTACCTGGTTCAATTAATATAAATTGCACATAAGACATAGTTAGGGTCACTGGCTATCAGAGTTGCATAAGTTGGAGTTACCTCTAAAGCCTCTATTTGCAATATTACTCAGTCTCGGGCATCGAAGAATCCTGCCCTTGTCGCCGTAAAATGAAACTTTTAGGTACCTGAACCTCCCTTCCCAGTAACTCTGGTGTCTCTGCTATGATTGTATACACTGCTGTGCTAAATGCCTCCATATCAGCAGGTCGCGCTCTGATGATTCTACTGTTACTGCCATAATCCTGGAAGGGGAAACTTCAAGAGTAGAACAAATCTTTTTTTTTTTTTTTAACAGATTTTATTTCCTTTTCAGCTTTTACATATAACTTCATAAATACCAATTCTCGCATCTTGTAATATGTCTTTCACATTTTTGGATACATTAGTATTTAGGTCATCAGCATACTGTTTGTCTTATATTGTATCTGCATTTGTCACCCCGAGTGGGACGGGTATGCCCAGACATGAGTCCCGTGCTCTCCATGCCACTGGAGTCAAGCTATCCTGGCTGAAGAGGGGTGAAACCTCGAAACCGGTCCTAGGATGCTTGTTTCCAGTCCAGGGCTGACCTGGCCTGGCAGTTCGGGCTGGACTGTTCCCATTGGGCGCAGGGTCAAGACTGATTTGCATATGCCTGGGTCCTAACTGGAATGGCATGGTGAGCAAAAAAACGATGGATTTAGGCCCAGATCTCTATACTGGGGTGAATGTATGACATTGTTCTGCACTCTGTCCATCAATTGTTCTTTTTGCATTTGTCACCCCGAGTGGGCCGGGTATGCCCAGACGCGGGTCCCGTGCTCTCCATGCCACTGGAGTCAAGCTATCCTGGCAGAAGAGGGGTGAAACCCCAAAACCGGTCCTAGGATGCTGGTTTCCAGTCCAGGGCGGACCTGGCCTGGCAGTTCGGGCTAGACTGTTCCCATTGGGCGCAGGGTCAAGACTGATTTGCATATGGCTGGGTCCAAACTGGAATGGCATGGTGAGCAAAAAAACGATGGATTTAGGCCCAGATCTCTGTACTGGGGTGAATGTATGACCTTGTTCTGCATTCTGTCCATCAATTGTTCATTTTGCATTTGTCACCCCGAGTGGGACGGGTATGCCCAGACGTGGGTCCCGTGCTCTCCATGCCACTGGAGTTAAGCTATCCTGGCTGAAGAGGGGTGAAACCCCGAAACAGGTCCTAAGATGCTGGTTTCCAGTCCAGGGCGGACCTGGCCTGGCAGTTCGGGCTGGACTGTTCCCATTGGGCGTAGGGTCAAGATTGATTTGCATATGGCTGGGTCCAAACTGGAATGGCATGGTGAGCAAAAAAACTATGGATTTAGGCCCAGATCTCTCTACTGGGGTGAATGTCTGACATTGTTCTGCATTCTGTCCATCAATTGTTCTTTCTGCATATCTCTTATATTGAACATTTCCCACGTCAACTCTCCCCTCCCACTCCCCTACTGCAGGTCACAATTAGTAGTCATCTTTGTAGGGTGTCACTTCTCCGGGAGGTCACTGGCTCCTGTTCCTCGCCCTATATTCCCATTCTACCATCCCCACATCCGTCCTTTTATGTTTTATTTTTACACAGAGGTGCGCCTGCCTTGCTTCTCTTTCTGGATCTTGGCGTACTGGGCTTGGCGTAATGGGCTTCCCCGCCGGGGAGTAGAACAAATCATAGTACCATCAGGCTCAAAATGAATGGTTGTATTTAACTTGGCCATAAAATCTCTCCCTAACAAATTAGGTGGGGTAGCTAGAGAAAACAGTAAACAGCCAATGTACCTCCCTCCTATTTCCATCTCCACTAGTTTTAGTAAATGGAATCCCCATTGCTTCCCCAGATAATCCTTTTGTGTCCATTGACCTATTAGAAATTGGAAGGTCTCCCTCTCTAATTCAAGATTGAGTTACTCCCATATCTATGACGAATGCATACCTTTTATTATTGATAGCTACTCTCAAAGAGGGTTCCTCGTCTGGCATGTGTGTCACTGACTGTACTGGGCACATAGAAATACCCTGTGGGCACACTCGTGTATATCCACCCACAGAATTTGACTAGAAATGATTACCTCCCATCAAAAGTACACCTCCCTATCCACTTTAAGGTGAAGTCACCATTGGGGGTGTTTGGTAATTTTGCTGTGGTGGCACTTGCTGTGCTTGAGGCATTACTGATTGGTGCACATTGGTGGTGGCATCTGAGGCACATACATGATTTGCGGGTTTGACTGTGGTTGTACTACTGTGTTTCCTGGCTGATTGTAAACACCTGTTCTTCCATTTGTTCATCCCATCTGTTACTTCAGCAGTCTCTAATAAAATGTCCATATCTCTGACAAGAATGACGTTCTTGATCCATCCATTGGGGACCTATCCTACCTCTTACTATTCTTCCTTGTCCTCCTCTACTACGTCCTTGTGCCCTTATACTATCCTGTTGTTGTGGGTACTGTTGGGGGGGGGGTCCCAGGGACCAATCCCACAGACAGTCATCTGAGTGGTGTCTACCACTACAGCTCCTTCCACTGTTCCTTTCTTTGCCAACTTTTGCTGCACTCATTTGGCTGGTGGTCTCTGTCAACTCCTGGTTGTTTCTTTCTTTCTCATGTTTTTCTTATAAAAATGAAATATGTGTCCCTGTATCTCTGTCCAGAGCTTGGCTTCTAATGCCACTATGTTATCTAGGTTATCCTGAACATCAGCGGGTAACCCTTTTTTCACTATGTTGTAAAATAATACAGCAATTCCTCCTGTTACCTCCCAACCCTAACCTACTTCTTGGTGTCCATTTTGCCTTCATTCCACTCAAACTGAGCGGGTCCTCATTTGGCTGCATTGATTGAGCCATGAGGGACCCAATGTCTGGTCTGATAGGATACATTTTTCCAGCTGATCCCAAACAACTGTCCTAACCAAGTTAAATGGAGATCAATCATATCTAGTCCAACCTTCTGACAAACAGTGTCTGTTTCATCTCCTATAAGAGAGCTAAGCAACTCTTTGTCTCCTACTACCAAGGTGATGCCTGCAGTTTGCTTTTCAAAAGCTCTAATCTATTTCCCTGCTCCCTCTGTAAGCAGCAGTAACAATTTCTTGAGATTCTCCTTGTACATTTGTAGCCAAGGATCATAGGGGCATATGTATAGGAAAGTGGCAGAGTGCGGATTAGCTCTAAAATTACTAACGCCGCTCTCTGTCACTTTAGAAACGCAGGGATGCGCTGTATTTACAATAATAGGGTGCACCCCTGCATATCTCCCTGCGCTGGAGCTAAATTCAGCTGCCTAGCTCCAACGCAGGCACACTTGCACCACAGTGCAAGGGTGCCTGCATTGAGGGAATGATTGTTTATGTGCAGGAAGGGACACCTTCCTGCACATAAACAGACACCTTCCTGCACATAAACAATCTATAATGGTGATTTGTAACTTCCATGTGTGCTGCATTGTGCAGCAAACATAAAAGTTGCAAATCATAATTTTTGTTAATGACTGTTTATTTGCAGGAAGGTACCTTCCTGAACGTAAACAGTCATTCCCTCAAAGCACTAGGCAGTTGAATTTAGCGCCAGCGCAGAGAAAATGGCAACTTGCTGTTTCTGTGTGTGCTGCACAATGCAGCACACATAGAAACCTCAAAAACCAAGAGAAATAATGCATTTCTCTGCGTTTCGCCATGTTAAGACCAGGTTTTCCCTGGTCTTAATTTTGGCGCTGCCTCCTATTTATGCCAGTCTTATAAATAAGGTGCATCGTCAAAATCAATGGGTGTTGTGGCAGAACGCCCACCACAACACCCATTGCACGCCCCTTTCACGCTAAGTGTAGTGTGAAAGGGGGCCTTATTTAAGGCGGCGTTAAGCCACGTTAAGTGGCTTAACGCCGCCTTATAATTAAGGCAAATGGTTTATCACGAAAGGAACGTCACTAAAAGTGACGTTCCTGTGGTGATAGGGGCTTGTAAATATGCCCCATAATGCGTATCAAGGGCATCTGATGTATGGGAATGACTGAGTGTTGGGGATTGTGCTGTCTGGCATATTTTTGCCATACACGCAAACATTTCCACATGTAGGGATAATCCCAGTCTGGATCTCCCTCATCATAAAGAATGAAATCCTCAGCATTTGCCATATCCTGTGGCTCAAAGGACCCTTCTTGTGGCCATGGACTAATCTGTGGAGGTAATCTTTCAGTAAATTCTACTAAATTATCCACCTAAGATACAACAATGTATCATCTATTTTCCCCCTCAGCAAGAATCTCACTAGGGGTGAAATTTGTGCGATACAGAACTGATTGCACACTCATCTGGTGCACTGGTCTATCATGTAGTGTCAGTCCTCCCATAGCCTCACAAGATCCCATCCTGGGGTCTGGCTGTCCATGTGTTCCCTGAAACTGCAACCGCTTAAGCTCTGTCTCTTGGGATTTCCTTCTCTAGTATTAGTATGATTAGGCAGCACCATTGCACCCTTTGTCTAATTAAAATTAATAAGGGGGCTTTCTTGAGTGCTAGCACCATAAGTAGAGTGCCTAGCCTTTGAGGGTTGAAATATTTCACTCATGTTATCCACACGCCTATGTATAGACTCTATTCTATTTGTCATCCTCCCAAACCTTCCCTGAATCTGTCCTGAAAGGTTATCGTAATATCCTTCTTTCCTTCCTTCTCTCGCATCTCTCCTACCCTTACTTTGTGATAGCCATTCTTGAACACTTTGTGGTGAAACAATTACATTCCCATTCTCCTTCTGCCAAGGTGGTAAAATACCTTCAGCCCTTATGAGATCCGCATCTCTTCCTTGGGATACTGGCCATTGTGCCATACTAACAACCCTATCCACATAGTCATTCCATCTATCATCATCTGCATCTCTTTGCTGTGAGGTAGACATTCGCTCCCTAACTACCCTTGCTGTTGTGTCTCTTCTTTGCAACAAGTGCGATGTTGCTGATGAAACGTGACTGGTCATCACTATCACTTGGACCTTGCTCTTTGTCTCATTCTTCCTTGGGACAGGCTGGATCTAAATGCAGTATAAACCTTGCTTCTAGTTGCCCTGAAAACTGGGAGTCACCCACCCTTACTTGCTGTCTGGGAGCGCTTGTGTGTTTCGGCTTTGACATCTGTGTGTTGACATTAGGGATAACTTTTGGGGATTGTGAAGGAGTTTCAACTTCAGGGTTTGCAAATCCCACTGCGGCTTCCTGTAGCTTCATCAGTGGATAAATACGAGGTACCTTGGGAGAAGTACTCATAGAATCGTATGGGGGTGGAGACGCATGCAGGGTACTAGGGTTGCCAACTATTGAGGAGTCCTTAGACTTCTTACTAAAGACTCACCATAAAGCTAAAATGGCTTCTTGCTTCTGTAGTTTGGCTCCTGTAGATTTACTTCTAAGACGTGTAATAATATTTTCTAATATTTAATTGTCAAAATGTCACTTCCTTTGGCCAGGGATGCATGCGTTTGAGTGGCTATAAACCATTCTAAACAATATTTGGGTAATTTTCTCTGATCTCATGGAAAAGGCTTTTGCATATGCTCTATGGGAGTCTCCATGATCACTCGTAGTGCTAACACTTCTATAATTTAACTTTTATATATCTGGTCAAATAGTACTTCTTCTTTAAAAAACGTATACACTAGCCCTCATAAACAAGAAAATCTGTCAATGCGTCAAAACATTCATATATTGAACATTATACTTTACAATAACATTATGCAACATTATACAACAACATCATACTGTGGCCACATTTCCATTCACATACACACACGCATTCACCTTCAGCATATTTAAAAATATGAACACTTCAACTACTTTTAAATGTTGATCATCATTATTCTAACTCTAAACGGTAAATACAACTGGCCAACCACTGGTCACCTCCTTCCGCGCTTAGAGAGGATAACCCTTCAAACCGTGCATCTTAGACCATGGAATGACTTCTGAACATTAGGTCCAGGAAAAGTAATTTGAGTGTTCAGATCGTACCTGGAGGTAAGGTTTAGTGAAATCAGCCTTTCAGCTGTCCCTCTGTGTCAAACATTGGAACACATATTGGCACCCCCCAACTTCGAATTACCCACATTGATCACTTCCAACATTATATTGGGAAAAACACGTTAACCAATTATGCAGTGCCTTTCTTGATATTTTGCAACACATGTACACAGTCTTGCATGTGATACCCTTACATCTCTTATATCTACATCTGTGTTTACCATTGCCAAAAGAGACAAGTCATGCAATATATACAAAAACATTGAACATAGTCCGCATTGTCCTCGGCTTTAAAAGATGGCAATCCCTGGATCCTATCAGTTCCTGTGAATAGGCAGAGCTCTAGAGAACATGGTACTGTTTCTTCTCACCTCATCAAGGATGCGCAATGATCTATGCAACAGTGGTAGGCGGTATTCCAGTGTCAGCAGTTAGTTGAAGGCAACATCCTTGGGTATTAGCGCGCTCTACAAATTTTATTTTCATTTCAAGAGGGACTCTACGAATGGCTCGCCAAGTGTTGCAGGTTAACTTTAAAAATATAGGAAAAGACAGACTCCTCTTGGCAATGCAAAAACAGTTCTCAACTTTCGTGACAGGGAGAGTGGCAATGTACCCGCAGGTAAACAGCCGGTCTCAATCTGCTGCTTCTCAGGCAGCTTCTTTTATACAAAATCAGACAATACTTTATTACAAAATCTTAGGTAATGAATCACTACATAGTTATACATTAGTTGTGGAAAAACATCATGTGGCATTTGTACCTATGACCCTAAACTTTAACTTAATTCTCCACACATCCTTTGTTGCACATCTAACAATGCTTAACAAACGAAATATTCTTCTACTTTTGAATGCGTGCGTATTTGTGATGAATGCATATTTATTGGTGTGTGTACTTTATCATTGTGCCCCTAAGACGTCTTATCGGATTCCGTGTGTTACTCCAGTATTGGAGCTTTCATAGATTCACATGCCTGAATCATTCCCCGTCGTCGGTATATAAAAAAGCAATACTTAGATAAGTACAAAACAGAAAAGAGGCCTAGGCCCATTTCCATTTTGCAACCCATAACTCTCGTTATGTAAAAGAGACCAAACTTGTCCCTGAACCAATCAGAACCTCTCACCCTCTAGAACACTCCTGAGAGAACCTTTTGCCCCTCAGATTTTCTACCGCATGTTGTGCTAGGGAGTCTCCTTTGAGCTCTGCTCAAAATCTTCTCTTTCTACTTGAGTTTTGGAACTATGTTCTGTGGATTTCATCTGATTTTATAATCTTTATTACTGCCTACTAGTCTACTCTTCTGAGAATATCTGGAAAGGAGAAAAAGGGTTTATTTAGAGCCTGTGCCACTTGTTCCAAGAAGCGGATCTACACTGACGACCCTCATGCTGATTGTATTTACTGTCTTTATCCGGACCATCAAGCTAAAGACTGTAAGGTATGTCGTACCTTTTCAAGTAAAACCCTAAGGGATCGTGAAGGGCGCCTTTTGATATGGCTTCAAAAGCTAAAGGCCAGAAAGGAGGTTATGTCCAGTGATAGTGATGAGGCATCCTCTTCTTCATCTAGGAGATCTCATAAAAGAAAGAAATCTCCTCATGCTCATTCCTCAGAGGAACGTCCTGAGAAGGCCCTCAAAAAGACCACTCAAGGGTCTTCTGGGCGCAGTCCCTCAAAATCTCCTCAAGCTAAAGAAAAGGAGAGTAAGGGGCATGCTTCGGGGGAAAAACCGACAAAAAAGATGAGTTCTGAGCCATCAAAATCACCCCCTCAAATCAAGTAATCCTTCAGGAAGCCTTCCTCAATGCCTCCTGAGGTAAAATCAGCAAAAACGGCATCGTCGACGGCATCGTCGACGAAGAAATCTTTGTCGTCGATGACGAAGATTGAGGTAAAGTTAATACCGAAGAAGCCTTCACTGCCTGTGAAGTTGGCTCTCCGTCGACGGCGTCACCGTTGACTAAGGTTTCGACGCCGATAGCATCGACGACGGCGGTATCGTCGACTGCAACGACGACGGGATCGTCGACGACGGTAACAACTTCGTCGACGACGGATAAGGCATTGCGGTTGGTGTCGATGGCTGCATCGACGACTATGGTGTCGTCAGCCATCTCGACGGTGATCTCGTCGACGGGCTCGTCGACGAGGGAAAAAACACCAGAAAAGCTGGAAGTTGCCAGGAAGAGGAGGATTACGCCAGAGATCACGTCACCAAGCAGGATTACACCTCTTGTGCCATCACACCTGCTAGAAGAGCAGTATTCAGAGGAGGATGAAGGCCCCTTTGGCTATGCGAGTAGCCCCTCACACCTGCACGTAAAGTGCCAGGAGGATGACTTTGAGGAGGAGTACGGAGAGTATCAATATCCTCCCCAACAACATTATCGCCAGGGCTACCAGGAGGACATGGTTAGCATGCCGTCTTCCTTAATGATGGATCTGCAGTTTATGCTGGCGGACTACAGAAAGAGGTTTCCACCAACTTCGGCCTCTCATGCGGTGCCGTTAGCTGCTCCGCGCCCACGCTCCATTCCTACTACTCCAGTTAAAAGCCGGGAGTTACTGCCAGAGCCTTTGCCTAGATCACCACAGCCAATGCCTCAACAGGATCCAGTCACCACGGATGATGACCAAGAGGAGGGAGAGATAATGGACCCTAACGAGGAATGGGATGATTACCTTATTCCATCGCCTTCTTCTCCCTCTCTAGTGCCTATTGATTCTCCGCCGGAGGACATCGGCGGGTTCCATAATTTAATGGAAAGAGCTGCGAAGAGGTTTGAACTTCCGATGTCAACTACCCAGACGGAGTGTTTCTTGTATGATTTCAAGGAGCCATACCGGAAATCAGTTCGTGCTATTCCGATCGTTAGCCATGTTTGGGAAGAAGGCCTGAAGGTCATGAAGACACTGGCGACAGTCACACCGGTGCTCGCCAGACTGGAGAAGAAATATAAACTCCTTTGGACGCTCCAGCTTGTTTAGTGGGCCATCCCAAACCGGACTCTATTATATCCCAGGCGGCTCCACAGAAATCAAAAAATCCGTCGGCTCCTATTACGCCTCCTGACAGAGAGGGTAGGCGTTTGGATAATGCAGGAAATCGGTTTTCTTCCATGTCTGCTCTTCTAGTTAAAGCTGCGAATGCCCTTGCCATTCTGGGCAGGTACGATAGGCAAATGTGGTGTGACCTGACACCTTACATAGACCTGATTCCTGAGGATAGTAGACAAGAGGTCAAGAAGATCCTTCAGGAGGGAGAAAGGGCTTTGATTGCGCGATGGATATCGCGACCACGGCCTTCAGATCACTTGGAGGGGCGGCGGTGTTACGCCGTCAAGGATGGCTGAGGGCAACAGCTTTCAGACTGGAGGTCCAAAATAAGATCTTGGATCTTCCCTTCGATGGGGAAGCCTTGTTTGGGAAACATGTGGATGATGCGCTACCAAGTATCAATAAGGATACAGATACCGCAAAGGCCCTAGGAACACTGCAGTACCGGAAGGTGCCCTTTCGAGGCGCTAGGGGTAGAGGCCAAACATCATATAGAGGAGGATACCAACAGGGCATATACCCCTCTTACTCGACATCTTTTCAGCCGTACCGTCAACATTACAGTCAACGACAGCCAGGGGGCTATATAAAATCTGCCCCTAGAGGAAGAGGAGGTCGTCAAGGAAAGGACCACTCCAGAAGACAATGACAACCTTCAGGATCTGGCTACATATATCCCTCTCCCTCCACAAGTTCCCCTGGGTGGAAGAATTTCTTATCTTCATCATTGGCAAAAAATAACTACGGACCGATGGGTCCTCAATATAATACAATTCGGACATACTCTACAGTTCCTTCAAATCCCTCCTTGTACTCCTCCAACACGTCAAGAAGTCCAGCAACTACATCCGATGCGTCGGGAGATTCGGACAATGCTCCGAAAGGGAGCAATAGAACCGGTGCCGATCTCCCAGAGAAGAAGGGGATTTTATTCCCGTTTTTTCTTAGTCCGAAAGAATATTCTTCAATGGCGTCCTATTCTGGACCTGAGATCTCTAAATGCTTATCTCAAGAAGCAATCTTTCCGGATGGTTTCCCTCCAAGACATTCTGCTACTCTTAAACCCAGGGGATCATATGACCACCTTAGACCTGCAGGATGCATATTTCCACATCCCCATTCATCCTTCCCACAGGCAGTATCTTCGGTTTGCGGTAGCCGGAGACCATTACCAGTTCAAGGTACTGCCATTCGGCCTCAAATCAGCCCCAAGAATTTTTACAAAATGTCTGACTCCAGTGGCGGTTTTCCTGAGGAAACAGACACCAGGTGTTTCCCTATCTGGACGACTGGTTAGTCAAAGCGCCTTCACGAACATCGGCTCAGTCGTCGACAGCGGCATGCGTGGAATTGTTTGCCGAGCTGGGTCTGACTCTGAATAGGGAGAAGTCATCCCTTCATCCTGCAAGGAACATCACGTTCTTGGGGGCGATTCTGGACACCACAGTAAACAAGGCGTTTCCCTCAATGGAGAGACAACTGAGGCTAATTTCTCTTTCCCAGGTGTTTGCAAAAAGAAAGTGTCTTTCAGTACGCCGTTACAAGTCACTACTAGGAACGATGTCCTCTTGCATCCCCCTCGTTCCTTTCTGCCGATTGAAAATGCGTCCGTTGCAGGAACAACTGGATTGGCAATGGCGTCAAGCAGAGGGATCCTTCGACATTGTGAAGATCACACCAGCCATGGTTCAAGCAGTAGCGTGGTGGACCAAAAACAGAATATTTCAGTGGGTCTTTCCTTCCTTACCGAGCCAGCTCCGCTGGTGATTACCACTGATTCATCCCTGGAAGGTTGGGGAGCCTTTCTACAAGACCTCCAGGTCAGTGGTCGTTGGAAGTTACAGGAACAGCAATTTCACATCAATTTACTACAACTCAGAGCAGTGGGATTAGCATGGCTGGCTTTCCTGCCGAGAATACAAGGATCGGCTGTACTAATCAGGACAGACAACACAACAGCGATGCATTATCTCAACAAACAGGGAGGTACAAGATCACTCTCCCTGTCTCAGGAAGCCCAATAAATATGAGAATGGGCTGTTCAAAATGGAATATCCCTAAAAGCGGAACATCTTCCAGGGGATCAGAATATCAAAGCGGACACTCTGAGCAGGCTCAAATCAACCTGCCACGAGTGGGAGATCAACCAGGATATCCTAGAAAACATCTTCCTAAGATGGGGAGAACCGACAGTGGACCTCCTTCGCGACAGCTCAGAACAAAAAATGCCGGTTCTTCGCAAGCTGGCTTCACCAACGGGGGTCTTGGGGGAATGCGTTTTTGATGGCATGGTCAGGCGTCTTTGCCTACGCCTTTCCTCCGATTCCCCTCCTGCCATGCATTCTTACAAAGATCAAGAAGGAGCTGTGCAAAATGATCATGATAGCCCCATGGTGGCCCAGACAACACTGGTTCACGGAGCTTCTTCTACTGTCGGAGGTTCACCCGATTCGCCTTCAACCGATACCTTCGCTCTTGACGATGTCCCATGGACAAGTACTTCATCCAGATCCGAAATCACTACGCTTAGCGGCCTGGCTCCTGAACACTGCGAATTTCAACATTTAGATATTTCATCGGAATATGCCGAAAACTGGAGAAGATCTGGCTCCACGAACGGACAGCGGACAGCTACGCCGCCCACAAGAGCGCCACCCGCAGTCACCATCACCTCATCAGATCCGCCAAAAGGGCCTCACTCAAAGACCGCCTAGACAACAACGCACACAACAGCAAAGAGCTCTTCAACATCGTGAAGGAACTCTCCAACCCCAGCTCCAACACCAACGACATCCAGCCGTCGCGAGACCTGTGCGACTCACTGGCCACCTTCTTCCACCGCAAAATCGCCGACATCCACGACAGCTTCAACACCACGACCGCCCCGGCAACCACCGAGACCACTGCCCCACAACCACCAACCGCCTGCTCTCCTGGACCAACATCAACGACGAGGACACCAGCGAGATCATGAACACCATCCACTCCGGTTCACCGCTAGACCCGTGCCCTCACCACATCTTCAACAAAGCCAGTACAGCCATCGCGCCCCATCTCCGGAAAATAATCAACATCTCCTTCGAGACAGCAACCTTCCCGGAAAGCTGGAAGCACGCCGAGATCACCGCCTTACTCAAGAAACCCAAGGCAGACCCCAAGGACCTCAAGAACTTCCGACCCATCTCTCTGCTCCCGTTCCCCGCGAAGGTCACCGAGAAAATCGTCAACAAACAACTGACCCGCTACCTCGAGGAGAACAACATCCTGGACCCTTCCCAGTCCGGCTTCCGCAGCAACCACAGCACCGAAACCGCCCTCATCGCCGCCACCGATGACATCAGGACCCTGCTAGACAACGGAGAAACAGCAGCCCTCATCCTCCTGGACCGATCAGCCGCCTTCGACACGGTCTGCCACCACACACTACGAACACGCCTTCACGACGCCGGGATCCAAGAGAAGGCCCTGGACTGGACCACATCCTTCCTTTCCGGCAGAACACAAAGCGTCCGCCTCGCCCCCTTCCGATCCAAGGCCACCAAGATCAGCTGCGGCGTACCCCAAGGCTCCTCCCTCAGCCCAACGCTGTTCAACATCTACATGGCACCCCTCGCCCACGTCGCCCGACAGCACAACCTCAACATCATCTCCTACGCCGACGACACCCAGCTGATCCTCTCCCTCACCAAAGACCCTCACACCGCCAAAGCCCACCTCCACGAAGGAATGAAGGCCGTCGCCGAATGGATGAGGACCAGCCGCCTGAAGCTGAACTCGGACAAGACGGAGGTCCTCATCCTTGGTTCCAACCCTTCAGCCTGGGACGACTCCTGGTGGCCAACATCACTGGGAACAGCCCCGCCACCCACCGACCACGTACGCAACCTAGGGGTCATCCTCGACCCCACCCTCTCCATGACTAAGCAGGTCAACGCCGTTTCCTCATCCTGCTTCAACATCCTCCGAATGCTCCGCAGGATCTTCAGAGTGGATCCCCACCGAAACAAGAAAAACAGTCACCCAGGCCCTCGTCACCAGCAGGCTGGACTACGGAAACGCCCTCTACGCAGGAACGACGGCTAAGCTCCTGAGACGGCTGCAACGCATCCAGAACGCCTCTGCACGTCTTATCCTCGACATCCCCCGATGCAGCCACATCACACCCCACCTGAGAGACCTGCACTGGCTCCCTGTCAACAAGAGGATAACCTTCAAGCTCCTCACCCACGCACACAAAGCACTCCACAACTCCGGACCAGCCTACCTCAACAGACGACTCAGCTTCTACACCCCCACCCGCCAGCTCCGCTCGACCAGCCTCGCCCTCGCCACAGTCCCCCGCATCCGGAAAACGACCACCGGCGGCAGATCCTTCTCCCACCTCGCCGCCAAGACCTGGAACACCCTCCCCACCAACCTCCGACATACCCAAGACCTACTGGCCTTCAGAAGACTCCTCAAGACCTGGCTCTTCGATCAGTAGCAGCACCACCCCCCTCTTCCCCCAGCGCCTTGAGACCCTCGCGGGTATGTAGTGCGCTTTATAAGTGACATGATTGATTGATTGATTGAATGCAGAGAGATATTATCAAAGACCAGAGCAGAGAGTACAAACAGAACATATAGGATGAAATGGAAGAGGTTCTGTTTATGGTGCCAGGAGTTTAAGATTCATCCTTACAGGTCGGCAGCTCATGAAATTATCCCATATATTCTGCTCTTGGCAAAATCGGGTTTAGCCCATGCTTCTATTAAAGTGCATCTAGCCACTATATCACGGTACAGAAGAACTTCCTCAGGACCATCGTTGTGGTCCGAAAGAATCATCAAACAATTCATGAAGGGGTTATTTTGAACTTTTCCTCCGATAAAGCCTCCACTACCTCTCTGGCAGTTGAACATTGTACTATCTCAATTAATGAGGCAGCCCTTCGAACCCATTCACAGGGCGGATCTAAAATTCCTATTGTGGAAAATAGCTCTTCCCATAGCGCTTACTTCGGCCAGGAGAGTTGGGGAGATACTGGCTCTCACTATACAGGAACCTTTCTTGCATATTAAGGAGGACAGGATTGTGCTCCGAACTAATCCAAAATTCATACGAAAGGTGCCAACAGACTTTCATTTGAATGAGCCGCTAATTCTTAAGAGATTTTTTCCTCAACCGGCAACAGCGGCAGAAAAAGCTCTCCACTCACTAGATGTCCAGCGCTGTCTCCAGTTCTATTTGCAAAAAACAAGACCTTTCCGCAAGTCTTCACAACTTTTTGTATCTTTTAGTGCACCCAGAAAGGGTTTTCCTTTATCCAAAAGGGGAATTGCCCAATGGATTTCCAGTGCAATACAATATTGTCATCAGGCGGCTGGGAAGCCGTTGAATGCACGGGTTCGTGCTCATTCTACGAGAGCAGTGTCCACCTCCACTGCTTTGTTTGCTGGAGTACCTATCCAGGATATCTGCAGGGCGGCTACCTGGAAGAGTACGCGCACCTTCAACAGACATTACTGCCTGGATGCGGCCGCTGAGAAGGATGTTGCAGTGGGACAAGCGGTACTGAGAAACCTTTTCCAGTGACGGTGAGCCTCTTTTGCATCCCTCCTTCCTTTATTTGTTACATATGCACATTTTATTGTTATGTTTTGTGATATCGGCAATTTGGAAAGATTCAGTATATATGTATATAATGTGCAGTTTTTCAGTATATATATGATACCTGGGGTCAGGTCTTATGCACTATAAAATGTGCTATGTTTTACTGCTCGCTATTCTGATTCAGGCATGTGAATCTATGAAAGCTCCAATACTGGAGTAAGAAAACAAGTTACTTACCTGTAACTTTAGTTCTCCAGTATTGGAAGCTTTCATAGATTCACATGCGACCCACCCTCCTCCCCTGAGAGGCTCACCTTTGGATTTTGGCACAAATGTTATCTTGGCACAAGTGCTCGAAAATCTGAGGGGCAAAAGGTTCTCTCAGGAGTGTTCTAGAGGGTGAGAGGTTCTGATTGGTTCAGGGACAAGTTTGGTCTCTTTTACATAACGAGAGTTATGGGTTGCAAAATGGAAATGGGCCTAGGCCTCTTTTCTGTTTTGTACTTATCTAAGCATTGCTTTTTTAAATACCGGGGACTCCCATCTCTACGACGGGGAATGATTCAGGCATGTGAATCTATTAAAGCTTCCAATACTGGAGAACTAAATTTACAGGTAAGTAACTTGTTTTCTTCTTGGCTAATTCAGTCTCCTGCTCCTATTGTCTAATCATTTCCCAATCTATTGAAAGCACAGAATACGTGCCAGTGTGCCTATGTGCCAAGGCCATAAATTCACTTAAGCTTGACGAAAGCAAGCTTTCCTTTAACTACGACCGTGCAGGTCATGCATTCTGTCTTCAAGTGAACTCTTCATCTCTTTCTCATCAACACAAGTTTTTGGCCTGTTCTGCTCTTTCACCACATATAGCTGTGTGACACTCTCTACTGCTGTCTGTCGTTGCGCCATGTTTTCACATTTTCCATAACAGATCAACAGAAGTGAAGCAGAGGAACAGCGCAGCGCTCTGGATGGGCGGTAGTGGACAAATCTCTTCACCAGATATCCTGGGCTGGAACAGTACACAGCCATGTGAACCAGAACCAGGGCTTTAAATATGATCCGTTTCCTGACAGTAGGCAATGCAGGGCTTTCAAGGCCGACGAGATCGAAGAATGCTTAGGCACTACATAACACTGCATCTTTCATGAAGCCTAGTTGCCGGATTTGGACCTCCTGCAGGCAGTTCTCCAGAGCTGCAGCAACTCTTAAATAGAGAGTGTTGGCATAATCCAAGCATGAGGTGATCATTGCATGGAGAGGGCGGTGCCCAGCTTCATCCCTAATTTTTTAAACACCGAAGATGGAGTGGGCGGACCGGCAAGGCAGGGAGCCGGAGATCTTCTGGACAGTTTGACATGTGATTTAAATGGAATAATTTCCGTTTTCTCCGCGTTACTTTTGAGTTGGCTGCCCTGCAACCAATCAAAAATGGCTTGCAGGCAATCTGTAAAAGATCTTGCGATTGAGGCATGGGAACCCTCTATGGCAAAGAGCAGCTGGGTATCGTCGGCATGTGAAAAGATGTAACACCCAAAAAGCTTGACTACCGAGGCCAAAGGGGACATGAACACATTAAAGTGGGTAGGCCTTAACAAGGAGCCCTGCGGAATTCCTTGGTTACCTGGCAAAAGGGACAAGCCAAACCAATTGGCTTCTGGAGTCTAGAAAGGACTTGCACCTGTCACGCACATTACCCCCCACACCCATGGCGGATAGCCGTTGCTGAAGGATAGACTGGATCGGTATCGAAAGTGGCAGACAGATCAAGGAGAATCAGGGTCGCATTTTTCCCCGAATCTAACGACCATTAAATATGGTCAGAAATCTCCAGTACTGCCGATTCCGCACTGTGATGGGGTGAAAGCCAGATTGGTTGAGTGTAGCAACTTGCCTAGATTAAGGTAATCAGAAAGCTGGACATTGACTAGTTTTTCCAGCATATTTTTAAAAGCCGGATGAAGAAAAATAGGATCCAATGCAGGCTTCTTGAGCAGAGGGACCACTCTAGCCAGTTTCCAGATGGCAGGCGTAACCCCCTTAGAGAGAGCATGGTTGAAGATTGGGTTAATCACAGGATTGATGAGATCTACTGCTGCAGCTAACAAGGTAGGGAGACGGGCATTAAGAGGGGAGCCCGATTTAAGTTTCAAAATGGCTTCCCTAGATCATTCCAATGAAATAGGCCTAACTGGATAAGCCTGTTGCTATGGCTGTCAGGATCCACATGGCAAACAGGAGGGAGACTCTCATGCAGACCAGGCAATTATCTATGAATATTGGAGATTTTTGTCTCAAGGAACGTTGCTAGTCCATTATACAGCTCTTGGGACAGGGCATTAGCCCTCCGGCAGGACTCCAAGGAGAGAAATAATTTACCGATCTGACAAATAGAGCAGGAACTATGCTCAGTGAATTTAACTTTGTCAGCAAAATACAAACTTTGAGCCTGCTTAAGAGAGACCGGATAGGCTCTGAGAGCGGATTTGTAGTTGGATTTGCCGTCAGATGAGTAATTCTTACGCCAAAATCTTTTGAGCTTTTTGTAGGATTTAGAGGCAGAGAATCAAGGGGCCAAGAATCTACCCTTTCTCTTCAGCTCTTGTAGAGGAGCCAGCACATCTGCTGCCCCTGCTAGCCAAGAGTTGACAGCCCCCACATTTTGGTCAACATCATTGGTCAAACATGGGCGGGTGTTAGCAATGAGATCCACCCAATCAGAGGTTTTCACCTTCTTACACGCCCTAAAAACAATGTGGTCCGCCATCCCACCCTGTTGGCAGGGTTTATCTATTTTCCGCTTTAAAAAATCAGGTAGTGGTTGGACCATAGGGCTGTCTCAGGACGACAGGTCGACAACAAACAGTTATAAAAAATCAGATTAATAGTGTGTCCAGCTGAGTGAGTGGGTGCCCAGACCAATTGAAGCATATTTAAGTAAAGCGCATGCCCAATAAATATAGATGCTGACTGGACTTCTCCGGTTGAAGCAAGACGCGTTTCGATATGCCCGGCTTTGTACAGCAGGAACCCTGATGCTGTACCACTATACTTAGTAATGAAATTTTGGGGCTCGCTGTACTTTTATACGAGCGTTTCCGTCGTTCTGACCTTCTACGCATTATAAGAGCTTATACTTCAATTTTGGATCGACTGAACTCTAGTCATACTGTAACGCGCCGACTACATTTAACTTTTGACATTGGAAAGTGTTTCTAAGTCCTACTCTGCAACCGAAAAATCAAAGTATCTGGCTCATCGCTATTGCTGTGGTATATCCCATACTATTGAGGGATCCCGAGGATTTATGCTACGATTCTCTCAACTGTTTTTCGAGCCTTGAAGAAGTCGTTTATACGACGAAACACGTGTCGGCTGTCCGTATCAACAACATTCACTACCTTTCAACACAATCAAGATTGTCTTTGTCTTCTTGCTTTTTTGTACTTGGATGACTACTGTTTTCACTAGATACACAGAATGGTGTCATGTTTATTATTAAAATAACTGACAACAAGGTCAGTAGTGAAACTTGATAGTAGTTGTGCTCTTTAATTAATTAATTGCTGTTATGTGTATGGGGAAAAGGTTTTTCCATACAAGATAACACTGGATGAGTGGCACAGTGTTGTACATTGAGCACGCCCATTTACAGATTCTTACACTTAGACTTTTGGTAAACAGTACGGAGGTGCTGGCCGGTGCTTTTTCACCACTGCCATTCATGCTGTAATTGTTGGTCCTGTGGGTTGTTGGTGTGTATGGTAAAGTCCCCTAAAACAGTATAGTTGGCTCATTCAAATAAGTAAGGTGCCAAAGCTTCTTCTAGGGATCCAATAAAATCCCCCGCCGGCCCCGGAGGATGGTAAATCAGTGTCCCCGTAAAGGAGGTTTGGGCCGATAGCACAAAATGAAAGCCCAAACTCTCCACCCCCAGGAGATCAGCGAGCTCAAAAGTGGAGCAAGTCAGAGGATATTTAAAAGCTATCGCCACACCCCCCACCCCGTTTAAGACTTCTGTTGCAGTGGACCAGCGAGTATCCCTCAGGAATAGCCAACTCATCATCTGGGGCAGAAGACTCATTCATCCATGTTTCTGTCATAAACAGCACCTCTAGCCTGCCACTGCTGAGTAAATGTAAATCCAGTATTTGTAAAGCGCGAACAATTACCCAAAGGTGTCAATGCGCTGGGGGCCATCGGGAAGATTAAGCCAGCTTTTGCCCAGAGTCACATGGTGCTGGGCTGACCTGCCGCCGGCACCGGGGATCGAACTGTGAGCCCCCATGTTCTGGCGTCAGTCGCCCTGGCCGCTGTACCACACCTCTTCCCAAGTGGTGTGTTTTTACAGGGAGCGAACATTAATTAGGAGGGCATACAAATCATTAACTAGGATATCCCTTCCCGGTAAGGTAATCAGTCAGCCTTTAGTGAGGAACGGTAGGGGGAGCAGGGGTTGGGCAGTCCAGAGCGGATTTCAAATAGCACACTGGACAGGAAACCCATCCTGGGTACAACTCTAAATCCAGTGTGCTAGGGCAGGGAAAGCCTGGGCGAAGAGCCCTCCGCTCTCTACTGGAGTACCAGATACGCATGAAATTGGCCGGCGCACCGCGAGCAGCATGACTTGCGCTGGCTGTCGTTGGGTCGCTGACGGGTGAGGATGGGCTGCAGCATCGGAATATCACTGCCTACTGACCAGTTGGATTGTGCATCGGTTGTCAGAGGTGTCAGCAATCGGCGTTGCCGGCTGCCGATATTGGCATACTGATGGGGACCTGGAGTGCTGCAGACCCGCCAGCAGAGTACTGTGAGCGGCTGGTTGTGGCCTTGGTTGATTAGTGGTGCTGCGTCGGCCTGCTGAGGGGTCGGAGACCTGGCCGCGCAGTGTGCGCCCGTACAGGCGGCCGGCGCAGGCCTGACTGCCACGCCCAGGGGAGACACCAGTGGTTCCCGCAGCTGGTAGTTGGAGCCTTGACGTGATCCTGCGGCAGGAGGATGACGCTGCTCATACTGGTATTTGGGCCTCAGCGTCCTACAACCTGGTGAGCACTTTTCCCTGGGCCTGGATGGAACCGAGTGCCCCCTGACTGCCAGGGTTTGCATCACTGCGAGGACATAGAGAGGATCGCTCAGGGCATTGTTGGGTCCCGGCTTTCCCGCGGTGAGTGTCGGACGCTGCATTTTGGTACATTGTAATCAACTAGGTGACTGCATTGGCCCTCAAGAGAGACTGATGGTTAGGCGCTTCAGGTCAACACACTGCTGTCAGTGCCCCACAAAGGCGTATTCAAGTCAGTCCTCTGTGGGGATGACCGAGGAGGGACTTCAGGGTTTTCCTGCCACATGTGCAAAGACTTAATTCAGAGGGTTGGTGGAACGGGGCTGTGCCCCCCCCCCCCCTGCTCATTCACGGGGATTGTGCTGCAGGAAGTAGATGCAGATCGAGTAGTTCAGTGGTGGTGTGGGCCCGGGCAGATTGTTTGGGACGATGGCACTTGACCGATGGCACAGCATGCCGCTTCTGGAGTTGGCCTGGGCGGCCGCTTTGAATTTGGGAGCAGGCACACTGAGACCTTCAGCTCCGTCTGTGGGAGTGTGTGGTCTTCCCCCTTGCACTCTCTTACCAGTACTTCATCATACTACTTGGAGGTGTCACACTGCAGAGTTGAATCAGAGTTCTGGTGGTGGACAGTGTCTGCTCTTGAAATCAGGGAACAAACCGCCCCTGCTGCAAACACGACTCAGGGTGGTGCATCCTTTCATGGCAATGTGCGGTGCCAATACAGTCTGTACCCCCAGTTAGGAACCCCCTCTTCCTTTGTAGAGCAGGCGGAACTCCCTGGTGCCATACTCCATTCGTGATTTAGGGTGTAGGGTGTCATTTGGCTCTTCTCAGAGCAGTGGTGATGCCGGTGGTATTTCACGTAGGAGCATAATCCAAGCGCTTTTTAGTTAACCCTTGACATTGGGCTACTACTTATTATGCTACTCCTAATGTTGACGCAGAGCCCACCAGTTCCCTCCATTGGCGTAGCATGTCTATGGCATACTGTAGTGTGTCAGTTATTCTGGCATCTACTGAAGACGGTAAATGTGGACCCTGGAAGCTAAATTTAGGGATATCCCATTCATACACCTGGGGCAAGGGAGGGGGGGTTCCATCCTTGGGCAAGGTCTTGGCGTGCTGCACATAAGGACAGCGTACCCGGGGCCTCTTTTCATAAAACTAGCCTCTCCAGACCCAGCACTGCATCTCGATGTGGTCTATCATGCATTCCTGCCAGTTGACCTACTTGTAAGTTGCCCCCTACTAGGTCATTTAGTAGCGAAGTGCATTTTGATCTGTCACTCTTTAAAACTAAAATTTCTCATCTGTGCTGATGGGGACTCTTGAGGTAGTTGGCAGGGGTGAGGGACCGTGACATGCTATCACTCTGGGCCCCCGGTCCTTACTCGTTGTGTTACCCCTTGTACAGAAGGGGTATCGGCTGACAACAAGCACAACATGAAACAAAACATAGGTAGACATGCACGCAAAAACATATCTACTTTTCTATGTTTTGTTTCATAAGAAGTATCATGGCAGGAAACAAAAAACACTTTGCACCAAACTTAATTATTAAAGATACAAATATTTCTTAATACATCCTAGCATCCAGGGTGGATGATCATTACACAAACTATAAATTCCTAGAAGATCCAAATATCTTTATGCATACACATTTAGTTTGTGCATTCCTTTACATTCTCCAATTCAAAGAATACATGCTAAACCGACTACGCTATCATGCGTCTTTCTATTCTGTCTGCAGTCACAGGATGTTGGCACACTGTCCGACTTTGCTCTTGGCGCAATGCCCATAGTTTGTGCTGAATTAAAGGCTAAAAGGGGAAGTTCTATTCCACTGACATGTCCTATTATGAAAACATTTGGCAGCTCAGTAGGTTCTACTCCTGTTCCATACTCACTGCTCCTTTCATTTCAAATCCTTAAATGCTTCATCTGTGAACCCATCATTCTTTCTGTCTTGTCCCTCTGACTTGTTTATTATTCAGGCTCCGCAACTGTTGTACATCCTGCTCCTCACTTCTCCTGTCTAATGACGTATCAAGCGAGCTAGCGGGTGGAGAACACTCCAATGCTGTTTGTTCACTTTCTGTTTTCCCCCACCCCTATGTACCAGGAGATATTAATTCTTGTATTTGTAAACAAAGTACTTGGCCATTAAGGCGTGTAATACATTTCCTAAACATTCGTATTTGGCTGTAACCTGCTGGAGGTGAGATAGTAATGTATCTGAACCCCAAGAGTACACCTCGCTGGAAGTTAAATGAAACAAATCAGAAGACGCATTACATTTATCATGCATATTCTTCGTCTCTTATGCTATCTTTTACGTATGGGGGCAATTCCAAATTCTCAATTTGTACATCAGTTAATTTATCTAAAAGTTCTTCCTATTCATTTGCTTCTGTGCTGTCAAGCATTCGTTGAGAACTAGGTTTTTCGATCCCATTCTCTTCCTCTTTAGTACTTCTATCCTCTTCTAATAATACTTTTAACAAATTATATTTGTAAGTACGCAATTCCTTTTTTTTAAAAAGCCATCTCCAAAATAATGTTATTAATTGCAGGGGCCGTAATTCATTGAAGATGAGGATCATCGAATCTCTGAGGCCAGGGAAGGCTATGTGTCAGACAGGAGGGCACTCCTACACCTTCTTTTGAACACTGGCGAGTAATATCATCTAGGGCTTGATGTGTGCTTCCCAAGTCACAATTAGCAGTCAGTCGTGAACATGTTGTACAGTGTACTCTAATTGATTAAAAGCTGAAAGCCACATGTCGCAAGCTCCTTATCTATTAATTGGGAAAATACATTTCCCACATTCAGATCTAGCACCCTTACATCTGGTGGATGTCTCTTTAATTCCACCAATTCATTTTTCCTCGTGTCTCCTAAATTTCATATACTTAAAACCGGGAGACAAGAACAGGTCGGTGCATCTATTTCCTCTTGCCATCTTTCTCTACACTGTTGGCAGCTAGGGAAATTCATCGGCAGTGCAAGTTTTCTGTTGTCCCTCCTCTCTCTATTCACGATGTAACCCGTTCTATTTAGAAACATAATACCTGTTCCTGTTGTGTTACAAACTGTTCATTCACTCTAGCACAATGGAACGAAAAGGGAGTCTGTAAGACTAATTCTGCCGCTCATACCCCAGGTGACAGTAGGGGGGACAAACATCACACTCAGGAGCACCTCATGCATTCAATCAGCAAACAGCATGTTTGTTAATACCAAGCAGTGTTGTGTGTAGAACAGTCCAACATTCAAAGGACAATTCATTTGCTACTAGTTCACCATTAAAGCGTTCATAAATGAGAAGAGAGGAAAGAGAGAGACTAATAGGCGTTGAGTTGCTGGGCGACTGGCATCCTTGCAGCCGGAATGAAGCAGACCGGAAAGTAGGAAGAAATATGGTAACCAGAAATAGTTGCAAGAGGTGGTGGACTCTGCATTCACTCACATATTCATCCATGTACAAATAAGTAGGGAATTCTTCCTTAGCAGCCTAGGTGTTTTCTACCCTCACACCTTGAATACCCAAAGCCCTATCCCGGGGAGCAATGGGAGAAGAATGGTCACTGCATTTGAACAGGAAAATTCACAAGAAGAGAAAAATAATTAAACAATATAAACCATGTGGCAATACTAAAAATGACATAATCAACAGCTAAGAAAAGTAAATCACCCTAATCTCACCCTAAGCATCTTGTCATTAACCTTACCCTAATCTCACCTTAATCACCTCTTGTCACCTCCTCTTGTACCCAGTGAGTTCTGCACATGGATACATCCGGGGACCCCCTAGTAATTCGGAACTGTGGGAAAGACTGTGGGAATCGAAAATAATTGCTGTTAGCATGAGCTGAAGCCATCTTGTTTGTGGCATCCATTTTGTTAGCTATGTAATTCTTCTGTCTTCACTGTTGCTTGCTTTTCTATTCTGCTTGTGTCATCAACTCTAGTTAACTCCTTCTGTACTGAGCTAAAAGCAATGTACTGAGCAAAGGGCTGTAGCTGCTAGAATGCACCTGACTAAAGACATAACTGTCAACTGTGTCTTGCAACTGTAAGCAGTTCTGCTCCCCCTCCCACTTTGCTGACTAAGTAATATCCATCTGCCCATGTTTGTAGGTAGTTATTCTTGTGTATGTTTGTACCTTCTATTTGTAACTACATGCTTACCAGTGCAGAAAAAGCTGTATATAAGGCCTGTGTTTTGTGACTTCAATGTGCCACCTCCTGCAACACTTGAGTGTTGTTAGACGTGGTTCCACTTATGAGAAGTTAATAAAATTATTTTGAATTCCAGCTTCAGTGTTGATCTCTACTTTGTTGGTTTAAGTACCCATGGACAGAGAAGGGTGACCCCTGCACCGGTGTGCCCCTAAAATGGCACATTTCCACAGTTTGGCGCCCAACGTGGGGCTCATCGGAGACGCGGCCGCCCGAAGGAGTGGTCTTGACGGAGGAATGGAATCTTGCTGAGGAGACGTCCTGCATGAGGAGACCCTTGTCTTTGCAGACCGAAGCGACTTTTCCGGTTTTCTCGATTTGACCCTCCAGGTGGTGGCCGGTCCCGACTGAGACTTCCTTTGGCGCAAGTTTGCAGTGACCATTAGGTCGACCAGAGATCAGCAGGTGGGAGTTGAAGACTTCTGTTTGGTAAGGTCACTGAAGTGGCACTTTTGATTTGCTTGGCCAAGATTTTGGTTTGGTATTTTATTCATTTTTTGCAAAAAGTGAAGGCAGGTAATGTGGGGATTTCTCTACTTATATTTGTTTGAATGGGTATACTTGGAAGAACATGCCTGCATTTAGTAAAATACGTAAATGGTGATACGGAGCGCTCTTGAGTGTTCCGCCAGGCCAATTGGTAATTCGGCGTATTTTGGAAAAGGTCTGGAGCTAGACCCTGTTTTCTTGAACATGGAACAGTCTTTGGGCTGTTTACTTGTCTTGGTGCAGTCTCTGGATTGCTTTTGAGAGCTCTTTTTGTTTGTAAATATGATTTACAATTGGTTTGGTTTGAGTGCAGTCTGTGGGCTGCCTTTTGTTTTTGTCCTGTTGTTGATTTGTGGTTTGATTGTGTGTTTG
Source organism: Calotriton arnoldi (assembly GCA_963921515.1). NCBI lineage: Eukaryota > Metazoa > Chordata > Amphibia > Caudata > Salamandridae > Calotriton > Calotriton arnoldi. The sequence continues at coordinate 684,774 of CAWUFW010006382.1, read as the reverse complement.
AGTGTCTGAGGTTTGTGGACTGACACCGGTGGTCATGCTTGTGAAGTACTTGTTTGAGTGAGTAGCGACTGTGCTCTTTGTGTAAGGATGGCTTGCCTTAGCAAGCTGTGTTGTGTTATGAGTGTGTGGTCCCTTCTTGAAAATGTCTGGAATGAGCTCAATTTGGTTTGTTGTCGTCATTGTGTTCTGCAGATGCCATTGGAAGAATTACACTTTAAATTTTGAAGAATGAATAAATAATAATACATAAATAACAATATGGTTTGATCAGAAATACTAGTAACAATGTACATTCGTTTTGACATAGGAAAAGTGCAACTTTGGAAAAATGTAAAGAAAAATTCGCGTTTAAATTACACAGTGCTGTGTATCTCTGTGCTTAAAGAGACACGTATTTTAAAAGTGCATGTAGGAATGTGCTCTCCCCCTCTATGAAACAGAAGGAGGGTTTGTTTCTGGCAGGCTTGCTCTGGCACTTCGACCTTGGAAGACATTCCGAAGGAGGGGGCGGGAGCGTAGAGAGAGAGGGGAGGCTCTGCTTATTATTTTTGGCAAAAGATCAGGCAGGTTCTATGAAGCCATAAGAGAGAAGGAGGGGCAGCAGCGTCTGTGGGCCATGTACAGCTCCTGACACAGAGAACAGCTCTGCCATGCATACAGAATAATGGTTTCAATTTAAGGTTGCTGTGCTAGGGCCAGATGAGGAGGCAATGAAATAAAGTTTGCATTAATGCACCATCATGTTAAACAGCACAATAGCTAAAGGAATTGGTAGTTGGTCATTGGATTAATGTTTTCTAGTTAGCTCAATGTGCTTGTACAGCAAAATTTACAAAGTGGTACAGTCCAATAGTATTGGACATGGCCTGCTGGTGTGGTTTCCCCTAGCTATTTACCTCCTACAAGTCTGTCCGTGCCCAGCTGCCAAAGGGGTAACTATTGTCGACAGGAGGTCACCTGCTTAGGTTACCTACTGTCGAAGGGGGGTAGGAGACTAGCTCCAGGGCAAATTAAGGGTAAGCAAAATTAAGTAACACACTGTGTTTGGTATATGTATTATTGTGTCCTTTTTTCTTGGTTTATGTGCCTATTATGTGTATTATTGTGAGCTATTCTGCGTGGGGCAGCTTGTTGTTGTGTACTCTCTCTCGCCTGCCTGAGCTGTCTAGGAACGGCCATGAGACAATCGGTTGGGGTCGTTTTAGTCATTCATTTCACAGGATGCTGTGAATATGTTCTTGAATAAATAGAGACAAAGCACCTCAACAGTGCACGTCTAATTGGCTATTAAGTAATGCTGTTTGAACAAATTGTTAGAATTAACAAAATGAATAAATAAATACGCCATGTTACTACCCCTCTTTTCTGTAAACTGATGAAATTGGAATTGGATAAGGATGAAAGGATGGGTAGAATAGACTGATGTTCCCTTATTTGACCTTTAAGGGGAACTATATGTTGGTGGTTTTTGTTCCAAATTCCCAGGTGGTAACACCATTATTGTTTGTTTTTGCAGCACTACATAAGTCACAGAGGCATCACGAATCCCTTATCAGTTAGTCTATGTAATCGAGCTGACAGCCCTTGCTAGAGTTGGTGGATAGGTTTCTCCCCTGAATATGATGTTACATGGCCAGGATCGTGGAAAGTATGGTGCACATGGTGCACATGGTTCACAATGCTAGGAAAGATGCCCATATGCCCTTAGGACACATTTTTAAGAACAAAATGTTCTTTGCTTGTTTTCTTGTCTGCCACAAACAAGTTCTGCTGGAAAATTCATGTACCTACTAGGTTATGTTTAATTTATCAGTTATTCATGTAATATGGATCTCTGTTACATTCACAGTTTTAGAGTTTCCCGCTACACCTATAATGGTGGAGAGGTGTGGTGCAGCGGCCAGGGCAGCTGACTTCGGAGCACAGGGCCCACGGTTCGATCCCCGGCTCCGGCGGCAGCTCAGCTCAGCACCATGTGACTCTGGGCAATAGTTCACTTAATTTCCACGACGGCCCCCAGCGCCTTGAGCCCCGTAAGGGTGAGTAGTTCGCGCTTTACAAATACGGATTTAGATTTAGATTTAATATGAGAGCATGGTCATAAGCGCAAAACATGGTGCTTCTTATGCAAGGAAAATAATTTTAGAGGTGTCTGCAGTTTTGCACAATAATGAAGGTTCACAAAGTAGAAGAAGTACAAGTTTGTTAAAAGAATAGTTGTTTTGAAATTCCTTTTCGTTTTTAGGTTCTTCAGATGAATAATAAAGGGGCGTTTCTGAAATTGAATATTCTCTTTTGATTGATTATTTGTATGTTTTGTCTAAAGATTTCCGTTCTGTTCACTAACCGATATCTGCTGCCCTACAACCATTGCCAGAGGGGCCAGGATATCAGATCCATCCAGGGGACTAAGCGCAAGTCAAATTTGGAGCCAAGGTGAAGGAACCCAGCCCAGGTGTTGCTGGCCACTATAACAGCGGTGAAGGTGGAAGGCCGGAAGAAACGTGTACCCCTACCACTGTCGGATAATTCTTGGGTGAAAGACAGGGTCACAAATCAGGACGGAGAGCTGATTCCTTGCTTTGTTTCTTTTTTTGATGCCTAGCTAAGAGAGGCACAGACCGTAAACAAGAGCAAGGAGGTTTTGCCTGAGGGGACCCGCTCTGAAACAAGGGTTGCTTCAGATACTCCAGTTTCTGTGCATCAGGCCTCTGAGTCCCGGTCCCCAAGTGAATGCAAGTCTGCACCTTTGTTTGCTGATAAGGAGGTGCCTGGGCACACTAGGTACAATCTGCGACCCCGACAAAAGAGCAGTGCGCCAGCAGGGCAACACAGGAGTTGGGGAAGGACTAGAGTTTAGGGTACAGGTGCTGTCTCTGGTGCCTGTTAGATTAGAGTGAAAAATACTGGTGCACTACCTGAGACACTGGACAGGATCATTGAGGGTGATTGCCCTATCCAGAAAGAAAGACTTTTTCCTTAAGCCTGGGCTGCGATTGTTTTTCTGGGTTGCAAGTTGTGCAGCTCCACCGTGGGAGAGTCAATACTTGATGAATGATGAGAGCCTGCCTGTGAGGCTCAGACGGACACAGGGAGAAGACTTCCCTCTGGCTGGTTGTACAGTGGCTTCAATTCCCCAAGTATTTTTTGTTTTTTTGTTAGCAATGTACCCTTTTGGTCATCCCATGAGATACATCAGGACTCAGGAACTTGGACTTTGACTGGATGACGATGGAACATGTTTACTGTATGGGGCTGGAAGCTATTGTCAGCCCTATGTATATTTTTTGCGATTCTTTTCACCTGTTGCCTATGAATCCAATGTGGCCCGATGCTCTGTTCCCTTTGTATTTCTACCTGTACCTCATTTATACCGACTAAACAAAATATCAAGAATGTAAATGTCCGCCTAGCAATGGACCAGGAAATTAATGAACTCATGAGAATAGATGTACAGGATATCTTCCATGCCCCTTCTAAGTCGTAGAAATGTCTTCAGCCAATGCTAAAAGGGCCGTCTGAGGGAATCGAAAATAATTGCTGTTAGCATGAGCTGAAGCCATCTTGTTTGTGGCATCCATTTTGTTAGCTATGTAATTCTTCCGTCTTCACTGTTGCTTGCTTTTCTATTCTGCTTGTGTCATCAACTCTAGTTAACTCCTTCTGTACTGAGCTAAAAGCAATGTGCTGAGCAAAGGCCTGTAGCTGCTAGAATGCACCTGACTAAAGACATAACTGTCAAATGTGTCTTGCAACTGTAAGCAGTTCTGCTCCCCCTCCCACTTTGCTGACTAAGTAATATCCATCTGCCCATGTTTGTAGGTAGTTATTCTTGTGTATGCTTGTACCTTCTATTTGTAACTACATGCTTACCAGTGCAGAAAAAGCTGTATATAAGGCCTGTGTTCTGTGACTTCAATGTGCCACCTGCTGCAACACTTGAGTGTTGTTGGACGTGGTTCCACTCATGAGAAGTTAATAAAAAATGTATTTTGAATTCCAGCTTCAGTGTTGATCTCTACTTTGTTGGTTTAAGGACCCGTGGACAGAGAAGGGTGACCCCTGCACCGGTGTGCCCCTAAAAAGGCACATTTCCACAAGACATCAACCGCCAGAGGGCACCGCTGGTAAAAAGTAAATCCCACAGCTGACAGCAGGGACAGGTCAATTTCAGCAGAGCACTCCCTGCTAATCCGGAAGGACCACCACTGTACCCCACTGGCCAGTACAACTCACAACACACAGAGAATACCAAAATCTCGCAAAACATTGCACAACCTGCACATGACCACACCCGGAAATCTTACAAAACAATCCGCAATCTGCACATAGATATGGGATAGCCACCAGTGTGTATGCGCAGTCAATCGCCTGGGGCACATAGCAGCTCGAAATCAAAAAACGCCCTCCCCAAGGATCTGGGGCTCCCCCTTCTCCCATCCAAACCCTCACAGTAACCGCCCAGGCACCCAAGCGAAGGGATTCTGACCGTCAGAAACCTTCTCATCGTAGGATGTCATTTGGCTTAAGCACCAAGTGAGGGTCACCTTACTGTCAGGAACCATCTCGGTACAAATCGCATCACATGGTGCCTGGAGGTCAGTGTGTCAGGAAGGTGAAACATTAAACACTGCAAGAAAAATATCACGATTTTACAATATTAAATCTACCAGGATATACTGAAGTAAAGCTGCGTATGAAACCCACAGTGACACCACATGTGTCTGAAAAGCAAAATGCGCAAGACCGATAGTGGGAATAATAACTAGGGTGCGTGACACTTAGTCTGCAGCAATGGAGCAGAGGAGGGCGCGAATGACCGGAGTCTCAAAGCACACGGGCAGTGAGGGCAGATAGACCTGTCATGTCAGAGGCCTCGCAGCGACCATCCACCTGATCCAGAGTGACCACCACCAAAGGACACCACTCCCAGGACCGCAAATCTCCACCAAATGTTGAAGTTAAATAAAATAGTCACAGACACAGGTGAATTTCAAAGGCAGCTTTATAAAGTGAACACGGGGACAGATGGCATAGAAACCAAGTGTCCTAATAGCAGACATTCAGCACAATCCTTTATTCCTGCAAATCAGAAAAAGTGGTGCCAATAGAATCACAAGTACAAGAGAACTTCTCGGCAACTAGGAACCAATACATATCACATGTCCATCTTCAGACTTCACGTTACTCAATTATTAGCTACAGAGCCAATCAGAAGAAGCTAATCGTGCTTGCCACCTGCATGATGGTGGTGTTCGCCATCCCCATGTGTCCAGATTGGGAAAATAGGGTTTTTTCCAAGCTTAAGCAATGCTGTAACCAATCAGAGATAAATAATTTGTCTCATCTATATATGATTTGGTAACGGTGTCTGCGGCGGGGATAGCGAAGTAATGCATAGCTGCAAGTAGTGTCCTTAAGCAAGCCTTGTGTTACAAGCTGTTTACTAGAAAAGGGTGCATTGGTTCACCGAAGGTCACTTGGCTATTTGCACACTTTCTGTAGGTCCTGTCATCATTGAGTATCATAGATCTGATGAAAGCAAAATGGATTCTTGAACTAATCAAAATGGATTTCACAAGGCTCAACTACTAAAGTCACTAAATAACCCTGAGCTCAACCCTCTAATAGCTATGGCACAGAGCAGTCTGACTTAACTTAGAGGCAATGTGCAAAGTATTTATGCAGAACCAAAACAGTAATAAAGTCAAAACTCAACACAAGAAAAATCTCAAACCAATTTAAAAGAACAGAGTAAATTTTAATAAATAAAATGACAGCTAAACGATACAAATCCAGTAAGAGAAACCGATTCTTTGACTTTCTTACTTTTTAAATAAAAATAGTGCCAGAAAGCGTTAACCGCTAACCGCTGCTGTAAATTAATCGTAGTATACCAAGACTTCGGCGTGATTTGAGGTCGCCATGATGGAGCATGGGTCAGATACAGGGTTGAGGGAGGATTTAGACCTTGGGACTTAGTGTCAAAAATGAAAGGCCAAAGTTTTCAACATGGCAAGGTAGCAGGCTGTAGCCGAAATGGGCTCCACGAGGTCTGATAGCCATTGGACTCTAAGACGCAGTGAAGTTGTTGGTCTGTGGCGGGAAAGTTCAGAGCGGGAGAAATTTGAATATCATGCTCAGGAAAGGCCCCTTGCCAGCTGGATACTTTTGGCACTTTCGCCTGGTCAAGATTTTTTCATTTGCACTTGGTCACTTTTTTTGGAACTCTGATTCCTCCACTGGGGCAAGGCTGCAGCCTTAGCCATAGAGGGCTCCACAAGGCTGGATACTGTCTCCCCAAGGTCCCACTGCAATGATTTGCTGTCACAAAAAAGCTCTGAGTAGGAGTAAACCTAAATGCTCAGCGACAACGCGCCCTGGTTGGATCTCCTTTGCAAGTTTGTCCCGGTCCTCCAGAAGTCTTTGGAGCCAAACGGTTCTAAGTCCCATGTTTTCAGGAGTGGTAGAAGTTCACCCAGACCCAGCCAGGGGTTCCAGGACCTCAGGAACAGCACCTGGGGATCAGGATTCACTCCATCAGATGCCACCAACAGGGCCCAAGGCAGGTTGAGTTGATGTGTCCCTGTAGCTTAAACAAGACGTAAACCTTATGACCCATGGAGTCCACTTTTTTGCAATGGTTACAGTATAGGTAGTGGTTTATTTGTTGGAGGCCGACAGGGTCAACAGGGTCAATAAAAAGGTCATGTGGAGAGCAGTGACGGAAGTGAAAGTCTAAACAGCAGATGGCCGCTGGGCAGGTGACCATCTGTGATCTAATATTACACCTTGCTCACACTAATTGATATCTGCACTCTAGACACAAACTTGTGTGTGTAGAGAGACACAGGAGTGCAAATTTTGCCTGGTGAGCTCAGGCTGGAACTAAGAACACAACAGTAACGCAATTTTTCTCCCCATTTCACCCTGTGTTCTTCCTACCCCACCTTGTTTTTGTGGGAACTTTAGGCCTCTCATGAGGCAATGCCGGCATGCACAGCTGTATGTTGCCAGCAAGCCTTTTACCAAGCGGCACAAGGGCAAATCCCGCTTTACCACTGGGTTGGTATATAGTTGAAGTTAAGGTGAAAGTAAGGGGTGGTTTAATTAGTGCTGTGTGTTTAGTGGAAGTGTCATTTCAATTCTGGAGTTTTTGGGGTGTGTTTGGGGGTAGGATAGAACTGCTCTGGGACATGGTTAGTAGGGGCTATGTTAGAACATAGATGGTGCTGACAGTGGCATAGTGTGGTTAGATTATCTTTTCTTGTGTGTTGGGCGGGCAGTAAGGAGCTACTAGGGCATAGGGTTAGTTGGGGTCAAGTGTAGCCATAGACATAGTTTAGTGAAGGAAACTTTTACAGTCCCGGGAATGGGGTAGGACGATGTTGTTTGGGTTAGGGATTCTAGTGTGCGGTGGGTTATATTTGATCCTAGTTTAATGTATTGATATATTTATTTTACTTTTTAATTCCAGGTAACTGATTTTTGAAATGTGTGCATCTATGTGATAACTCATTATGAACTTACTGTAGTGTGTAAGTATAAAAGGGCCTGCAGTGATGGTCAGTTGTGATGCCTCTCTTTTCTTGCTGCACATGTGGGCGATGGAGCATGGCTGACATCTACTCTGGTGGGCGCTGATGTCTTGGTGGATATATAAATACAAGATTGATACCTTAAATACTATATCTTTATATAGAAATATCTAATAAGTGCTATAACAGTGATATGCTTCCAGACTATCTCTGTGCCTCAGACGTATAGATGGACCTCTGACATTCCTGGTTTTGAAACATAAATAATATGAATGTGATTGATGTTATTTAAGTTTTGACAGTCTTGTTCTCTTCTCTGTAAAGGCAGCCAGCAACCTTTTTGTTTCTGTGAGTATGTGCTCTCTAATGCTTTTAAGATATTTCTTGAACTGTAACATAAACAAGCATTCATCGGGTCTCTATAGTTCACACTGACACCATTGAAACACCCCTAGAAGTACATACCTCTACGTGAAATACAATGTATGCGTCATGAAAATATCAATAGTCTTTGAAAATCTCCCAGGTTTTCACAGATTCTTGCAACAAAAATATCAAACGTCTTTAAAGATGACAATCTCCAAGGTGTTCACAGGGTCTTACAACATGGCCATTGCTTCAGTGATAAAGTATTGCAATCGTCTAGCGAAGACACTCTCGACCGTGAGGAAACTTGTACCCTATCTTCGAAAATGGCTGCTTCCATTTCTAAACATCATGCGATTTTTGTGGCTACTTGGGAAACATGTGTCTGAATATGCGTACAGGCACCTCTAAAAGCATTCACTTGATATGTGAATCATCTTGTCATGTGGCATGAATATTCTGAGAACTGCCTGTCTTTTCTTCCCTAGAGCGAGCATAGTACTTGTGAGTCCTGAGTATTTGGGCCTGCAGAGAGTGGGAAAGGAGGTTTGTACCACAGACGATATTATTCTTTGATGTGGATTCAAATATTCGTATATGTCATCAAAATGGCGCGGGGCATTGCATGCCTGATCTCAAGCAACTTAAACTGACGCTGAGCTGGTTGCATTGCACCCTGCTTCTTCACAGTGAAATAAGAAGCATGTTCTCAGTCAATCTCGCAGACCATCCTCGCCAAGCTTTTGTCTTCTCGAACAAGTTGCAACATCAGATCCTGATCCTGATCCTGCAGAGACAATTACAGTTCAGCTCACCTTCCAAGTCTCCGGGATGACAGTGTTTCCTGGGGACCCTTTGGTAGAGACTGAGACATTCAAACTGTGCATCAACTCCTTGCTTGGCCACAAACCTTCGCATTTTTCCAAGATGTGGGTCCATATTTGGATTCTGACAAGTACAAACCACTGCACTGCTTTGCATCCCTCTGACTCAATGGAGGAAACAGTCCTAAACCTGAATTGGGAGCACTGTGTTAAGACACGTGCAGACAGTGCACCATCCTTTGCTGCAGCATTCCTGTATTTTGATTTGAATTAACATTTAATTCCACACAGTATTTCTTTTTAGATGAGCCAGAAAATATTACTTGTACTTTGCTAACAAGGCGCACGCTTGAGTATTATTCATTGTTTATTGAGTCTTATGGAGCGGGTGGTTAGGATATTTCTTAAAATACTGTCTCTTTAAAAAGCTGATAGCATTCGGAGTCTTGGTATTTATGAGTATCAGAAACACTCTTTCTACATGCATCTTTCTTTATAAATCATACAGTCCAACAAGTTACGAGCATAGGCTTGGCGTCTTGGCAACACAACAGAACTACTTACATTTCCATAACTGGGTTTGTGGTAGGAATTTATCTTTTTCTGTGTTGCAGACTATGCTAAATAATGATACTTTCAGTGGTTGTACATGTGCATCCAGAGGAATGGAGGTCTGGAACACCTAGTCTAACAGAGGCTTTAAAAGGTTCCTCGATTAGTTTCTAGGTCCCTTAGTGAGTTGACTCATCCCCAGGTATTCAGTGTTAGACATGGTGACCCACAGTATTGGTACACTTTATAAGAATTGTTATGAAGTACCTTCTATCACATATTGATCCTTTAACTGAACGGAGGGAGGTGAAAAAATGTCGACCGGGGTCGACTAGGATGTTGAGAAATAGATACAAAAATGTAGGAAGTATTATCATTTTAATAAGGGAGATGCGGCCAGCCATGGTCAGGGGAAGCGCAATCCATCTAGTGATACATCTAGTAATACGTTCCATCGCACATCCATAATTGAGTCTCATCAGCTCTTCGCGGTCTGTCGTAATACGTATTCCTAAGTACTTTGCATCATCAGAGCACCACTCGATGGGGAAGTCTGTTTCGAATGGTGTGGCTGCAGCGGTAAGTGGGAAGATCTGGGATTTGACCCAGTTGATATGGATGCCGGATTGGCCGCCGAATTTGACGAATTCTCGAAGTAACGGATTGAGATTTTGATGCGGCTCCCTAATATATAGGGTGACGTCGTCAGCGTAAAGGGAAATGAGGATTGGGCGGAGAAAGCAACAAAGGCCTTTTTCGTGATGATGTTGCCTGATATTAGCTGCCAACGGCTCCATGGCAAGGGCGAAAAGAAGGGGTGACAGTGGACATCCCTGCTGAGTGCCACGGGAGAGGGAGATCGAGGGGGAGACATGCCCGTTTATCAGTACTTTTGCTTTCGGTGAAGTATAGAGAAGTCGGATCCAGGCCAAAAAACCCACAGGGAGTCCCATACATTGCAATATAGTAAATAGGTAGTCCCACTCCACAGAATCAAAGGCTTTGGTGGCGTCAAGAAATACCGCCACCAGAGCCAATTTCGGGTCAACAGCTTGAAGGATCGAGAAGAGCGTCCTAAGGTTGTGAGAGGTCGCCCTACCCGGGATGAACCCGCTTGATCCGGTAGAACGAGATTCTCCATTAGGAGATTGAGACGGTTTGCTATGAGTTTAGCAAGGATTTTTGCGTCAGAGTTTATTAGAGAAAGGGGCCGATAGGATTCACATTGGTCAGCAGGTTTGCCTGGCTTCAGTAACGAGGTGATTAGTGCCTCTCTCATCGAAGCGGGCAGTATTTGAGTCTCCTGAGCCTCTAGAAACACTTCTTTTAACACTGGAAGAAGTTGATCAATATAGGTTTTGTAGAAATCTGCCTGATTTCATTTGCATGATGGCTTCGCGAAGTTCGTCGTCCTCGAATGGTGCCGCCAAAAATTCCCGATGGTGGTCACCCAGCCATCCCAGCGCTATCTCCTTAAGGTAGTGAGAAAAATCAGGGGAAGAGGTGCGGCGCGGGCTATACAGATCGGCATAGTATGTAGTAAAAGTATTTAAAATTTCGAGACTGTCCCTGTCGTATACCATCTCCATCAACCACATCCAAGATATAGTTAGAGAAGCGGGGTTGTCTAATATCATTCGCCGGGTCGCTCGCCCTCACCGTACCGACGGGCAATAAAATATTTGCCTCTAAATTTGACTTCCCGATCTGCAGTGGTAGTGTAGTCTGTAATTTCTTCCCGGAGTGTGGCTCTCTGTGCACCGGACCCCGTACCCCACATTTCGGCCTCTAGTTGCTTTATCTCAGTTTCCAGGCATCCCAGATTTCTGCGGATATCTTTGAGTACCCCAAAGCTCTTTGACATGCATGAACCGCGAATAGTGGCTTTAAAAGCCTCCCAAATAGTGCCCACGTGGGTAACCGAGCCCTTATCTCTGGCAAAAAAGTCGGTAATTTCCTCTCCAATTTCAGCCTGAAAGACAGTGTCCAGCAGTGCCTCCGGCACTAGTCTCCAACAGCATGGGGTAGCAATTAAGTTAGGGGGGGCTATCTCTAGGCACACCGGCGCGTGGTCCGAGTATGTGCGAGCCAAATGCTCTGCCGAGTGGATCCAAGGAACCACCCCCGGGGAGCATACCCAGTAATCGAGCCTCGACCAAGTCGAGTGCCCAGCTGTATAAAAGTGCCCTTCCTGTCGGTTGGATGTACGTATCGCCACGCGTCAACGAGTCCGTGATCAAGAAATAATCCAGAAAGGGTGTCTTGGGTGTTGGTGTAGTGGTGAGGAAGGGGATTGGATCGATCCATGGATGGGCGCAGGGTAGTGTTAAAGTCTCCGCCCCATATGACGTGAGTGGATCCCACCTTGAGTATCTGTCCCCAAAGAGTAGTGAAGTAGTCTTGGTCATCCGTGTTAGGGCCGTAACAGCAAGCTAGGGTGACCGACTGTGTGCCCAGCGTACCCCAGAGCAGGCAGCTCCGACCGGAGGGATCGCTAAATGTGCCCCCTAGTATGAAGGGCGTATTTTTCTTTACCAATATAAGTGTGCCTCGTGATTATGTTGAGTAGGAGGAGAATACTCGGGCAGAGGCCCATTGGCTACCAAAACAGTTAGGGCGTCGGGGATCGATGTGTTTCTTGAAGCATTGCAATTTGTATATGATGTCTATCAAGATACGCTAATATTTGTCTCCTTTTACGAGTGTCACGTAGGCCTCTGACATTCCATGTGATCAATTTGATGCGTAGTTGTTCAGCGTGAGTTGCCATTATAATTGTGTCGTACGATTCTGGTGATTATGATAGTGCGTATATGTTCTGTGTCCATACCTACAGGTATTGACATGTCTGTATGCTGTTGTTTAAAATACATAACAGTAAAATCTAACATACCCGACTCCCTCCCCCCGCTAAAAACAACCTCAACGTGCCAGCATTGCCGCAACTGGCGAACACCCGTGCCACCCCCACCCACAACAGCACCCCAAACATGCCGGTACTAAGTCGCCCACCCAATACCATCAAACAACAAGGCCATTGTATCGTAGCCAAATAAGGCCAGAAAAGCAATAAAAAAAAACAACAATAAGAAACATAGAAATAGGGACAGTGTGGGGGATCTCCCATAAGGAGGGGGGCGCTAGTGGGCCATAAACCTTCCCGTTCCCAACCTCTAGCTGCGATGCAGTCCCCGAATGTCACAGAGTGACGGGGGGCGGGGGTAGAGAGGTGGGGGGGGGGGAAGGGTGCTTGGCGGTGTATGGTGCAAGTCTACCAGTAGAAGAAAAAAAAAAAAGTACTAAGTTATTAACCACAAGTATTGTTCAAAGCCCAAAGGGGCACTTAGCTGTCTGTGACCATCTCGTAGAAGAAGAGTTCCGTCTGAGGGTCTATAGGGGCCCCATTAGGGAAGGGCCGGATGCTGCAAATCCCAACTTCGTAGCAATCCAGTTCAACAAAATCATCAAGAGCAGGAGGATCATCACTGTGCAGTTCAGCTATGTCCACGGAGCCTCGGTCAGTCCAAGGATGGGGAAGGGGATCTGGAAGCACCATCCTGTCTTGGCGAACGTCGTTGGTTGGTCTTCAGAAAGTCCTCCACTTGTTGCGGATTCATGCAGGAGATGTGTTTGCCATGACTTGAAATCCGAAGTCGTGCAGGGTACATGAGGGCATATTCTATTTGAGCCTTGCGCAGTTTCTGTTTGACGGGGAGGAATTTGCGGCGCGCCTCCTGCACTGCCATAGTGAAGTCCGGATATATGCTGAAAGTAGTACCTTCAAATTGCAGTGGTTTCTGTTCTCGGGCATTCTCCAGTGCCGCATCACGGTCTCGATAATTCAAGAGACGGGCTACAATGGGTCGCGGAGTTTCGCCCGGTGGAGGCCGGGGCCCAAGGGAGCAATGGGCACGTTCTACCACCAGCTGCGGCGAAAAAGAGTCTGCACCGAAGGTACCGGTCAGGAGGCGTTCAACATAGTCCTCCATGCGCCCCGTATTTGTGCTTTCAGGAATGCCTATAATGCGAATATTGTTCCGGCGGCTCCTAGCTTCTATGTCTTCATTTTTGGCCGCTATCACTTTGTACAGTTTGTCCATTTGCGACATCTGTTTTTGCATCTGTACGGTGGTATCTTCGTTCTCGGATATGCGGCGCTCAGCTTCTTTCAGCTGCCCATCATGTTTGTCGACTTTCTGGACAAGGAAATCTAACCGGCTGTTCATCGTGTCCATTTTGCCGGAGAGGTTAGTGAGGCAGTGCTGAACGGCCATGAGTAGTGTCTTCACGTCATCTTCTGAGGATGGCGAGGGAGCTGATGCCTGGTCTGTACTGGCCTGCCCGGAATCCGCAGAGGTGGATCGTGTAGTGGCTTTTTTGTTTTCAAAGGTAAGCCTAGGTTGGCGCCCATCAGGTTTCCCCATTATCTTCCACAATTTGTTTAGATACCACAGTGGTATAGATGGGCAGGTGTCTTCTGACTGGCGGCTGTCAAGGCGTGGATGCAGTGTTGTCGGTCAGGAATGCGCGGGCTCGTCGTGGGCAGCACCCTCAGGTAATAGATCGATCGAGAGCAGCGTACCAGTACCAACCCTCTCCGGGTCTCAAACGGCTGCGTCTGGTCTCGTGTGCGGCATTTCACAGCCCAACTGCCTCCTCTGTGCTTCCTAGCTTCAAAGAAGCGATCAGGGTGCTGGTGTGCGATTATGTGTGGGCCTTGGACACTGCGGGCCGCGCCACCGCCAACAGGCCCAGTCTGGGAGATGTACAGTACACAGGGCGCCGAGCGCCGCCAGGTCCAACGGCGATCTCACGAATGTAAAGGAGTGGCCTTATGGTGTCCTGTAGATAGGGTCAAGTGACTCTCTCAGGAAATCAGGCAGGCGGGCAGAGCCGTGGGACGTCCCTTGGTGCGCTATGGGCTATGGACGAGGCAGGGCAACAGTGTCCATGCAGTATTGAAGCAACCAGCCAGCCTGCTAAGATGGCGCCATCCTCGACGTGGTGTGCTGGGGAGATATGTGGTATGCACGCCCCGTAAGTAACGCTCAGTCCACCTGCCGTCAGGGGCACACGGGGGTGGCACAGTGGGCGGCAGCAGTCCCAAGGCGAGTGCGTGAGCTCGTGTTGGTTTCACCGCGTATGTTAAGTAGTGGTAGGAAAAAATGGCGCGACCCCAACAGCAGAGAATGCACCCCGGGCGGCGGGCATCTCACTGCGTCTCCTCCGGTGTCCAATTCCCGCGCCGCTGTATGTCACGTCGGCAACCTCAATAGGGAGCGATCCGGTGGGGAGCAGGTCTCCACATGCGGAAATGGGCAGAATAATTGGGCCGGGTGCAACCAGGGCCCTCCGCCACGGGGAAACCTCGGGGCTCGAGTGACGGCGGCTGCCATTCAGGGCTTCAGGCACTCCGTCCCCGGTGGTCGCTGCAGTTCTGGAAGCAGATTTAAGTAGCTTCTGGGGCCGGGAGAGCCGCGATTTTTTTCCCCAGAGGTACCGGATGGTTTAGGGAACAGATAGATAGTGGCACATCTTGGTTTGGTCAGTAGAGTTAAGGATAAACAGCGGATTTAGTCGCCAAGCTTCCCGAGCCTCACAGGTGTGCGGCCATCTTGGATGTGCGCCACCTAGCGCCCCCCGCATTTTCATACCAAACATGAAATACAAATGTAGAATTGCAAAGGCATAGTAATACTGAAACATAATGGGATGTACAAAATGCTTGGTACGTAGAGAAGAGGTACAAGAACACCCGGTCAATCAGACAATTTTCAGGAAAACATGAGAAGGAAGTGGTAAGCTGTAGTAACGATTTTACACGAAAGTAGCTTGAAGTGAAATCTTCTTTATTGTAGAACAACCCCGCAGTTAACATCCATCTGCTGCTCAAAAACACTTAGGGTCTGATAACGACTTTAGCGTTGTGGCAGCGGGGCCGCCACACCACAGCTCCGCTGCCACACCTCTTAAAAAGGCACCACAATAGGAGCGCCAAAGGACGTTCCTGCACGACATGGAATCTGCAGTCCATGCCGTACACGAAAGGTGGTGAATGCACACAGTGGGGGAACATGCATCCCATGGCCCTGAGGACACAGAGGGCCCAGTAGGGCACCCTTTGTTTCCTCACTGCCATAGTTTTCATGTCTGGCTCACCATCCTGAAAACTGTAGCAGTGAGGAAACTCAGAATATGCTTGGCGCACCGCCAGCATATTCCAGGGCCAGACTGCCGCCCCACTGCAGAGCGATCGGGGTGGTCTTTTGGAGTTGGGACCGCGGCACTCAAAATGCAGCAGTCGGACCGCCAGTGCAGCAGTTCCCGCGACTTCACCGCGAGTACGCCGGTCCTATGGACTGCCATACTCTTAATCAGGCCGTTAATCTCTCTGTGCCTCCCAACATTCTAACCCCTGTACATAAATACTTAGGATATAGAACACAGCCTATATAAACACTCTAAAATAAAGTGCATACAACATTCCACACTATACTACACATCAGCGTCACTTTTCTAAATAACTAAATAGACCGTTATTAATAGTGACAACAAACCAAATACATGGAGTACAGTTTCTTATTTACACTCATATATTTCTGTATTTTTAGGTTTCCTTATTCTTCTTCCAAAAGTACTGACTTTGTCACTTTCTTCATGTACAGAAGAAGTACCAATTTATTTTCTTAATTCAGCACTTTTTGAATTGGAGGAAGATATTTGGTCATCAGAGAATGATCAACCTCCAGAAACGTTCCACCTCACGATTAACAGTTTGATCAACACATTCCTTCTGCTGCTTGGCTAAAGCAATCCGACTCATTTGCCAAATGTTACCATCGTCAAATACTGCAGTGTTGTTCATCACCCTAACAACTTTCTTTGGTGAACTAAACCCGCTCTTACCTTTCGCAATTCTCTTGGCATATTCAACTCAAACCCACTGACCAACTTTAAGATTCACTTCACACACACCATAATTAGTCAACATATTTCTTGTTCTTACGTTGAGAAGATAAGATGCCATTCTTTACCTCTTCCACCCTCCACTCCACTATTCTAATTCTTTTCATACATCCAGGATTTACTTTAGAGTGGGGGACTCTACCTCTTAAATCGAAAGGACTCTCACCGATAGAATCGTGTGGAGTTACTCTGTAAGCCATTAACATCCTCTTTACTTCTGCATTCCTTAATAACTCTATTAGCTCTCTCAGTAATGCCATTTCCACTGGGAGGATAAAGTGCAGTACATTTTTGTTCACTACCAGCAAATTATAAAAAAATTCTCATCTCTTCAGATTTAAACGGAACACCATTGTCCTTCAAGATAGTCGCAGGAAAACCTTCTATCAAAAACACTTAGGGGCTGATTATGATGCGGCTCGTAAAGGCTCTGACCTGCGGTCGAATCCTTTACAGCCGCATCGTAATGGGCCATTTGGTTTCCTTTCCGACCGCCTCATTACGATGTAGGCGGTCGGAAAGGAAACCGGACAGTCATTCCGTCTGGCTTCCTGCCAGTCTGAATGCGGCCTGTAATCTCAAGGGCGGCTCTTTCCGCCCTTGAGATTACGATGACAGTTTCCGACATGGTTTCCATGCCGGTCTGTCCGACATGGATACCATGTCGGAAAGCGTCTTTGTGGGACACCAACAGGGCCCCTTTGGGTGCACGGCCTCCTGTTGATCCCTGCACCTTGTGGCCTGTACCTTGAGGTGCCTGCCACGGGGTGCAGGGATGAACTGCACCTCCCATTACACTATTAGAGCATACATTCGGCCGGTTTACAGCCAGACTGCATGCTGCCATAGTAAAACGAAGGAATGCGACCGAACAGTGTTTGGTCGCATCCTAATCAGGTTGTCTGGACCACCGACTGGGTGTCGGTCCATCCCATGACCGATGTGGTGTCGGGCAGAAGTGAGTCCGCCCGACATCGTAATGACCTCACTAGTCTAAGAACTTAGTCACAGTTTTAGAATCGGTTTCATTAACTAAACTTAACTGAATCCATCTTGAAAACGTGTCCACTAAAACAATGATGCTTTTGCAACTATCATCATGCCACATAATGAGTCCCATAATATCCAATGCCACATCCTCCCAAGGTAAATCAGGACATCCGAAAAAATACATAGGTGGAGTCAACGTCTTTTGGGATTCTTTTCGGCCTTCTCACAATCTATACAAGATCTTACAAACCTCTCAGTCTCCTAGTCCACTTTAGGCCTATAATACAACGATTTTACATTAAGTTTGGTGTGGGTGATACTGGAGTGACCTTCATGGCAAAGAGTAATGATTTTCTTCCTAATATCAGTGGGAGTAATGATTTTATCACCTCTCAAAATGAATACATCTTCAACATTCAATTCATCTCTCACTTCCCAGAATGCATTAAAATCACCCAAATAATCACCTTTGACTCGTTTGGGCCACCCATTAATTGTCTTTTCTTTTACTTCTTTCAAATGTTCGTCCTTACTGTCAACCATTCATCCTTGAAAGACTCCAGCAATGCAAAACCCATTCCATGGGTCATGATCAATTTTCCTACGATGCAGAGAAATCCTGCTTAAAAAATCAGCTCTTAAATGCTTTACTCCAGGAACATAATAAAGATCATACAGAAAGTCTTGCAAGTGCATAGACAGCCTACCAGTTCTAGCAGACGCTCTTAATAACCCCTTAGTGGTTAACAGTTTTTTTTTTTTAAAGGTTTGTGGTCAGATTGCAGAGTAAACTTCCTTCCCCACAAAAATTTCCGAAAGTGCTCTAAAGCCCACACAGAAGCTAAAGTTTCCCTTTTAAATATTGAATACTTTTCTTCTGTGGACGATAATTATCAGAAAGCATACACAATAACTACTTCCTTGCTAAACTTATTTCTTTGAGTAAGTACACTTCCTAAACCCTTACCACTAGCATCAGTGGTTACAATAGTAATACCAAAAGGATCAAAACCTTGCAACGTGGAAGCTCTACTAATCACAGACTTGGGGCCTGATTATGACTTTGGAAGCTGATCAAAATGATCCATAAATGCTTGTACCATCGCATGATGCGGGAGAAGGCAGGTGCAGCAGGACAACATACATTATCTGTAGTAGCTCTAGGAGAATGATTGTAACTGGCTTTCATAACTGTTCCAGCTGTCTGTGACAATTTATCTGAGATGCTCACTCACTGTGGCAAATGCCAGATGCCCATGGCTGTAAAGAGGTTGTTCGTGGCTGCATACCTTGATGCAGAGAAGAATCGCTGTTAATTATTTTTTTGCTCCCCGTTGAACCTTCTTGTTTTTCACAATCTGAAGCCAGTTCCTTCTTCCCAGTTGTTTTCGAGAGAAAAAAAGTATAAAACTGTTAGAAAAACCTTAATAAACATTACTCTTTATTCAAAATTTGCAGTTATACAGAATTTAACATTAAGCATCTCTTATAATGTCAGCGGCTACTGCCTCTCCTTGTCCTGATGTACAATCTTATACTTATTCAACGAAAATAAAACAGTATATTCTCTCATCCGTGCTGGCCCTTTTGTTGTTTCACAGCATAGAGTATTTTACAATCGCAGGATACCTATTTATGCTTTCGAGATTTAAAGCAGTAAAAAAACGCAAAGGGAACGTGCCTTACACTCAACAAGGAGGGGGGGCGGAGGGTCAGAGGGTAAGAGTGCGGTGGGAGGAGATCTTTTAAGTGCGTCAAGTCTGGGTATCGTGGATCAGTCTCAAACGATGCACGGGGCGGGCGTGTGCTGCGTTATGTCTGGTCTACTGGGGTCTGTGGGTGTGATGCTTCCTAATCTACTGCGATTGACCTCAAGTTTAGCTGCAACGGGCCCCAAACATTTTTCCGGTCGGGATTGTGTGGGCATTAGGTTCCAGTGGGCAGAAAGCTGTTCCTGGCAGAACGCTGCGTCACCCAGCCATGCCTTTATTTGTGGTGCCTGTGCTCTACCCCATGTCATTGCAATTCTATGCTTGGCGAGTAGCAGGAGCAGCGCTGTGAGCTTTCTGTCATCGGTCGGGAGGTCCTTCACAATTCTGAGCAGAGCCGTTAGTGGAGAACGTTCCATGGGTGTGCCCGTCATGTCATCTATTCCACCCAGTAGTGGTGAACCTGGGAGCAGTCCCATGCCAGGTGTAGGAACGTCACGTCAGGTGCGCCGCAACGCTGACAGCACGCTTCAGTGATTAAGCCTACTGTATGGAGCCAGACTGGCGTCCTGTAGAGTCAATGAAGAAATTTAAAGTGAATGAGGCGCAGTCTGTAGTTTGGGGAGAGGCGCGCGCCTGTGTGCAGCAGAATGACCATTGGTCTTGCGTAATTGAGATGCCAAGCGCTGCCTCCCATTCTTGATGGTCCCGTGGTGTTCGCACTGGTGCTGTATGTTGCATGTCTGAATATAGTCGCGTGATTAGCTTGCGCAAGGAGGGATTTTTTTAAAACCGCTCTAAAGTTTGGAATGTGGGAGGCGCAGCCGGGAAGGAGGGGAGGTAGGCGTGCAGAGTGGCTCGTAGCTGGTAGTATGTCATCAGTTCTAGTGTGGTTAGTCCACCCCCCTCCCTGATTTGCTGCGGTGCAATAAAGATGCCCTCTGGGAACACATCTCCCATGGTAGTGAGCTTCATGGATCGCAGCCTAGTGCAGGGGCCAGCCTCCGCCAGAGATGGCATCGCCGGGTGATTTATCAGCGGGACCAAGGGTGCATACATCTCTTCTTGTTGCGCTCTCACCATACAGCCCACCGTGTCAATTTTGGACCTTGATCGCGGTCTTGACTGATATAGCGCTGCAGGAAGGGGGAGCGAGATACCTGATCATGCTCGGGGGCGGTGTGCGCCATGAACTGTGTGGGATATATCCAGTGATGGGCGAATTATGCTTGGGCACACCAGTAGTACAGGTCAAAGTCAGGCGCACCTAGTCAACCCTGCTTGAATGGTAAGGTGAGACTCTCCCACGCTATTCTGGGCTGTTTGCCTGCCCATGCTAAAGTGATCATGTTGGAGCATAGCCGCTTCCTGAAACTGTTAGTAAGAGAGAGCGGTATGTTCGTAAAGAGGTAGAGGAGTTTGGGTAGAACAACCATCTTGGCGATGGGAACCTGTCCAGTCAGTGACAGAGGCAGTGTGATCTAGCTCTAACAATTCCATCAGCCTACCATAATTGGAGCGCCATGGTTCCTCAGTGTCATAGCAGACCCATATGCCCAGGTATTTCACATGGACGCACGTCCATTGCAGGGGAAACTCCGAGTGGACCTGTGTAGTGACCTCCGTCAGTGGGTAGATCGCTGATTTGGCCCAATTAATTACTATACCTGAGAGTCCGCCAAAACGGAGAAACTCTCTAATTAAGGGGTCCAGATTTGTGGCAGGGTGTTTGACGTACAGTGTGACGTCGTCCGCATACTACGAGACCAATATTACCCGTGGAGTGAACGCCAATCCCCTGTGAGCGTGGTGCTGTCTCAGTCGGGCCGCCAGAGGCTCCATGGCCACCGCGAATAGCAGAGGTGATAAGGGGCACCCCCCTGACTGGTACCGTGAGAGCTGGGGAATGAAGTCGTTATCACGCTGTTGACCCTAAGTCGTGCCGTGGGGAGTGAGTAAAGAAGTGCTATTAATCTGATGAAATTGGGGCTAAGACCTATGCGTCTAAGTAGGGCAAATAAATAGGGCCATTCCAGTTAATCAAATGCCTTAGTGGCGTCAAGACAAAACTGCGGCTGCCTGCAGTTGTGGGTTCACCTCCTGCATTGTGGCAAAAAATGTTCGGAGGTTATGGGCCGTGGCCCTGCCAGGGACAAAACCGCATTGATCCGGGCGAAGCATCATGAGCAGTAGGGGGAGAAGACGCGCCGCAATTAAACTGGCGAGGATCTTATTGTCCACATTTATCATGGATAGTGGCCTGTATGAGTCTCACCTAAGAGGGTCCTTGTCGGGTTTTAGAATTGTGATAATTAGGG
Source organism: Calotriton arnoldi (assembly GCA_963921515.1). Lineage (NCBI taxonomy): Eukaryota > Metazoa > Chordata > Amphibia > Caudata > Salamandridae > Calotriton > Calotriton arnoldi. Next base: position 663,511 of record CAWUFW010006382.1, on the reverse strand, counting down.
CTTCCCGAAGCGACGGAGGAAGTTCTCCCTTGTCTACTGATTCTTCATACATATTCATTAAGTGCGGGGCGAGGAGGCTGGCATATTCCTTATAAAAAGCAGCTGATTAGCCGTCGAGCCCAGGTGTTTTTTCGCCCAGGAGAGCCCTAATAGTTCTGATAACGTCCTCTTCTGTGAAAGGTTCATCCAGGTAGGCCCTATGTCCTGCCTCCAGCTACAGCATCTGCAATGTATCAAAAAATTCCTCCAGTTCAGGTGGCGTTGTCTAGTTGGGCCCGGTAGAGGGAAGCGTAGAAGGAGATCATGTCCGCCTGCACAGCGGATTGGCCTACCGCCTGCCCGTCATCCGCAGTGCGTAATTCAGGTATGTACTCGCTGGCCCAGGGCTTCCGAAGTAGCCCCGCCTGTGTCTTCCCGGCGCGCTCACCCTCTCCGTATCACCGGGCTCTAGTCTCCTTACAATGAAATGTGTTTCCCTGATGGCCGCCTCCTGGAATTCGTCTTGTTTGGCGCGGATTTCGCCCAACACCTCGCTATTGTTGCTAGTAAAGAACTCCCACTCCAGTGCTAGTATTTCCCCCTCTAATCTTTTAAGGTCTACCCGTAATGACCGAAGAACTCCTTGCTGTTTGGCGATGCATTCGCCCCGTACAACAGTTTTAAAGGCTTCCCATAGGGTTGAGGGGGAATCAACTGTTCCCTAGTTGCTACTAAAGTAGTCAGATATAGCTTGTCGGATTTTTTTTTTTTTCTTTCTCTAAATACTTGGTCTCGGAGCGCTCCTCGTGGGAGCCTCCAGACAAAGGCTCTGCTGGAACAGCCTGGGATGTCTAGCGGTAAATCCACCGGGGAGTGATCCGAGAGGGTCCAGGGCAGATGCTGCACCTCCGCAACCCATAGCGCCGTGTCTCGGGAGATCAGCCAATAGTCTATTCGCGACTAGGAGGGCCTGGCAACTGTCACACATGTGACAGTTGCCGCCTCCTCAGGGTGTCTATTCCGCCATATGTCTATCAGGTCACCCTCCGAGGTTGTGGCTTTCAGCTGAGTGGCCGCTCGCGGGTGGGGGCGGCAGGAGTCGCCTGACCTATCTTTTTGGGCATCGAGTATTACATTGTAGTCCCCTCCCCAGGTTATAGCCCCGGGGCCAAGGGTGTTTGCCACTCTCCAGACCTCCGTGAAGAAGTCTGGGTAGTCGGTGTTGGGACCATATATTGAGATGAGTCTGATTGGGAAACCTCCCAGCGGGCCCGCTAGCATGGCATATCTGTCCATCTTGTCGCTAATTGCCACACGCGTGCGCCACTGCAGCCCTTTTCTGATCAGGATGGCTACCCCTCGAGCATAATTTGAGTAACATGCAATGTGTTTTTTCCCCTGCCCGCAGCCGTCCGCTCGTACTTTTTAGTCAGGAGCAGTTCTTGCAGAAGGCAGATGTCTGCTTTGTGACTGTCTAAGTGCAGCTACTAGTCTAGCCTTCCGGGCATCGTTTAGCCCGCATACAGTCCATGTAATGCACTTAATTCTTGTCATGTGACCCTACCTGCCAGATTGCCTACCTGTTCGCATACTTGCTGGTCGCGTAGGGAGCGGTAGTCAGAGGAAAGAGAAGGGAAAAAAGGGAGGGAATGGCACTTCCAACAATAACTAACATGCTAAAAACAACCCCAAGCAGCCCCACCCATTCCAGCCCCCAATCAGGCTGAGCATGATATCCAGTAACCCCACATGCCCAAAATGAGTGTCATTATACGTTGCAAGGGAGTCATCCCTGGGGGGAGAAGTCTAAGAGCCCAACGTGCCCACCCGCAGGGCCGAGCAGCGGCCCATAGGTTCATTAATGAGTTCCAGTCTTATTGTGTACCAAGTGAATGAAAACGTAAGGAGCCGGAGATATAATCGTTTGTAAAGGATACGTGTTGGGAGAGGTGCTGTCTTCCGATTCACAGCGATTGTCCTTTGGGTCTCTTTCAGCTCTCCCCTGCTGTATGTGTCTAGACATTGTCGCTGGGGCAATTGTCATCCGCTGCATCTTTCCCTGGCCGGTCGGTCTTCTTGGGTAGACGTAGGTCCTTACAAAGCGCGCCGCACCCTTGGGGTCCGTGAAGTAAGAGGTCTTACCAGCCTGGAATACTTGCGGTTTCGCCAGATATAGGAGGGAGTATTTAACTACCAGCTGTTGTAAAGAGCCTTTTATAGGTAGAAAGTCTCTTCTGGCTGCCTGAACTGCTAGGGTGAAGTCCGGGAAGAAGGAAATTGGGGTACCCCGTAGACCACTTGTTGCATGTCTCTGGCAAGGCGAAGCACAGTGTCCCTATCTCTATAGTTCCAGAGGCGCGCAATTATAGGTCTTGCCGGTGCGCCCGGGGGAGGGCGAGGACCGAGGGAGCGATGGGCGCGAACCACACTGCACACTGGTGAGAGTGACTCTCTGAAAAGAGGACCGCAGCATCTCTTCAACGTAGTCTTCTGCACGTGTCATAGCTGTAGGTTCTGGCACCCCTATTATGTGAAGAGTGTTACGACGCGATCGTGCTTCCAGGTCTTCATTTTTGTTACGTATCACCTCAAGTACTTTCTCCATCTTAAGAAGTTTTTCCCGAGTGTCCACGCTTTCCTCTTCTAGCACTGAGGTGCGCTGTTCCACCTGCTCCTTACGCTCCCCATGCTTCAACACATTTTCTTTTAGTCGGTCAAACCTGTCAGATAGTGAATCAGTTTTGTTTTTGATGGCTCTGAGGGACTGGTTCAGGGGCAGTCGCGCAGGTTAGTTCTACCTCCGGTAGAGCATCCTCCGCTGCCAGGGGCCCCGGGGTTGGTTTACGCTGCTCAAAGACCAGCTTCTGTTTTGTGTCCTTTTTTCCCCCATTTCTGGCCAAGTATGATGCACACAGTCTCTGAGTTGTGCTCATGTCGCAGTGGTGTCAGCGCCCGTAACTGTGTGCCGCGGCTCGTTTTAGCCACCGCACCTCTTGTGCCTGGTATCCTTATGCTCACGATTAACTGACGATTGGGAGAGAAGTGCGTCTGTTACAGAACCCCGTTGGGTCTACCAAATTCAGGGCAATTGTCCTCCTTGCCGCACCCTCTCCGTGGGCCCCCCCCCCCCCAAGGGCACAGCCCCCGACCGCCCCACGTGCCAGGGCGCCGTCACAAGCACGGGGCCTGTGGGTGACCAACCGGCCAGGCCGTGTCCAGGTGCAGTCCGCGGTGAGCGGGGTTACAGCGCGCTGGATATTACGCTGCGGCGTGGTCAGGCCAGGACGTATATGTCGCAGCTCTCGGTCTATGCGGCCCCTCCCAGGTTTGCTGCTGGCTATTCTTCTATGTGAGGCTGCGGGATTGTAGTCGTGGAGGGCCAGATGTCACACCTTACTGACGGGGACCCCGTCACCCCGGGTGCTGGGCCGTGCTGCAGCCGAAGCTTGGTTAAGACTTTGTCTATGTCCACAGGGGCCCCCGACGTGTGCGCAGCAGTCCTTTCCATGGCACGGCCCGCACACACACAGCCGAGGCAGCCCGCATGGCTCAGGGAAGAATTTCAGCCCGAGGTCCACACCGCAGGTGAGACCCCACAAAAGAGAGGGCCCGAGGGAGGGGCGCTCTCGGTCACACCGCCATATTTGCTGCGCTGCCTAGAGTAGGGTTGGGGAGTCCCTTGCGTATCTGCCCCGCGGGCAGTGCAGGGCCTTCCGGCCGGGCCAATGTGCCAAGCGGCCCGTGCTCCGCGTACCTGCAGGTGTCCTGGAGCTCGTCCTGCGGCCGCCGATCTGTCCGTGCGGTGTCCTCTCTGTGCTCCGGTGCCCGCACAATGTCCGGTTCGGCTCCGGGCTGCTGCCTTATTGCGCGCCGCAGGCGCCAGTCGCTCCGTCACCACCGCCCGTCTCCACGCTCGGTCAGAGCTCCGCTGCCCCGAACTCAGTCAATTGAACGGTGTTCTCAGCGTCACGAGCTGCGAAATTCACCGCACCAGCTGCTGTACTCTCTCCGAGCCGATCCATGCTGATTCACGGCTGCTAGAGTGGCTGAAAATGCAGATTAATGTTGGATTTCTAGGCCCGCTGTCGGAGCCTCTCTACGGTGCGGCCATCTTGAAGTCAGGCTCGCTAGCGCCCCCCAACAACATTACTTTTTGCAACCATTTCATCTGTTAATGTTAATAAAACTTATATAGGCCAAATACCACATGTCTCTCTGTGCTTATCAAAGGGTTATGATGCCATGTTGCAGCAGATATTAATATAATGAGAAAGTGAATCTCTTCCAAAAGCCTGTTCAAATAAAAAGATTTTCAGTCTCTTCCGAAAGGGGAGGAGAGCTGTTTCTCTCCTCAAACCTTCTGGTAATCAGTTCCAGATCTCTGGTATCAGAACTGAAAAAAAGCCTGACCGCCCAAGGTAGTTTTATTAAAGCGTGGGCAGGTCAATAAAATCGCCTCAGAGGAGCGAAGAGGCTGTCCAGGCACATAGTGCCTCAACCGCTCCTTAATATAGGCTGGTACGGTTCCATACAGCTTCTTGTGCGCAATACACAGGCCTTTAAACCTGGCCCTCTGGCAGCCAATGCAGTTGTTGCAGCAGTGGCGTGGCATGCCCCCGTCTTGGTAGCTTGAACAATAGTCTTGTAGCATCATTCATAATCACTTGAAGCTTACCCAGCAGCTTATTAGGGAGGCCGATGTACAGGGCATTGCCGTGGTCCAACCGTGGCATGATCAATGCAGCCACCACTGTTCGCATAGTTGTTAAAGAAAGAATAGGAACCAATTTCCGGAGCTGCCTAAGGAGACCTGTGCAGCTGCCAACCACTGTTGCCACCTGCTTAGCCATTGACAGTTTGCTATCCAGCTTGATACCTAAGCTTTTCACTACTGGCGCATATTCAGGGAGAGGACCTAACTCTCATGTCCAAAAACCATCCATCCATGGATTTCCCTTCATGGTAATAGCTGGATTCACTTTTAGAGAGTTCGCTGTCATCCAGTTCACAGTGAACGTAAGAATATTCTGCAAGTTCAACTGTGCCTGCATGGAACTCTAAATCCGTAAAACCAGCCGGGTATTGTCTGCATAGTTAAATAGTTGGCAATCCAACTGTGCTAATGTTACAATAAGAGGATACAGATAGATATTAAACAGCAGAAGGGACAGCGCAGATCCCTGAGGGACCCCGCAAGAAAACGCCTTTTATCTAGAAACAGTCACCCATCTTCACCCTCCGTGACCCGTCGTTCAAGAACAATGAAATCCACAAAAGTGCGGACTCTGTGATCCTGCACGCCATTAGCAAATGCATAAGCACTTCTAGTCCACTGTATCAAATGCTGCTGTATGGTCCAGCAGAATCAACACAGAGGACTTGTTCTTATCAGCCTCCAGTCTAAGCTCACCCAGTATGGAGAGCATCACCAACTCAGTACTGTGATGGGCCTGAAAGGCTGATTGGCGAGAATGAAGCAATTGATGATCTTCCATAAATTTCGTAAGGGTTTTATTTACATACCGCTCCAAGATTTTTGCCCGAAATGGTAGCAGGGATACTGGGCAATAATTCGCTCCATGACGGAAAAGGCTATTTCAAACACCTTAGGAGGACAAGGGTCTGCCGGTGTGCCTGATTTAACAGCTGCCAGGAACGAGGCAAGAGTCTCTAGATCCAGTAGATGGAATGCTGATAACTTCTCACCCTGATAGACCGGCACATCAGCCACTATCAATGGGCAAGGACATAGCGAGGTGTTCCTTACTTCATTAAGGATATCCTTAATCTTATTCATTAAAAAATCCTGCATCCTCTTACAGTTCTCAGGATCCATCACCGAGGCCTGACCTTTAGACCGGCTTAACTCATTGAGTACCTTAAAGGTCTACTTTTGTGGATCACTGGCTTCGGTGATTCTTGTCTCATAAAAAGCTGCTTTAGTGGCCACAGTCGCTCTTTTATAGATGCACAACTCCACTTTATACCTCCTCAGAGCCTCCGGCTCATAACACTTACGCCATTTCCTTTCAAACTGTCGCAGCTTCTGCTTTCCGTCTCGAAGTGCGGGGGGATACCAGGGGGCGCACATGACTCTGTTTCGTACTATTTCCCTACGGGAAGGAGCCACCCTATATGGCATCCTGAATCCTTCCTAAAAACCGCTCACTTTCGTGTTCCACATCCTCAATACTACTAGGCAGGTGTATTGCATCCTTTAAGGCCTCCACTAGATGGGTTTCATCTATTTTTGACCTGTTGTGTGCTGTACTCCACAGTGGCAGACAATGAGCAAGCTGAGTTAGCAAAGGGATTGTAAACCCAATTTGGTAATGATCTGACCAGCCACAGGGCTCAATCCCGGTTAACCTGGTCAACGGCTGAGTGGACCATATCAGATCTAATGTATGACCCTTTTCATGGGTCTGAGGCTCAACCAATTGCTTTAAGCCCAGCATTTACATCCCTTCACCAAACCCAGCCGCATGAGGATCCCTTGGGGCAAGATCCCACCGTAAGTTAAAATCCGCCACCACTACTGTCCGATTGTATCTAGAGCACACATCACTCATCAGCTCAAGAAATAACTGGTTAAAAAGGGGAGCTGCCCCAGGTAGGCGATAAACTATCACAATAACAACTCAACTAGACTTCAGGTCTACTTAGACCCCCAAAATCTCTGCCACATCTATACTTTCGGTGGCCACTTTCTCTATCACTAGATGTTTCTGGACAATCAATGCCTCCCCTCCACCTCTTTTACCACCCTGACAATTATGCACAAGGATGTGGTAGTCCGGGGGCGGGACCTCTACTATATCAGGCTCTGACCCGACCTCCAACCAAGTTTCAGTCACTGCCAAAACATCAAGCTCCTTCTCCTGCAGTAGGGAGAACATTTCCAAGCTATGTTTGTGGGGGGGACGATCATTTAACAACATCGGGCTTAGCCCCTTCCCTAGGACCATGTTCTTAGTGGTATTGTCCAGTTTTACTGGCCCCATCCCCCTGTTGCTACACCTTGATCATGTTGGACCCATACCCCTCCCTGTTTCTCTTCCCTGGGATGGAGCTGCCCAACCTCACCACCGAGAGTCAATAAGCCATCCGCTCTTAACCTCCCATATCACCCCACTAAATAGCAAATGCGTAGTTCCCTCCATCAGGGATCCTGGTCCCGGTCGGGCGCAGATGGGCTTGCTTTAGGTGCGCCTTCTGGTCAGTGAAAGAGCTAGCTATGTGTTTTATGTTTATGTTCAATTCTTTGTGTTTGAGTTTTTGTATGTGTATATGTCACACACCCCCAAGCAAAATAAAATAGTGCACATAAGTACTTTAATATTCTCTAAAGGGAATAAACCTATACAGTATTTTGACTAAAATACTAGCAAATGTTTTCCAATCTCATCTACAATACTAAAATGAAAAGGAGTGTACTAGTGAGTGTATGGATGTGTAAGTGAGTATATTAGTAAGTGCATCAGTGTATAAGTCAGTGTGTAGGTGGCTGTATGGTTGTCTAAATTGGTATCTGAGTGGCTGTATAGGTGGGTGACTAGGTGTATCACTGGGTATATGGGTCTGTAAGTGACTGGAACTTAAAAGTACACACGGTCTGAAAGTGGTTTTTTTCCCCCAAAGTGCTCCAAGATTCGTAAATCTGAGTCTGTGAATGTGTGTGAAAATGCCTCTGTAGGACTCTGAGTGGTTCTTTGAGTACCTGCATAGGTCTGTGAGAGGATGTGTGTGTGTCTGATTGGGTCTGTAAGTCGGTGTGTGACTGCAAGCGGCAGTCTGAGTGGGTGTGTGAGTGGATGTGTGGGTCTGTGAGTGGGTGTGTGAGTACCTGCATGTGTCTGGGAGTGGGTGTGTGAGTGCCTGCATGGGTATGTCAGTGGATGTGTCAGTAGCTGTGTGGGTCTGAGTGGGTCTGTGAGTACCTGTGTAGGTCTCTGAGTGGTTGTGTTAGTAGCTGTGTGGGTCTGCGAGTGGGTGTGTAACCGCCTGTGTGGATCTGTAAATGGGTGCGAGAGTGCCTGTGTGGGTGTCTGAGTGGGTCTGAAAGTGTTTTTTTTCCCAAAGTGCACCAAGATTCGTAAATCTGAGGCTCAGATTTACACAGGGGTCCGTGCTGAGCCCCACGGTGAATCCAAGGATTCCTGAAGTGGAAAAAAGAAATGTAACTCTATTTCGTACCCAACATTGGTCCCTCTGACACTCCTCTAAAACAAATGGTGCATCAACCCCAGGATGCACTGATGTAGCGAGATCGCGCCAACATTTTCTATTCTTTAAACAATCTTTAATGTTTTTGTCAGTCTTCAACATTAATCCAAATGAAACGAGGATTTCCAGATTTTCATATTTTATTCGCAGATGTTGGTTTTCGGAAATTGTACTTAGAGCTGCTTAAGGCTTATTTCAACTGCATATGACTATATAAATGACATCCATTATGATGTGTATCCAATGCATTTCGGGAGGGTTCTCTTCATCAGGGGTAACTACAATGCAAGATATTGAAAGAATCCTATCAGCACACAGTCATTAAAATGTATCTAGCAAAAGATTCATAATAACATACGTGTATGAAATCACACATACGTGACAAGTACAATCAAGAACAATTAGTGCATGACCCTCTTCACAGACTGTACTCACAGTTGCCTTTAAGTAAAATACCTTGTGTAAACTCAGATTATACCTATCACATAATGGTAAATGCTGGGTGACCCAAATCGACAAAACAAAAACTGTATGTTTAAAACCTAATTTTCATGCTGTGAAGACCCGTAACAAGATCATAATAAACTAAAGTGCTGGATTCGGCTGCTTGTAATGCAGGGTAAACACTCAGTGAAAGTGTGAAATTAAAGAAATGTAATACAAGACACAAACAAAAATGTTTCCATCGAATTTTGTTGGATTCGGCATGTGATCAATAATCCATCCGCTAGCATGCGGCCTCTCTAATGACTGCTTTCTAAGGAGAACCAAGTGCAGCTAATGACTTTAAATAGCCCCAAGAAGACCCCGTTCTCATGCACAAAACAAACAAAATACTAAAAGCAGTCCGCGCTCATTGTTTTTTTTAAACCAACAAAACCCAGATCTATACCACTCTCATGAACAAGCTTTGAACCGAGACACTACAAGAGAGTGACTTGGTTAATATATATTTAAAACAGGAACCAGGGTCTCACGCCGAAGATTGGGCCTTGAGCATTTAATTAAACATGTGCCTTTGAGCATCTATGTAAAAATTGGAGTTCATCTTGCCATACACATATACTCCTGTAACCCACCCATAGGGTCAGGGTACCTTTACCCTGACCCCTTTAATCATTTTGCAGATACATTTTAAGGCCCGGGACTGTTCCCCGATACTTAAAATGGCTGCCGCAACGTCCTGGTCAGGTTGTGGTCAGCCAATCACGGCATTGTTGGTGGCGCGTGACTTTGCGGATCCACCGCTGGGGATCCGCAGAGGGTCCGCATCCCCAGATATATAATTTGTTTTTCCTTTAATAACTCTGCAACTACTGAATGGATTTACACCAAATCTTTCCGGACCAAGAGCTACCTCTCTTCTAAATACGGTGTAATTACGTCCAGCAGTTCGGGCTGTTTTCGCGTTCAAAATCCTTATGGGAAATTTTATGGGGCACGCACATCTTTTAACCCCCTCTTTTTCACGGCCCCCGCTTGACTGATCACTACAAAAATTTCCATGCAGAACTAAATAAACCAGAGGACTTTTTGGGGAGCATTTTGCGAAGATTCCTCAAACGGCATCAAAGTTATAAGCAAACCAAAAAACGCTTTTCCTATGGAAACTAGGTCCAAACAATAACTACCTACTGGCAATCACCAGTAGATACTCTTACCTACGAAATACTTACATTTTCGTAGTAGAGACATATTTGTAGTAAAGATTTATTTGTGATAAAAAAAAGTTGTAAAGACTTCGTTGTTCCAACATCGTTGTAAAGGCTTATTGTTGTAAAGGCATCATTGTAAATGCTGTTTCCCCTGACTGATGTTTTTAGTTGTTCAAGGACAATCCACATAATATCGTAGGGATTATGATCTTTCTCCCGAAAATGGTTGCGAGTTTGGTGGCAGATCTTTTGCAGCACATGGTGCTCCTATGTTCATTAATCCTAGTCGTCACAGGTCTGGTACTCATCCATACATATTGTAACTTGCAGAGACACCATATCGGATATATGCAGTTGTTGGTGATCACATTGATTGCAAATGCAATGACTCCTTTCGTGTCCAAAATTCCCCGGTTCCCTATTTCAACAAGGCCCACGCTACAGATTTTTCGGTTGAGCATCAGCCCGTATATGCGGTCTGTAAGACCCGCAGTAATCACTCTATGGGGGCAATTTGGCCTGCTTCTTGCAATTGGTTAAATCCTGCATCGCTTTTATTTCCTTGCACCTTAATGGTTAGTGCTCTGATACATCATTTCCGGTTTTACGCTAGAAGCACCGGCCAATTACAGTTCCCTTATACGTAAGTGTTATGTGTTATTTGGGGACTCCTTGTTTATTTAATTTAATATTGGTGTGTGGCACAGCGCACTTTCACTTTAGTATACCTGCTGGCGGGCCGCTTTTATTTGTTTATGCAAAGCGCGCTTTTACCGCTTTTGTTTCTTATTTTAAAACCTGGTTATAAGGCAACATAACCGAAAGAGCAACAGAGCATAATTGTTATCGACGCCACGTGGCCAGGATGCCCTTTCAAGGTCCATGGTGAAGTAAACACGGTGTAATGTGATATTGGTCTCAGCCGGGTCCCTTCAGTTTCGCACCTGGAACTTTCAAGCTCAGTACATCTGTGAGTCGAGCAGAGATGGCGCTCTAATCTTGGGCACAGAGTAGGGATGATCTGTTTGGCACACAAAATGGTTTTTATAGCCGCACCTTAGGAATGCGTGCTCAGAGTAAGTAGTTTGAAGTGCAGGACGGAATGTGACCAAAGGTTTTGATCTTAACCTAAACCAGAGGAGCAAACACTGTTTGCGAAACGAGTCAAAGTCTGCAGAGAAATTAATGTTACGTCACCCTAGCCCTTCCTCTGGCCTGGAATGTATTAATAAGGTTAGGATTGTAATTTGTACGGTTTGGCATTTTTTACTTAATAAGGAGAACATGTTTTTATGTAGTGCTTTTTATTGTACTTTTGCTGCCTCTAAGCACTGTGAGTAACACTTGTTACTATTATCCAATCAATTAACCGGCCATTTAATTGTTGATTGTCTGAATTGACCATACTGGGACTGGAACTATTAACCGACAGGTGTCAGATGCGAGCATTTAACTCGTTGAGCCAGCTTGTTGCTTGGTGTTTCACCGAATCCCCCTCACCCCTGCCCCCTCCCCCCCCCCATGTGCACAGTGCTCCAGTTTCTTGCCTCTGTGTGTAGTTCTCACTTTAATGCGTTTTATTGATTATCATTAAAAATCTCTGCTTATTTATGGCCAAGCTCTGGGTACAAGGGATGTATAGAAACTCATGAGAAAGGCGCTAAGAAGACTTCATTTTATAATAAACAAAGGGGACCTGGAGCTAATATTTAAACGGGTCCCTCACCCGTGCTCCAGAGTAACTTGGTTAATCACAGAGGCGTGCAGTTCCTAGGAGCGGGAGGTCTTTTCCGAAAGTGCCCTCACACACCCCGAAGGAGGTCATGCTTCATCATTAGGCGTGCTCCTTGTCGGGCTGGCGCTGCAATGCCCGACGGGCACCCGCGAAGGGGCTCTTTTGCGGAGATCTTTTGATGATGAAGCCGGAGGGTGAGTGCCGGTGTGTGGGCTGTGTAGTGCGGTGAGTGAAGAATTAAAATAGGTCTAGGGTAACCCTAACATGTTGTGTTTATTATCACGGGACACTAGCCTAACTACAAATATGGGCCCTAACTGGATATTATGATCCTATAGGGTTGGTGTGGTGCATAAGGTCAACATGTTTCGTGCCTAGTAGCCCCTAACGGGTCAAGTGGCACTTCTTCAGGACCAAAGTTAATAGAAAAGGTACTCTAGCACTATAGCATTTCTGGTTTCCAATTTAGCCAAATAATAACCAGATGCAAATAATGCCCCGGGTTAGCGTGTCCCGAGGTGGAAGACCTAAGGGAAGGGGGGGGGGGAGAGATAAAAACAACAGGAAGAGAAGCATAATCTAATTAGACATAGCAGTTACAGGCAGATATAATGATCAGCATGTCAAATTGAGCGAAGAGTGAGACTATCTGCAAGTACGAGGGAGGAAGTACCTGTGATTGAGCGTACTTGATCAGTGTCAGAGAGCACGAAGGCTATATATTTAAAAAAAACTCACGGTGCCTAAGTGCGTCAAATAGGCTAGGGTGAGTGAACGTGATTCAGGTGCAACAATGCAAGGAGGCTAATGGCAACAAGGTTGATGAATTCAATCGCCCCTCATGATGCCTTTGGTCGTCAATAAGACCGAGCGGGGGATGTTTACTGCACCGGAAATGATCTTCTGCGTGAAGTCAAAACATTCATTCATACTTCATAGTGCCTCTGAGCTTGGGTGAGGCTGTTGTGAGTGATCACGACTAGGATGCAGCGTTGGGGGAGGCCGGCGGCCACATGATTATCTGGGTGTGCCGAGGCACACATCCATGCAAGCAGAACAACACTCATACAAACTGACATTAGTACATCGACCACAAAATGAACGTTGACTGCGATGGCCACGTGAATGATGTAAGGGAATGGTAATGTGCCATCTGTAATGAAGGGAAGTGCATTAACATCATGGCGTGTAGTTTAACATTATCGTAACCAGTGTGGGCGGGCGCTGGTGGTGCTAAAAGCACCGTCATAAATGAGGCGAACTCACCCCAACCGTTTAGGGTTAAAGGCAGACAGGGGTGGCAGAGCAATGCTCTGATCTGAAACGTAAAATTACCCATCATTAATTATGCTGCGTTGGTCTTACCAGAATGTAGAGGAGGTCGCTCTAGAATGTAGCAGCGATACAGCGTAGATCCATACTTACGGTAGGTCTACAGAGCTGTTGGCTTTCATCCTACCCTCACTCCGGGCCCCTTGCTGGATACTTCCGGGTCTAAGGAATAAGTAACTTCCTCGCCGCACGTAAAGACGTGATCATCTGGAGTGCTGACCCGGGCGCCCATTTTGGGAGTGAATATTATTGTTTTCAAGGGTGAAAAAACCGGGACCAAGATTGTCAGTGTAGCCACATATGTGGCGATCCAATCCTCGTGGTACTTAATTAAATGTAGTGGTATTTAATTAAATAAAATAAAATACGAAAGTGGGGGTGACAAAAGTGACTAATTGGTCACAAAGCCCTATTGTCGCTGACGAAATAGTACTGGTGTGGTGTAAGGACATGGCTAAGTTAGACCATAATTAACATATCAGGATGGATCGGTGAAGCCCTAATATAACTAGGGAGTCCTGTGTTGATGTAAAATATGACCATAGGTGGAATGGAGTTCTAGGTGGGGGTAAGGCTACCCTCAAAGGGCACACAAGGGTGGTAAAGGACGGCAGAGGTTCCCAGTCTGCCTTGGTCGAGTAGCATAAGGAGTGCCCGGGGAAGTATGTGGCTAGCTTGAGTGGGGGCTATCCTAGAATGGACATGGTAGTGTCTACATACTCGATGAGGAGACATTTTATGGGCGGTTGAGTTCAGCCCAGGGAATGTCGTCATTCAAGCTCCGTGTGTGGGATGAGAGCTTGAAGACCCAGTTCTGTTCCTTTCTGAAGAGGGCCTCTTTAGAGATGGTTGGAAAGGCTTCCAGAATAGTCCAATGGAAGTCGTTGTGTGTGTGATTGTGTTCCAAGAAGTGAGTGCACATCTTGGTGTTGGTTTTGTTACACCAGATGTTGCTTCTGTGTTCTATTGTTCTTCAAAAGGAACAGAAATGGGTCTTCAAGCTCTCATCCCATACACGGGGCTTGAATGACGACATTCCCTGGGCTGAACTCAACCGCCCATAAAATGTCTCCTCATCGAGTATGTAGACACTACCATGTCCATTCTAGGATAGCTCCCACTCAAGCTAGCCACATACTCCCCCGGGCACTCCTTATGCTACTCGACCAAAGCGGACTGGAAACCTCTGCCGTCCTTTACCACCCTTGTGTGCCCTCTGAGGGTAGCCTTACCCCCACCTAGAATTCCATCCCACCTATGGTCATATTTTACATCAACACAGGACTCCCTAGTTATATTAGGGCTTCATCGATCCATCCTGATATGTTAATTATGGCCTAACATAGCCATGTCCTTACACCACACCAGTACTATTTCGCCAGCGACAATAGGGCTTTGTGACCAACTAGTCACTTTTGTCACCCCCACTTTCGTATTTTATTTAATTAAATACCACTACATTTAATTAAGTACCACGAGGATTGGATCGCCACATATGTGGCTACACTGACAATCTTGGTCCCGGTTTTTTCACCCTTGAAAACAATAATATTCACCCCCAAAATGTCCGCCCGGGTCAGCACTCCAGATGATCACGTTGTTGCGTGCCATGAGGAAGTTACTTATTCCTTAGACCCGGAAGTATCCAGCACATGGCCCGGAGTGAGGGTAGGATCAAAGCCAACAGCTCTGTAGAGCTACCGTAAGTATGGATCTACGCCGTATCGCAGCTGCATTCTAGAGCGACCTCTACATTTTGGTAAGACCAACGCAGCATAATTAATGATGGGTAATTTTACGTTTCAGATCAGAGCATTGCTCTGCCACCCCCGTCTGCCTTTAACACTAAACGCCATGATGTTACTGCACTTCCCTTCACTACAGGTGGCGCATTACCATTCCCTTACATCATTCACGTGGCCATCGCAGTCAACGTTCATTTTGTGGTCGATGTGCACTAATGCCAGTTTGTATGAGTGCTGTTCTGCTTGCATGGATGTGTGCCTCGGCACACCCAGATAATCATGTGGCTGCAGGCCTCCCCCAACGCTGCATCCTAGTCGTGATCACTCACAATAGCCTCACCCAAGCTCAGAGGCACTATGAAGTATGAATGAATGTTTTGACTTCACGCAGAAGATCATTTCCTGTGCCCTAAACATCCCCCGCCTCGGTCTTATTGACGACCAAAGGCATCATGAGGCGCGATTGAATTCATCAACCTTGTTGCCATTAGCCTCCTTGCATTGTTGCACCTGAATCACGTTCACTCACCCTAGCCTATTTGACGCACTTAGGCACCGTGAGTTTTTTTTAAAAATATATAGCCTTCGTGCTCTCTGACACTGATCAAGTACGCTCTATCACAGGTACTTCCTCCCTCGTACTTGCAGATAGTCTCACTCTTCACTCAATACGACATGCTGATCATTATATCTGCCTGTAACTGCTATGTCTAATTAGATTATGCTTCTCTTCCTGTTGTTTTTATCTTCCCCCCTCTTCCCTTAGGTCTTCCACCTCGGGACACGCTAACCCGGGGCATTATTTGCATCTGGTTATTATTTGGCTAAATTGGAAACCAGCAATGCTATAGTGCTAGAGTACCTTTTCTATTAACTTTGGTCCTGAAGAAGTGCCACTTGACCCGTTAGGGGCTACTAGGCACGAAACCTGTTGAGTGCACACGCATGTGAGTAAAGAGACAGTACAACACAATTTCTGTTGATCAAGGATGAAGACCCTGGTATCCTTTCTGTGGAATGTTCACTTTTAATGGTGTGTTGCTTAACGAGCCAGCCAACACGTGTTTCGTCAGTGGGGTGTAAACCCTTGACTTCTTCATGGCTGGAAACAACATGGAGAACAACGTGTATCACAATATGTTTTCTGGAAATAATAATAGTACAAGCAAACACCTTCAAGGATGGTCACGTTCAAAGGTGTACCAGGAATGATTCCTGACTGTGAGCGGAAGCACCAAAGTTTGAAATGAAGCTTATCAATAAATTATAATGCCCTTGTGGGGACCACATGCATGGTTCTAATAGTGCCTGTGAATTTCAAGCAAGGCCTGACGGAGTGTGGCGCAGTGTTGGTGCACACCTGGTGGTGAGTTCATACCTAGATGAACAGTCTATTTCAGAGTAGATAAAAAATCTATATTGCGAGTACGGGATCATAAGTAAACTAAAAGAAAAGCATATTCCAGTGTGAAAAAAAGTCTATATTGTGAGTGCCGGATCATGAGTGGAATAGGGATTGCGACGTGTCTTTCAAGTCTGGATATAACCTATATATAAGTCAGAGTGCCGTGATATCCGGATTCTGTCACATACTCTTGTGAGAAATATACTCGAGCCTACCTGTAACGAGGTAAATTGGTTCTTAGACCTGAAACGAGAGGTAGGTGCTCCAGTCAAGACAAGTACCCTATGTATGTGTAAAGCAAAGACACACTGGCTACAAGTTAAAACAAATAAGGCAGGTGCTATTGTAAATGGCTCACCTTAAAACCGGTGAAAATTACGACCCGGTAGGTCATAAATATTCCACACTGATGAAGTATAGTTCCTCGTCTTATCTGCAATTTAAGTCTGTGAAGTAACAGCTCCCATCAGTATTCCTAGTGTGAATAATTCCACAACACTCCAGTGAAAAAACGCTGTCTAATCCTAATTAATGCCAGATGGATGACATTCGTATTATTCTTGATCATACAACACATCCACTACAAGCAAGCGATATCTAGTCTCCCTTATGCCCAAATCCTTTCTTACCTTTGGGTCAAGGTATCATAACATAATTCTTGATCCCGTCCCGTGCTCATTGAATCAGCATGTATGTCCCGGCCGAGTACGGCACGTTCCTCTCAGTCCAAAGTTTTGCTAAGCCTCAGTATGGCTAACCCTGTTGACACGGCACAATAAGCCGTGGGTGAGTCTATATTCAAGCAAGAGAGAATCCTAGATTAGTTTAATGCGTGGTACTGCATTCTATCGTATCAGTAAATATGATAAAGCGCTCCAATTCCAAAGATCTCCCCTCCTCTCTTACCTTTGGCGAGTACGCCCAGCCTTTCTCGTGTCCCCGGGATCGCGTTTCAACCGGATACAGTAGGAAACGCGACCCGGAAACGTATTTAACCAGCCTCTAATGTGGGAACAACTAGACCGCAAGAACAGCCATGCGTCAGAAACGTGGGGTCATCCGCGGTGTGGCATGCAGTGCGTGCATTCTCCGCGCATGCGTGTGTTTAAAGGGCAGATAACTGAGAGAAGTCCATAAAGTTTTGGAGATTACAAATGTAGAGGCAACAGTACACAGAAAGTAGAATGTTACAGAAAGCTTGACAACACATAATACTGACTTTCATCTTGTTGCATGGCATCCAATCGTAAATGTGGCCAGGTGTGTAAAAAAATGTAAATTAGCGTGTGTTGACCGGGCAAATTACTGATAGAAATCCACGAGGTTTTGAAGATTATGAATATGAAGGCAACAGTATATAGAAAATAAACATATTACAGAGGGCTTAACAAAACGTAATATTGATTTATGTAACGTTGTGGGTCATCCGATCTACAACGTAGCCAATTGTGATTTAAAAATTGTAAGTTGGTGTTGGAGGACATAAAATCGTTTTTTTATCTATGTATCACACAAGGAAAGTGCATATAACAAGTGCAGTGCTGCTCTCAATTGCCTAGGAAATAATGCATCTCTCGATCACTATTAAGACCTTGTTTGAACGATCTCAAACGCATTATCCAAAAGGCCTCAGACCGTCTGAGTCGTAGTTCCCTATTCCCTCCCCTAGGGCTGGGTTCAGTCATGTCTGTTCCATAGAAAATAAAATGTTTGTGTGGACCTTGGGAGGGACATTCACACATATGTAGTGCCATTGGGTATCTGGGGTCCTGTTGTTTTAGAGCCTGAACGTGCTCGCCTATTCTTTCCCTCAGGGTCCTAATGGTACTACCCACATATTTTCATCCGCAGACGCATTCCAGCACATAGACCACAAATTTCGTGTTGCAGTTTATGTTGCATATGATGTCATATGTTCTGTTGGGACCAGAGAATGCTTTCTTGTGGTCGGATGCCCATCTGCAGACACCGCAGGAACCACATTTGTGGAAGCCCAAAGTGCGTGGTGTTAGCCATGTGTCTTTGTTTTGAGATTTTGGATAGCTAGGACTAAGCCTGGTCCTAAGTGTTCTGCCCTTCCTGTATGTGATTTGTGGTTGTTTGTTGATATGTTCAGCTAGGGAGGCATCGCTGGTAAGCAGTTTCCTGTGTTTGTTGAGACTTTTTGATAATGCCCCGCTAAAGTCATTGAAATCCGTAACCAGTCTCAGTGTCTTTCCGCCCTCTATGTTGTGCACCCTGTCACGGATAGTATCCTCGCGCCGTATGTTCCTGATTCTGGTTTCAGCTTTGGTGAGATTCAGATGTGTGTAACCCCTGTGTTCAAATCTTGATTTTATTACTGAGAGACAGCTTTTAAAATCTTCCTCCCTGCTACAGTTTCTTCTAGCTCTGGTGAACTCCCCAAAGGGGATGGCGCGGATCTGGTGGGGGCGGTGAGCACTGTTAGCATGCAGAATTGCATTACAGGCAGTGTCTTTACGGAAAAGGCCGGTGTATAAGGTGTTTCTGCTAATGTAGATTTCAATGTCTAAGAAGGTAATCCTTGACTCACTAATCTGATGTGTGAATTTCATGTCATATGTGTTAGTATTCATATAGGTACAGAAACTTTCAAGTTTTTCTTGTGTGCCTGACCAAATCAAAAGGCAGTTGTCTATATAACGACCCCAGAAAATGATTGAATCATTGAACTGGCTGCCCTTGTGGCCCCAGATCCATTCCTCTTCCAAGCGACCCATAAGGAGGTTCGCAAAGGTGGGTGAAAATTTTGAACCCATGGCGACACCTCTTTTTTGTCTATACCACTGTCTGTCAAATAAAACCACGTTCTTATCAAGAATCAAGTCCATCGTAGCAGGGTAGGGCGCTAGAGGGCGCCAGGCAAGATGGCCGCACTTTAGTGCTGCTCGGCCCGGCTGATCGACTATCCGCTAATTATCAGCTGCTACTATCGGCATCCACGCGCTTCAACAGCGTGCCCTGAATGGGGAGCCCTCTCTGCTACCGGAGAGACGCCTGTATCCTGCCTGGGCCCCTTGTGTCACCGATGAAGTGAAGAAAACGCCCTGCCTGTAGCGCGGCCAACATGCCGGCCGCCATCGCGCTGTGCTGACTGTGGGGCCTGGCTGGAGCCTTGCAGTGCTGGAGTGAGGCGATCCTGGTGTGCTGAGCCCTGGAGTGCAGCATCGGTGACTGCCTAATCCTCCCTTCATGAGTGGCTGCCTGTGGGAGATTTGAATCGGCGAGGGGACGCCTGTGAGACTCGGTGTCCGCGCCTTGCTGCCTGCGCCCCGGAGGTCATTGCTGGTCTGTCGCGCGGCACCTGGAGAAGCCCGCAGAGCCTCTCCTGAGGAACTAGATTGCCTCCCCGTGGGAGCGACTGTGCCCGCCGAGGGCTGCGGTAGGTGGGGACGGCTTCGGACTAGGCCTACGGCTGCGGAGGTGGTGTGGGCCTGGTTTGGGGGTCGCGTTCTGCCGGCTGCGGCCTACGTGCGTGGTGTACACGGGCCTAATTGTGCTGCCTTAACGTCCGATCTTGGTTGGGAGTTTGGAGCGGCCCCCTCATGATGTGAACTGTTCAATTGCTGGTATTCGCTATCGTCTGCTGCCCGGGAGCTTCTGTACCGGGGAAAATGCGCCCGCTGCCTGGGGCCAGATCTTAATATTGTGCCGGGTTTGGCAGCGGGAGAGGCTGCGGGCATTGCGGGTGCGTCTGGGTACATACTGATCGCACATAATTGCAGCTTTGCCCCCGGGGGGGCTGCGCACTGGATTGTCGCAGTTGGATCGTTCCCCTTGGGCCCCTGTGGGTCCACGCATCTGTGAGCGGCCCCTGACTTCATCATGTTCTGCCCGCTGCACATTGTCGTCTACCTTGCTTCACTAATTATCGACCTCGTCCTGTTGGTGGGGACACGCCGGCGGGCATGCCATCCCTCCGTGATGTACAGCCCAATATCGTTGATCGTATTTAGTCCTATCTCCACCCCCGGCCGGTGCCTGGAACTCGGGCTGTGTGTGGTGGTGCGGGGGTGACTATATTAGTTCACTAATCACATTGCTGGACTCTTGCACTCTGCCCGCTGCTTGTGCCACTGTGGGACCCTACTTAGGTGTTTGGATTGGTCTGTTAGGGCTCCATTCTCCACCCTTCACTATGGGAAAGCCTGATAAATCACAACCCCGCCTTACGTTTGAGTCACGTAAGTCCGGCAGGGGTCTGCAGAAGGCGGCTTCGGACTCTGTGGCAGATACACAGGGGGAGGGCCCGCCTGCTCTGGAATCCACGTTACTGGCAATGCAGAGAAGCCTCCAGGCTATCGAGGGTAGCATGTCCACCATAAATCACAGACTGGACCATATGTTGGCGCAGTTAGAAAAGCAAAATGCCAGGATGGGGGAGATGGAGCAGCGAATCTCCACTGCGGAGGACGGCCTTAGTGATGTTGCTGGAAAGGCGCTTAGTATGGAAAAAGTCTTGGCGCTTATGCAGGCCAAAAATTAAGATTTGGAAGCCCGGTCCCGTAGAAATAATATCCGGATTACAGACCTTCCCAAATCCACAAATACTGGCAGGATGGAGACATTTGTCGAGAATTTAATTAAGGAAATCTTTGGCTCCGAGCAACTGTCCTCCATGTTCATAATCGAGCAGGCCCACCGCTCTCTGGCGGTGCGTCCGGTCCCGGGCACGCCCCCTCGTCCTATCATTGCTCGGATACTGAAGTATCAGGACCGGGATGTCATTTTGCGGATGGCCAGGGACAAGGGTGAGATTTGTCATCAGGGCAACACACTGTCCTTCTTTCCGGACTTTGCTGTTGCTGTCCAATCAGCTCGCCGCGAGTTTGGGGCGGTTAAAAAACTCCTTCAGTCCGAAAGTATCCCTTATGCAATGCTGTATCCCGCCCAACTCCGGGTGGGGCCGGAGGGAAACTACAAAATTTTCACATCACCCAAGGCCGCGCTGGAACACGTGAAGCAGCTGAGGAAGCGTCGGCGCAAAACTACTACTGAGCAAGCTGAGGAGGAACTATAACATTACAGTGCACTGGTATAGGGCTTGGTTTCTATGTCATCCTGTGTATTGGACTCACTTTCAATGCTGTTCTATTGTGTTCCCTTCTCTCCCGGAGGTATGTGCAGGGTGGGGGGAGTCTTCCGCTACACCTCTGCTTTGATGGTGGACCGTAAATTATGTATCTGCTCTTTGAGATTTTTGCTAGAGTAATAGACCTGATCAGCCACCTCCTACAATGTGGGAGGATAGTAGCACTCTAATGCCCCCCGGCTGGGAGTTCCCCACGTCATGTACCTTTTTTGTTTCTCTTGTTGGGGTTTGATTCATCAAGAATGGGATGGCTTTGGCAAGTTGGGGATGCCGAAGTGGGTGGGGGCTCAGGGGGGGGGGGGGTTGGGTACAGTTGGCACTGTCTGATTGTCATATGTCTGAATCCTGGCGAAATGTTCTACATAATGTTCTTCGAACATGTATGCATCTAAGGTGTATTAAGACTCATGAGTGGTACTTTTAGATTCCTAACTTGGAATGTACGTGGCCTTAGCAGTCCTAAGAAGATACGCACCATGATAGCGAGCCTTGACAGGCTGAATATTCAAGGGGCCCTGTTACAGGAGACCCATCTCACTAAGCTTACTGAACGGTCTGTGGGACTGCGGTGGGCTGGGGTGCGGATAGCCTCATCCTATTCCTCGTACTCCCGGCGGGTGGTGATCCTTGTCAAGAAGGGAGTCCCATTTCAGGTTCATAGCACTGAGACAGACGATCAGGGCCGGCTGGCTATTGTGCATGGAACGCTTGGGGGTCCGAGTGTGCTGTTAGTGAACCTCTATGGTCCAAATGTGGATGATCACCCCTTCTTTGCGGATGTGTGGCGTCGCATGTCTGCTTTCCCCGCTGCTGAAATTATTTGGGGGGGGGGATTTTAATACATGTATTGGATGATAGCGCTGACAGAGTGGGAACAGGGGCAACGCGACATAGGCAATCCACTGATGCACTCCTGGGAATACTAGACGCCGGGAATCTGCATGACATTTGGCGGGTGAGGCACCCTGGGGCCAGGGAGAGCATGTTTATCTCTACGGTACATGGCACGTGGTCCCGGCTGGACTATTGGTTGCTGACGGAGGCCGTTTGTACCTGGGTGGTGGATGTATAACATTTGGCCAAAACTCTGTCAGATCATTCTCCTGTACTCCTTGAACTGAGAGTCCCTGGTTGTGAAAGACCTCCGTTCTCGTGGCGGCTGCAACCGTCATCCTTGACTGATCAGGTTTTCAAGCATACCGTTGGTGAGGCTATCCATAATTATTTCAGGGAAAATGAAGGGACGGTCGACAATCAGGGGGTTCTTTGGGAAGCATTCAAAGTTACGATTCGGGGGGGTCTGCATTGGTGCACAGGCCGGGGTCCTTAAGGACCTGCGTCGCAGAATAAATAAGCTGGCTGGGGAAATAACTGCCCTGGAACGGGCATATGCTCGCGATCCAGTCCCCGAGACGCTGTCTGCGATGCGCGACCTTGTAACTGAACATAACGAGACAGTGGATCAAGAAATGGCGCATAGATCCCGACGCTGCACTGCCCGTTATTACAGGGAGGGAGGACGCCCTAGCCGCTCGTTGGCGCAGAAGCTGGCTGCCCCGCGTAGCCAGGCCTACATTACCGAACTGCTGGACAGGGAGGGAGCGGCGCATTTTGGCACTTCGGAAATTAGCAAAGTGGTGCTGGATTTTTATACGGACCTGTACGGGGACCGGGAACTGCCAGTTGCGGAGGATATCCATGCCTACTTAGATGGTGTTGCGCTGGGTCGGCTGCCACCAAACTATTGAGAATACCTCACGCAACCGTTTGACGTTGAGGACGTTGAGCAGGCCATTATGTCTCTCCCAACTTGCAAAGCGGCAGGGTTAGATGGGCTTCCTAGCGAATTTTATAAGGCCTATGTGGATGTCCTTGCGCCGCGCCTGCTAGAAGTCTTTGCTGAGGCGTATGACTCGGGAACACTGCCTCCCTCCCTTAAGGAGGCCCTCCTAGTAATGCTTTTGAAACCCGATAAGGAGGCGAATGTATGAGACTCCTACAGACCCCTCTCTATTATAAACATTGATGCCAATGCTTCAGCCACTCGTTCCCAAACTGGTCCTTCTGGACCAGTCGGGGTTTGTGCCCTCCAGATCCACAATGCACAATCTCTGCACAATGTTTTCCACCCTACACTATTTTGAGCAGGATTTTCAGGCGGTGGCCGTGCTCCTAGACGCGGCCAAGGCCTTTGATTCTCTCCAGTGGGAGTTTGTTTACTGTCCTGCTGCGGATGGGTTTACCACCGTTCTTTTTAAAATGGATTCGCCTCCTGTACACTGCACCAGTGGCACGGATTCGTGTGAATGGGTGGGTCTCTGATCCCTTTTCTATTAAACGGGGTACGCGGCAGGGTTGCCCCCTGTCGCCCATGCTCTTTGCGCCAGCGCTGGAGCCTCTGGCGTGCAAGCTGCGTCAACGGCATGCCCAGGCGGCGTTGCGGTTTCGACAGAGACCCTTGGTGGTGTCGTTGTATGCTGACGACATGCTGCTCTATGTCCACGAACCCGCCACATATTTATCGGAGCTATTACAAGAATATGTTAAATTTGAAAGATATTCAGGCTTGGGCATCAACTGGGCTAAGTCCACTGTGTTTCCGATAACGGCAGGTACTAAAGAGATTGAATAAGACTATCTTTTGAAGTGGTTGTTTGATCCAGTGAAATACCTTGGTATATGGCTACATAGGGACCCTGAGGTGGTGATCACGGCTAATTATGGCCGGGCCGTTGATACGATTACAGACCAAGCTGCGCGTTGGACTAAACTACTTCTTTCACTAGCGGATTGCATTTCGGTCATAAAAAGGACTTTTTTGCCTAAACTCCTTTATTTATTAGTTAACATTCCTATCCGTCTGAATAAAGCGCTGTTTAATGTGCTGCAGTCGACTCTTTTAACATTTGTCTGGGGGGGGTGGGAAGCCCCGTTGTAGCTGGAGTGTGCTGGCTCAGCCGTTTGACCGCGGTGGGTTTGAGGCCCCTGACATGCGCTTGTATTACTTATGCGCCCATGCGCAGTTTGCGCACTTTTGGTATTACCCACAGAGGTTCCAGCCACACACTGCAATTGAAGCAGACTCTGTGCTACCGATGCCTCTGATGGCGGCTGCTTTGATGGGCGGAGGAGGGGGCCCGCACACTGAAATTAGTCCAGTTCACTGCACGGCCTGGGCATGGAAGACACTTGCTCGTAGTGCACATTTGGAATATTTGTATGCACCAACATTGCCGCTTGCTGTGCACCCTGATATTTCTGCCGCTCGAGAACCGGCAGCCTTGAAGACATTGAGTGAGGTGGGAATTACTCATATTGGCGACTTATATAAACAGGGTCGTTTCCGGACACTGTCGGACCTGCAGGCGGGTTGAGACGCTGGTCTGATGCTGGGGTTTACCTATGTGCGGGTGTGGCAGGCGATTCGGGACATTTAACCTGCATATCCGGCTGAGCCGCGCACGCTGCTGGCCTTGCGGGCGGTGTTGGGGGGCGAGGACCGCAGCCGGCTGATCACCAGATTATACAATGCGTCCCTTCGGGAACAAGAAATAAGTGAATCTCCCTCCTACAATAAGTGGAATGATATCTTGGGCCCTACACTGACATTGGATGCCTGGAGGTTCTGCTGCTCCTTAACTGGGCGTCTGACTGCAAATTGCAACCTCCGCATCATCCATTTTAAATACTTGCACCAGCTTTACTATACACCAATTCAATTGCGTAGGTTTGGCTTGCGTGAAAGTGCGTGCTGTGTGCGCTGTGGCCAGGCTGACGCGGATTTTATGCACCTCGCTTGGTATTGTGCTGGTATTTCCAACTTTTGGGTACGTGTCACGCAAGTGTTAACTGATATTACTACGGAAAAGGTGGAGTGCGTGCCTGAGGTATGTCTTTTGGTATGGGTGCAGAGGCTCAAGCCGTGTAATAGGCGGCTTGTAGCCATTTCGACCTTGTTTGCTAAGAGGGCGGTAGCACAATGTTTGGGTACAAAAACTGTACCGACGGTTAAGAGGTGGATCCGTGATTTTATTTATTGTAGGGACCAATTGGAAATATACGCAGAGGAGCTGCCTGAAGCTTCCCGCCCGAAGGACTTCTGGGCTCCCCTATCTGGGTACCTCCTTGCAAATCCGGATTTGGCATAATCTTCTGAACAGGTGACTGTTGTTTACGGGCCGGGAGAAATGGGACTGTTCTGCAATGTTAATATGTGCCACACTGTATTACTGCCAGGTGTAACAGATGTACGTATTAGTGCCGGGTTGGGGGGATGGGGGGTGAGGGTTTGTTTGACATGGGTGGTTTTCTCTTGAAACATAAAATGGCTTGTATAAGGTATATTAGACCTGAAACGTTGTTCAGCCCTTACTTTGGGGGCAATGACTATTTGTTGTTCTTACAAGCTGCTTAATAAAGATACTTAAAAAAAAAAAAAGTCCATTGTAGCAAGTAGCATGTTAGTGTGTTGCTGAGCTTTTGTGCAAGAAATGCTGAATCGCCTTCACACCCAAGTCTGGTTTGATGCTTGTGTAAAGCGATACAACATCTAAAGTCGCGAGGGTCATACCTTGTTCCCATGTGAAGTCAGCCAGAACGCTAAGTATGTGCTTTGTGTCCCTGATATATGAAGGGAGATTCTGGACCAAAGGTCCGAGAAAGAGATCCACATATTCGGCTATTCGTTCTGTGGGGCCTCCTATCCCTGAGACAATAGGTCTTCCGGGGGGAAAGGTAAGTGTTTATGCACCTTGGGTAGCGTGTAAAGGCTCGGATAATGAGGCCTAAATACTTTCATGTACATATGTTCGTCGTCATTGATAAGACCCGCATTGTGCCATTCAGCAAGACCTCTGTTAATCTTGATTGTTAAGGGTCCTATGGGATTGTATGTGAGGCATTCATAGCAAGTTTCATCCCGAAGTTGTGTGAGGATCTCATGGTTGTAGTCCACCTTGTTCATCACTACAACGTTGCCTCCTTTGTCTGCCTCCCTGATGATTATATCACTGTCAGTGGTTAATGCTGAGGGTTTAGGGGTTTTTCCCTCACCTGTGGCACCGCTTTTAACTGTTTTCTTCTGTGTAAACTTCACGCCATCTGGCAAGCGCCTTTTAGATATCCTGTGAAAATTAACACCCCCCTCTCGTTTGTACGAAACATGTTGACCTTATGCACCACACCAACCCTATAGGATCATAATATCCAGTTAGGGCCCATATTTTTAGTTAGGCTAGTGTCACGTGATAATAAACACAACATGTTAGGGTTACCCTAGACCTATTTCAATTCTTCACTCTCACCGCACTACACAGCCCACACACCCGCACTCACCCTCCGGCTTAATCATCAAAAGATCTCCGCAAAAGAGCCCATTCGCGGGTGCCCGTCAGGCATTGCAGCGCCGACCCGACGAGGAGCACGCCCAATGATGAAGCATGACATTCTTCGGGATGTGTGAGGGCCCTTTTGGAAAATCCTATCCTAGGAACTCTGTGATTAGCTAAGAAGTCTTCGCCAAAATATGCTCGAAAATTACCAGCACATAGAGGGAAGTTGTTTTGCACAGTACTAACAAACTAAGTATTAAGGAATGGACCCAGGAAATAAATGTTCATTATAACCCGCTTAATTCTGTTTTAGCGGCAGCAGTTGTCACCTCAGTTCACACTGGGCAATTATTAGCAGCAGCGAACTAAATGCATATTACCATATTCTATAAAAACGCCTACGCACCTTGTACAGCTGCAAAAAATAGTGAAATTCTGCGAGAATAGACAAGCTGATAGTGCTTTTCCAAGTTATCTGCCTGAATTGTTTTTATTTTTGGCGTAGTCGGACTTTAATGTCACTGAGGGTAAGTTTTGCATTGGTATTAGAGAAAATGAGCTTGGCGCAGACTTACATAGTATTTTTTACTTTTTGTTCCACGTTCAGAGAGTCCATTATGCTGCACTTTGGTGCATACATGGCAGACTCATTACATTTTAAGCAAATTGTTGTCCCCCTCTGTAAACTGATAGTTTTTCATGCACAGTATAGTGATTATGGCCCTGGGCCTTCAGGGCGAACAAGGAGAGGTCTGCACCAGTCACACAAAAAAATAATTTCACTCCACCAAGGACCAAACTATTGGCTTTATCAGTGCTTGTTATTAATTTAGTATGAAGACACAGTGAATTCCAAAGTTCTCTTTCTTTGGATAGCAACACAATGCCTTCCTCATTTAACATGCATAAATGTTATTAACTGAGGCAAATCCATGCTATTACACATATCTCATTAGGAGCTTATCCCACTTCCTCCTGGATAAGAAAGAGGGCCTCCAAAGTCAAGAAATAGAAGCAAAAGAATCTGTCCGCATGCCTTGTTTTCTATTTCTTTTTTTGTTATAATCGAGGCACCCGCGCTTTAGCTTTAAAGCTCAGGTGAAGCGTGGGTGCCGCGATTGCTTCAAAAGTAAAGAAATAAAAAAGCAGGCGTTTTGTAATACAATAGGTCTAGCGTTACCAAAAGTTTGAACTATTGGTGTTGCATTATTATTAGCAACGCCAATAGCTCAAACTTTCAGTAATGCGAGACCTATTGCATTGCTAATATTTATTTTTTGGGTCCTTGGAGACAGGTAGGTGCACCCTGGGAGCTCCGATGCTGGCAAGTAAATGGTTTTTATCTCGTGCCTTAACAAAGTCGTTCTGCTGACACAATATCTTGTTGGTGGATAACCTTTCAACAATACCACCAGATGCCTCTACTACATTTATACCCAAGGAGCCCGTTCTAGTGGAGTGACGAGTAAGCCAAGCATCTCAGTGCATCAGTTTGGAAGATATACTTTTAAAGACACTGTGTGCGGGCTGTTACACTGTGCTGTGCCTTTGTCCGTTGACTAAGCATGCGCACGCATGAAGATTTGAGAGGTGCATTTATATTTATGACTGTCACAAAGGATTTGTTACATCGAATGTCATCGTCTATCCAGTAACGATATGCTTATGACTAATGGTAGGTATGTGTGCATGAATGACCAATAAGCTCCTATTTAGGACACACCCGTGAACATTTTTTGTGGGTGAGCACCATTAGTACAATTTAGGGGTCTCACGTTAGCGAGATTAGGAATCCCATTCTTTTTGGGCCTGTAGAATTGCCACTGATCCCCAAGGAGGGACACATAGGCGAGAAACATGTCCACCATCAGTTGAACTCGGGGAACATTACTCCCCTTAGGACTCCTTTCTCTGTTTCATTCTTAACTAGGGCACCCACTGACATTAAAATTAATATTGATAGCCTTAGTTCATTTTAGTCTGCCCCTAGTTCAGCCCAGGGAATTCTCTAGGGCGCACGACGGATTAAAAGATCTCTGGCAAAGAGCCCCCTGGGCGGCCGTTGGGCGTTGCAGCGCCCGCCCCACAAGGAGCATGGCTCGATGGTGAAACATGCCACCTCGGTGGGTGAGGAATGCTCCATGGCCCATGACGAGTCCTGAGCCCAGGTGGAGTCCTTTATGAAACGGAATACCTGATTGATTTGTGTGTGCTGATATTGTCACAGTCATGTACACTTAATCAGTTTATTTCGGCATTCCTCGCTGGGGCGCGCAAAAAGGACCAGTAACTGACACCAGCATGATGTGTAGCACCTTCCATATGCTGGTGATGTCATGTCCGGTGGGTGGAGTCTGTGCCGGAGCTGCATAGCACTACCTGGTGAGGCTGGGGAGCTGCTTCCAGGGGACAGTTTTTCCAGGCCATTCTGACACCTAAAAATATTGTTAAGGTGAGTATTCTGCAAAAGATGATGTACCTATCAGAAATATAGTAACTTTTAGTCCTCTGCAGGAAAATGGCTATATCTAAAGCTTCAGGGGCTATTGGAATCTAAATGGTGTACCAAATAAATAAAGGTGGGGCACGCAAAGCCCCTCTTGCATTCTCATCACATTTTTTCACACTTCCTTGCCCCCCTTGCAATGTGCAATGTTTACTGACGTTCATCTATATTTCTCGTTCAGCATTTTAGATGCAGTTACTTCAGTGCATAATTTGATGATCCGAGTGCATGCCATCCAAATACCCCAGCACTGACCACCCCTACGATGAGGAATGCATGCGCCATTGCTTGGATCCTTGCCTCTCTCCTCACTAACGGTAAATTTATCGCCATTCTGCATTTCTCTCCATCGTTTGGTTTTTTTTGTTGAATTTTTTATTGAGTTTTTCATTGCATAATGAAACAAAGCAATTCAGTCCTGCAGGCAAGTGTGAACAGTACAGCAAAAAGAATATTGTAAGGTACCTTACGGAACTTTTCTTCCCTGTATTTCAGGTGTGAAAGAGTTTCACTACCACTTGGTGTTCCTTCTTTCAGGCCATAGATGACATATCCTAATATATTCCCTGCATTACAATTCTCTCTTCCTATCTTTTGCCTTCTGGTATAGCAAGCCTTGAAGGGGTGAGGTGTGTAGTTCTCTTCAGTGTTTCATTGAAGGCCCTGCTGAGTTATACGTATTTATTCAGTACTGTACACTCTACAAAGCAGCTATTTTATACAATGTCATTGTTTGTTTGCTAAATGTAGTGCCATAGAAAAGACTCAAAGCTGCACCAAAGCAGCCATAAGATAGACGGCACAAAAATAAAAATACACTAAATAAAATGTCAAGCTTGCACATATTAGTTATAGTGTATACAATAAACCTAAACATCTTACAGTGAGGTGTAGTAACTTGAAGAGAGCCTTGACAGATTTCTCAAGAGAAGCAGACTGAAGTAACAGTTAAGGAGATCCAAAGCTTTTCTGCATCGAATGAGTTAGGGTTTAGAAGCTGTATTTTGATAAGAATAAAAAATAATGCATGTGGAGACCCTGACACATTTAAACCATACACTTAAAATGCAAAATCTGGTGCAAACAAACAGAATAATTAATGTTATGTAGCAAATCACCAAGCCTATCTCTGACCAAATGTTTTCCTTTGCTTAATTTAACTCCACACGTTAACCCTCTTACAAAACTCCAGTTAACAATAAAGTCAAAAAGCTGATTAGTATTAGCCCAGCTAAAGAAAAGGAAACCCTGCATCTTTCCCAATCTCGTGATGTCTTGTAATGCCTTTTGCATCTCGGGGTCATTTGTTTTGTGGCTCATGACTGAGGAACACTGCAAATGTTTTTTCAGTCCATTTGTTGACAGTTTATTCTGTTAGAAATTCATCTCTTTTCTTCTTCATCTCCTATGTCTTTTGAGCAAAATCATACTTCCGTTGACTTTTTAGACAATTTTTTCAGTCAGGATGCCATATCTATTAGTTAAGTATCTAACGCTCAATCGGTCTGTGTGGTTTTACTTACTTCTGCTCAATCCAGTAAAGAATTCAGATTTTACTGCAAAATGTCTAAAAGGACCCCCAAAGTCCTGCCTCTGTCTCCAAAAGATTCACTCAGAGGAAGATCCAAGAAGAGAAGGTCTAGGAAAAGGATGAAGTGCCACTGTTCACACTATTTCCACCATTGGTGCGCCTATTTAACATCGGAAAGCGGGATGGCACTGCCCTCTCGCCAGCAAAGGAAGGATCAACATCAATGGTAATGGAAGTCCTCAGTTTCTTGACCCCTGGCTTGCCATCGTGCTTGATATCACTGTACTCCTCATTGCAGCTCTATTTGGTATCAACATTGCTATTCAATGTTGGAGAATCATTTGACAGTGTGGTGGTCGATGTTGGGATGCAACTCAGTGGAAGCAATTTCTCCTTGGAAGAGATTATGTTTCTCGCCTCCAACCGGTTCTCCATCTCCGTTGCAGCCAAAGGCCTTTGTAATTCCAACGGGATATCTTCTGCAGACGCCTCTAATGCACTTAACCTACCTCCACTACAGAGTTCAAAGATTATGGTTTTCAGGCAGACATCTGTGTCTCTTACATGAAATGGGTCTGTATCCTCAAGCAAGCAAAAACTAGTTTAATCGCCTCCATTCTCTCCATAGGGATCTGTTGAAGGTCATCCCTCTCGAAATCACAGCCATAAGATAACTATTACACAGTCAACAGATGAGTGGTATTCTAGTTCATCGTACATTCCCACATCCTTTACTGGCTGTCCTTATATAGTGTCTCCAGTGTATGCCATCGCTTTTCCGGAGGTATTGGCAATAGGAGTATTCAGACTTAATTTCGTACTAGAACCCCATCAGACAGCGGTAATTGTTATTATGGAAACACTTCAAACAATGCCTAGAACTTTTCTCCCTGTAGTGCAAGGTGTAGCTGAGATGGCATAAGACACATTTCTTACATTTTCTATGACAGAAAAGGCTGCAGCTTCTAAAGAAATGTAATCCTCCAGTGCAAGATCTACCCATCCTTCATATGGACCCAAACCCTGAAGTGGTCATCAGGTCTACTGTACATAAAGAAATAAATCCTTTAGCGTCGGAGACTTCTGCTCCTCCAGATAGAGCGAGCAAAAGAATAGAAAATCTGTGGAACAACCTCGCCTATATACTTAAACTGAAAGTGCTGCTACTGTAAAGGGAAGTGTACAACAAGAGTACGAAGTTCCTCTTTGATTCAGAATAGAGATGGAGAGATACTGTAGAGTAGAGTGAGTCACTTGAGACCACTGTGTGTGTATGCAAAAGAAGGGGGGAATTCCTTTGTCGGAACTAGGCTCTCACACACCCAGCAAGCTAGGTGTCATGCTTCATCATATGAGCCTGCCCCTCGTCAGGTCGGCGCTGCAATACCTGGACGGGCACCCAGACCGGGGCTCTTTATCGGGGATCTTTGTTCCTGCCGGTGGGTGCGGTGGGGGTGAGGGGCCTAGTGTGTGTAGATGTGGGGGTTGTGAATCTAAAATAGGTCAGTTAGTCCTAGCAAACAATTTATTAAGAAGGTAAACTTCCTAATTTAAAAAGAGCGAGACGGGCAAAGGACTAGTGACAATGTATCTAGTTGTACGTGCCCTGCTCTCGAGTGATCGACATGTTTCGTGCCATAAGAGTTGATTAGATCAGGGCACTTCCTCAGGATCAAAGGAACGCTATCTACACTAAAAGGGTAAGTGAATTCTACATACCACGTTCTCTGGTTGATAACCTATACTGTCGTCAAGTAACTTCTTGCAACAGTAGCCGGCGGTTTGAAAAGGACACCGATTGGGTCCGGCGTAAAAACGCTTCTCGCGTGCGACCTACCCTGCCGCCGGTACCGGGAAGACATGATCTTTCACTTTTGAAAACTGAATAAAGGTTTGTAGAGAATGTACTAGACTGAAGAGGCAGTACAGGAAGGTTTGTTGCTGTGCAACCAGGTTATCCGTGCAGATAGTGACCTGGCAGGTTTAGACATTTTTGACTTTTGGAACGGAATTATGCTGTGGGGATGATTATGCTTATGACTTGGAACCGTGAAGCCTGATGCTCAGCTGAAATTTCTAAATCTGCCATTCATGGACAATACTGTCTTCGGTCAGCACACAAACGAATGAGTGCTCCACAACAAGAACGAGGCTAATACCCTTAAAGCAATGCGTCTAGTAGATCACAAGCGTGTACAGAACACGTTACTTGTACAAACACTGCTGTTGTAACAGTAGACAAAGTATTCAGTCCACTCATTGGCCAAACTGTCAGTGCCAACAACAGTACAGAGACTCATACCATCAGAGAAGGGGCTCTAAATCCAAGTCTGCCGGGCAACATCACCTGGCAAATTTATAGTGACAAGCACTTTTCAACTCGCAGCAATGACTTTCTTGTCCCCTTGTCTACGTACCTCACTTCTGTAGAGAAGGGTGTTTGACTCTGCATCTGCAAGAGTGGCAAAACATTACAAGTGACAAGTGGGTGCTCGCTACTGTTTGAGATGGCTTGACTAACACTTGGTGTTTTGACGGTTTGCTGTGCATTTGCGGCACAACTGACCGGCTATTAAACCCATGGCTATTCGTATGGATTATTAGTAAAGGAAGGTTTCACTGATGATTTAGCTTCCTACTTTTCAAATAAATAAATATACACAAAGTAGGAACCTTATGAACGTATTGTACAAAGTATTGAGAATATTCCAACAATCCATTGATACTTGAAAAGCCCTGATGAAGTTCAAGTTATCTATTTGAATGAAACGCGTTGGCTGGATGTTTTATATGGAATTAAAAGATCATAAAATAAAATAAAAAGGAACACCTATCCTTACGACTGTTTGCTTCATTTTGGATGAGAAGAGTACTGGTGCACAATTCCAAATCAAGTAAAATTTTCTATTCTGTGTAGCAGTGGTACCGAATGACGGCAGGTACAGGAATTGTTGTGCACGGATGAATTGATCAAAAGGAAACAGAGAGTGAAGTATAGTCCGCCGTTGTGGTTGCTCAGTTTTTGGTTTGAACTGTTTGAGATGGATACTCTTTTGAGAGCCTGACCTCCTTCAGTTCTACCAGCATCTGCTACAAAATATTGCTTAGCCACACTGCTCAAAGAGACATTTTCACTGCAAAGAAAGGGCAGTAGAACCTGGTCCTCACCACCAAAGAGGGAAACTTAACAACATAATTGTCCTGTGGGGCTCATTAAATTAATCACCTATTGTGTATCTCTAAGGTTATGAGATCAATTGTTTGTATGCTTTTACCAACTTGAATTCATCACGAATCATAATGAATAACGATGAACAAATCAATAGGAGAAGGGCCCCTTCTCTCAATGTCAATAACACAAGCAAGATGTGCTAGTTTCTGGATAAGACAGGGATCCAATTCAAGTTTTCAATACCTTGAGGTATACCACGGGAGTGTCCTTTATTAGGTGCTACCTTTTGTATGATTAAAAGAGTAAAAAGGTTTATAGATTTATTCTTAAAGATGCAATTATCCTAACATCCATATAATGTGCCAACATGTTTATGCTGTTCTGCGTGCCACATAAATGGTCAGGGTCATTACTCCAGTATTGGAACTTTCATAGATTCACATGCTTGAATCATTCCCCGTCGTCATGATGGGAGTCCCCGGTATTTAAAATAGTAGTAGTAGTAGACTTAGTAGAAGTAATAGTACAGGATAGGTATAGACTAGAAAGGCCTAGGCCTCTCAGTTTATTAGCCTGTCATGGTCATTAGTAAAGAAGAACCAAAGTTCTGCCTCAACCAATCAGCATCAGTCACCCTCTAGAGAGATGGTCAGCACCTCAGATTTTCTTCCGCACGTTGTGCTAATGGAGTCTCCTCTGAGCTCTGCTCAGTTTTCTCTTCTACAGGACATTCTCAGGATTTCCTGTCAGGAAAGTACTTTAATTTCATTATATTGATATTAATAGAGTGGATTTACTTATTTGTTGGTGGATTCTGACTGGACTATGGCTGATAAGGCTAAGAAGGCTCTCTTTAGAGAGTGTGCCACTTGTTTGAAGAAAAGGCTTTATGTAGAGGACCCTCATGAAGACTTAATTTGTTTGTACCCTTCTCATAAGGCTACAGACTGCAAAATTTGTCGTACATTTTCAAACAAAACCCTGAGGGATCAAGAAGGACGTCTTTTAATCTGGCTTCAGAAATTAAAAACTAGGTCTGATCCTGTATCATATTCAGAAAGTCAGCAGTCAACCTCCTTTAAAACTTCTAAAATCTCTTCAAAAAGGGCCAGGGATCCTTCACAGTCAGATAAGGAACCTGTCAAGAAATGCGCCAAGAAGTCCTCTCACGATTCTTCCTCTGAGTGCAGTAAGGGCTCTCACAAAAAAGAGCAGCTACCTAAGACTGTTTCTGAGCCAGATACACCTCCAGCTCAACTTAAATTGACATTCAAAAGACCCTCTTCTGACAAGCCATCAGTGAGTTCTCATGTGAAGGAGTGTGTTTCAACCATTTCGTCGACGAGAGGCTGCACTGCGGGGACGTCGACAACTTGTTCTATGGCTGTCTCATTGTGAACGACATCCTTGACATTGTCGACTCGGGTCCATTTTCTTCGACCATTCCTCTAATAACTAAGGAGAAGGCATCGTCTACGAAGCACTCGTCGTCTGTGACAAAACCAATGTTGACACCGTTGTCGTCGAGTAAAATACCGTCGACGTTGTCGTCGCTGCCGTCGACGGAGATGTCGACGAAACTACAGCGGTCGACGAGGCAGTCATCGTCGTAGAGCATGCCACCGTTGAAGATATCATCGTCGAAGAAGCCGTCGACGAAGGAGCAATTACCGGCGTCGACGAGATCTCTACCGCTGACAATCTCAACAGTCGTCGAATCACGACCGTTGACGAAGTCATCGTCGTCACCGTTGATGACTGAGGCGAAAACTTTGGAACTGAAGACATCGTTGTCGACGTAGTCGTCAACGATAATTGTCTATGAAGAAAAAATCACCCGAAAAGACACAGGAAGTGGAAATTACACCAGAGCACACTTCGCCCAGTAGAATTACACCTCTATTACCAACTCATCTACCTGAAAGGGATGATGAAGGTTACGAACAAGATAGTGATCCGTTTGGGGACGCTTGTAGCCCATCGGAATTACACGTTAAGTGTCAGCCATATGATGACGAGGAGGATGATCAACAATAATATGATCAAGCCTATTTAAAGCAGCCTGCACAAGGACACCAGCAGTCTCATGAAGAAATGGTTACGATGCCCTCTGCATTGTTATCTGATTTGCAATTCTTGCTACAAGATTACAGGCAACGCTTTCCACTGTCTGGGCCAGCCAATGGACCTCCGCCATCTCAGGTGACCTCACCTGTACGACTAAATACTCCTGCGGTGTTATCGGTCCAGAGTACTCCACAAACTGTTCCTCTCCAGGAACCAGCCTCTTCAGATGAGGAGGGGGAATTGCATGACACAGCCTCGGAATGGGACGATTACAGAATGTCATTGCCTGCCTCACCAACACCCCCTACGGTAGATTACAGACCAGAGGATATTGGGGGATTTCACAACTTGTTGGAGCATGCAGCAAAAAGATTTGCTATACCAAAGCCATCCAAACAAGCTGACTGCTTTTTATACGATTTTAAAGAGCCTTTTTGAAAGTCAGTCAGAGCTATTGCCATAATAGATTATATCTGGGATGAAGGTATTAGGATCATGAAAAACCCAGCCTCGGTGCCAGCGGTACTACCGCATCTTGATAAAAAGTATAAAACCACAGATGACGCCCCGGCGTGCCTCACAGGTCACCCAAAACCATACTCGGTGGTAATGCAAGCCACCCAACGATGCTCCAAAAATCCTGCGGCGCCTTTATCTGCACCCCCTGACAGGGAAGGCAGATATCTGGATTCCATTGGTAAAAGGTTCTCAGCGATGTCTGCACTAACGGTTAAGGCTGCAAATTCCCAGGCGATTCTTGGGCGCTACGATCGCCAAATGTGGTCGGACATTGCCTCATATATCGACCAGCTGCCGAAAGAGGTGAAGGAAGAAGCAAAAAAGATTCTGCATGAAGGAGAGAGGGCATCCAATGAGATAATTGATTCAGCTATGGATGTCGCTGTGACGGGATTTAGGCAACTGGCTGGAGCTGCAGTTTTGCGCAGACAGGGATAGCTCAAAGCCACCTCATTTCGTCCAGAGGTTCAAAATAAAATATTGAACCTTCCATATGACGGGGAAGCTCTTTTCGGTAGTCCTGTAGAAGAGGCCTTCAAAACCATCAAGGCAGACACAGATACTGCCAAGTCATTGGGGATGCTGCAATTCAGAAAAGTTGCTTTTCGAGGGGAAGAGGACAGCCATCTTATAGAGGGGGATATCAGCAATACTGCTACCCAGCATATTCTTCGACATCTCAATCATACCGGCCTCAGTACCAACAGAGGCAGCCACCTCAATCATCCTACATCAGACCAAATAGGGGGAAAACGCCACGAGCTGGCAAGGATACTAGCCATCGGCAATGATATACCACAGGCTCCAGCTCCCATCTTTCTTCCTCACATTTATGTCCAACTCATCTTACCCGCCTAGGAGGCAATATCTCCCACTACCTCCACCAATGGCAGTCCATTGCTACGGACCAGTGGGTCCTTCGCCTAGTACAATTCGGGGGGACACTAGAGTTTATCCAGAAACCACCTTCAACCCCTCCTCAAATCTTCGCCCACAGGCATCTCAAAACACTTCAGCAGGAGGTCAGAAACATGCTTCAAAAAGGAGCAATAGAAAAGGTCCCATTATATAGCAGGGGCGTTATTCCTGTTTCTTCTTGGTCAGAAAGAAGTTAGAACAGTGGAGACAGATTTTGGACCTCCGAAGCCTAAATCTATACTTGAGGAAACAATCGTTCCGAATGATAACATTGCAAGAGGTGCTGAAGCTCCTAAATCGACGAGATTTTATGACCACTTTAGACCTCCAGGATGCCTACTTCCACATTCCTATTTATCCAAAACACAGAAAATACCTCAGATTTGTGGTAGCCGGACGCCACTACCAATTCAGAGTACTTCCCTTTGGTCTCAAGTCGGCTCCCAGGATTTTTACTAAGTGCCTGGCTCCAGTCGCAGCATTCCTCAGACAACAGCAACATCAAGTCTTTCCATATCTGGATGACTGGCTGATCAAGGCTCCCTCCGAGACAGCAGCAATAAAGTCCACAGAAGCATGTACTACTCTCTTCAAGAGAATGGGTCTTACGATCAACCTACAAAAATCCAATCAAATTCTGTCTAAAAAAATTGTCTTCCTAGGAGCTCATTTAGACAGTGTCTCCTTAAAGGCGAGTCCTGCGGAAGAACGTCAACAGCGACTTCTCAATCTGGCAAAGTCTATCAGCAGAAAAAAGTCTCTTTCGGTCCGACTTTACAAATCCCTTTTGGAAATGATGTCTTGCATACCACTGGTTCCTTTCTGCCGTCTCAAGATGCGCCCAATTCAAGAAGAGCTGGACAAGCAGTGGGTCCAATCAAGAGGATCCTTCGACATCATCAGCGTAACTCCAGACCTGGCGAAAGCCCTAGGGTAGTGGATAGACGAGAACCATCTGTCAGTGGGGCTTTTCTTGCAACAAGTAGCTGCTTCACTAGTGGTTACGACGGATGCGTCCTTAGAGGGATAGGGAGCTTATCTCCAGGAACTCCAAGTAAGCGGCAAAGTGGACTCAAACCCAGGCTCAATCCCACATAAACGTGCTGGAACTGAAAGCGGTGCATCTAGCCATACAGGCATTTCTTCCCAGAATTCGCAACTCATCTGTATTAGTCCGGACGGACAATACCTCTACGATGCACTATATAAACAAGCACCGCGGCACAAAGTCTCACCATCTCTCCAGAGAGGCTCAGGTCTTATGGGAATGGGCCATAGCTCACGGAATCCGCTTACGAACAGAGCATGTCCCAGGACGTCGGAACACGATTGCAGACACTCTAAGCAGGTTGACAACATTGTATTACGAATGGGAGATTCACTACCAAATACTGCAGGACATATTTCGGATCTGGGGCAGGCCGGACTTGGACCTGTTCGGAACTCACCAGAACTGCAAATGCCCGTACTATGCAAGTTGGCATCCCCAATGGGGTTTATGGGGGAATGCCTTTTCGATTGCATGGTCCGGCATCTTTGCCTTTCCTCCCATCCCTCTTCTCCCAAGAGTTCTGAGGAATATAAGAACCGAACCATGCAAGTTGATACTCATCGCTCCGGCGTGGCCACGTCAGCACTGGTATACAGAACTGCTTCTTCTATCGCAGGTTCCACACCTTCGACTTCCAGTATTCCCCAATCTTCTGACCATGAACCAGGGCCAGATCCTTCACCCGGATCCTTCACCCGGATCTCAAGAACTTGCATTTGTCGGCATGGCTCCTGAATACAATGAGTTCCAACACCTGAACATTTCTAGTGAGTGTAGAGATGTACTAGCCAAGGCGTGGGCGGAGAGTACCAACAAGACTTACTGCCTCAAATGGAAGCGCTTCTGCATCTGGTGTCAAGAGAGCATACACCCACTGTCGTCCTCTCCGGAACAAGTTTTACCTTACCTCTTACAACTAGCAAAATCGGGCTTGGCTCATAGTTCGATAAAGGTTCATTTAGCAGCCATTTCCCAAAATAGAAGATCACCTTCCTCTCCACCTCTGTGGTCCTCTAGAGTTATAAGAGAATTTCTCAAAGGACTGTTTCGAATGTTTCCTCCGGTAAGACTGTAGTGAAGACGCTGTGAGAGGAAGTGGAGCTCAGTCCAGTTTTATTGTAGAATAACTACACAGCATAATCATCGAGGCAGATCCACATCAGTCTCCAACCGCTCCCAACCCTTTTCAAATCCAAGTGCCCCCTAACAACCAAACAGCTAGGCAACCCCTGAACATTCTACTAGATGTCACCAAGAATGGAACACTGGGCAAAGAACTACAGCTTAAGGCCGTAACACATCTAAGGTAGAGAAAGGATATAACATATCCTCCTTTCTCACTTAAAAAACAAAATAACAAGAGAATAAAGAACCAAGAAAACATTAATAAAAAAAATCATGAAAGATGCAAAAACTGGATAAATAACGCAAGCATAGTAAATAGCA
The DNA here is from genome assembly GCA_963921515.1 of Calotriton arnoldi. Classification (NCBI taxonomy): domain Eukaryota; kingdom Metazoa; phylum Chordata; class Amphibia; order Caudata; family Salamandridae; genus Calotriton; species Calotriton arnoldi. Next base: position 623,781 of record CAWUFW010006382.1, on the reverse strand, counting down.
TTTCACATCCGGTACCTTTTGGGAATAACCCTTGTTCTTGCACTTCTCCTAAGTGAAACCTCAGAAGGTCCACTAACCACTGTACCGGGAGATAAAGATGAAGAACATGGAACGACATTTTTAATTTTTACAACTTTACATACATTCCACCACTTTCCCCCTTCAACTTGAATAGCATTCCTTCCCACCTTAGTGACAGAAACGGGTGGACCAAACTTGCTCTCACCCTTCTTGACGTGAAAAGGAGACTTAATGCGTACCATGTCTCCAACCCCAACGGGAACCATCTTTACACTTCTCTTTTTGTCAAACCTTGTCTTTTGTTTGTGTTGTGAACAAGAAACATTTTCCCTTACCAACTCCATAAGAGAATCAATATCAGGCACAGCTTTAATCCACCTGTTCATCCAGGCAGGTTTGAAGTTAGTATTCGCTTTCTTCCCCTTAGGAGCTCAAAAGGAGAAACTTTTGTTGTAGAGTGGGGAGTTGTCCTGTAGAACCATAGCATGCTTTCCAGAAAATCGAGAATGTTACAATTTCCAGATTTGGCCCACCTAATGCAGCCCCCCACCACCCTATTCATACGCTCAACAAGCCCATTGGATTGGGGATGGTAAAGTGAACTCCTTACATGTTTGACACTGCATGACTGTAGGAAATTCCCAAAGTTTAGACTGGTGAATTGAGTACCATTATCTGTTACAATGGTCTCTGGAAACCCCTCCCGCATGAAAACGTCCTTGAGAAAGGATATGATGATGCTAGTGGATGCCTCCTTGACAAGTTTTATTTCTGGCCACTTTGAGGCATAATCAATCAGAACCAGAACAAAACGACACCCACCAGGTAATATATCAAGAGGTCCCATGATGTCCAAACCCACTTTGGACCACGGTCCAGCAGGACATTCAATGGGAATCAGCGGAGGTGTAACTACTTTCAATCCTTTATCAGCCGACCGGCAAATAAGGCACATATCTACAACTTCATTGATTTCACTGTCCATAGAGGGCCACCAGAAACATTCCCGGATTCGTCTCCTAGTGAGTGTGGACCCTAAATGACCATCGTGGGCACCAGTGATAATACCTCTCCTAAGATTCTGTGGAGGAATGAGTTTGTCAGCACGAAGCAAAATTCCACCCTCCAGGGAAATTTCCGACTCAACTTTCCAAAAAGGCTCTGGGCCATCCAGTTCTAACAAACTCAGACTTGTTGCAGAACGTCATCATCAGCAAGGGCCTTCAACCACTCCTCTTCTGTGCCAACACCATGCTCTAGTAAATCAATTGAGGCTATCAGACAATCGTCAGAATCTTCCTCCCCACAGTCAGCCAAGTGAGGATCCCTTTTTCCATCATCTATGGGAAAACGAGACAAGAAGTCAGCCCTGACGTTCCTGCCACCAGAGACATGGACAACATCGAACTGGTACTGCATAAGCCGTGACACCATACGAAAGATTCTAGGAGAACAGCATTTACCAGTTCCTGCACCAAGAATATTGACCAAGGGCTTGTGATCGGTTCTCAACAGAAAACGCCTTCCCCAGACATAAGGACGGAATTTTCAATGGCCCACAAACAGGATAAGAGTTCCTTTTCAATAACTGAGTATTGAAGTTCACTGTTCCTTAGAACCCTAGAAGCAAAAGCAACAGTATACTCAGTAGTGTGCTCATCTTGGGTTAGCACTGCCCCCAACCCCACTTGACTCGCATCAACCGTTATGCAAGATGGCAAACTCGGGTCGTAAGGTTTGAGAGCAGAACTATTTTTTAAACAATCTTTAACAGAGCTCAATGCAGAAGCGCATTCATTTCCCCACACAAAACTTACTCCCCTTCTGAGGAGAGAACTGATAGGACGTACGAGAGTGGCATAATTGGGAATGAACTTAGAATAGTACTCCAGAAGCCCGAGCAAGGACTTGACTCCTGTCTTATCAACTGGGGCAGGAGCATGAGTGATAGCATCTAACAATCCGTGCCTAGGCCTGATTCCTTCCCCAGAAATAAGGTGACCTAAGTATTCAATTTCATCACAAAGGAATTTACACTTATCCGATTTAACCACTACCCCACGGTTCTTGAAAATTTCAAGAACCTTTCTAAGTACAATTTCGTGCGAAAGAACATCTTTAGAGTGTACTAACACGTCATCCTGAAAAACTAGGACCCATCAATACCTCCCAACATGTTCTGCATGACTCGTTGAAAAACGGACGCCGCAGAGGCAAGCCCAAAAGGCATCCGTTTGTACTGGAAGGTACCCAATGGTGAGACAAATGCCGTGAGAGGGCGTGATTCTGGATCTAGCTCTATCTGATGATACGCACTGGCTAGATCCAGTTTGGAGAAATAGCGCGACCCCCTGACACATGCAAAAAGATCATCAATTTTAGGCAAAGGGTGAGAGTCGACCCAGATCTCTCTGTTGAGAGACCTCAAGTCCACACAGACGCGCAACTTACCACATTTCTTGCGCGCGACGACCAAGGGTGAAAGCCAGAGTGATAACTGTAGGTTCGATGATCCCTTGGTCGCACAGGGACTTGAGTTCAGACTCTAGATCATCTCTCACACTGAAAGGTACATCCCTCAATTTATGTTTTATTGGAACAGCTCCATCCTTTACAACAATTTTATGTCTGAAACCTAGTATGATTCCAAGATTCCCTGAAAAGACAGATGGAAAACGTTCATTCCATCCTCTTAAATCTTGTTCATCTGAAACTACAAGAACTTGTTCAGACGTACCTGGTCTGAGGATCATTTTGAATAGACCCTGATGATACCACCCCACAATATTCAAGCCCTTGATTGCAACATAGATCTTTCCCCAAATTTTCCTCCCCTTGAAAATAAGTTTGTCCTCGAAGAACCCAAGAAGGTCAATTTTACGTCCCTCATACGAGACAGGAGAGCGATCAGGAGGTTGGAGAGCCCTATCTCCCCAAGTCTCATAGAACAATCTCTGTGTTAACATGGTAATCCTAGCCCCAGAATCAACGAGAAGATTTAGTGGTTTACCTCCTACACACATCTCGACAATGGGATCAACACACTCGGGGGATTCATGTACATTGGAGATAACATCATGAGAATCAACAATTACTGAGACTACATCGGAATCAGATTCTTGATCTGATTCTAATACACATGCTACAGTTCTTCTACGATTTTTCTTTTTCAAGGAAACTTTTTCGAAATGTCCTGTTTTTTTACAATAATTGCAGACGGCATTGGCCCCGGGACACTTTCCCCTTTCTGATGAGGTGGGTTCCCACATCGGTAAAACATTTGCTTGACATTCTGGAATTCTGGCTTGAAGCTTGAACCACCTTTAACCACATTAGGGTTCTTTGAAGTACTGTATTTTGAAGGACCTTGTTGAGATGCAGAATATCTGCTCTTATTGTTTTCAGCAACACTATTGACAGAGTCAACAGGCTTAACTTCTAGCTCCTTCAGCGAAACCTGAGAAGTCTCGATGCTCTTAGCAATTTTAATAGTATCTTCCAAAGAAGGATTAGCTAAAGACAACAATTTTTGACGAATCTGTTTGTCTCTGCAGTGGCACACAAATTGATCCCTGATCAACTGGTCCGTGAAAATGTCAAATTGACAGACGGAGGCTAGCATACGTAAGGCAGAAATGTATGAATCAACATCCTCACTTTCACACTATTGTCTCTTTAGAAACTTGTGGCGTAGAACCATCAAGCTAGGTTGTTTATCAAACCTTGTTTTGAGTTTCATGATGGTGTCTTGGTAGACGTCAACAACATCTTCTGGAGGATGATTAATTTCAGGAAGATGCTTAAAAATCGATCTTCCCTCAAAACCCAAGGAATGAAGTAGGAGGAATTTTTTACAATCGTTACTAAATCTGGAAGCGCCAATGGCACCGAGGTAAGTTTGAAAAGCATCAAACCATATCTCCCACCGAACGGGAGGTTCACCTGGGGCTTCAAGAACAGAGGGAGGAGGTGTCACAGACTGCATAGCTTGAGAGATAACAAGAAAATAAAATAAAATTAGTGAATGGAGGAAGAAACCAGGTAGAGAATTGCGTATAATGAACTTAGAGAAAAAGAAATGAGGACAGGATGTTAAGGATGAAGAAGGAGTGTATAAACTCAGGTGGGGAAGGTTGAAAGAGAAAAAGGTATATGAAGTGGTGTGCGAATCACCGTTTAATCATCCGCACAAAGCAGGTGTGCGAATCACCGTGAAGACAAGTACGGGGAGCAAAGTGATGTGCAGTTTGAGAACGACGAAAATGGATAAATCCTGTTCACAAGAAACACCTTGAAGAAAAATGCCCTCGGAAAAAAAAAAATGATTTGAAAACTAATTGAAGAGCCGATACAGACTCCAAACGTGCCGATCGTCCTGATCGGAAAAATGCCTTGGTAAACGGGAGCTTGAGAGGTTGCTAAGCAACGAATACAGCGTTGCGTGGAGCGTGGAGGACAGGCAGGTCAAGCAAGATGAGGCCTACTGTTGCGCATGTTCGCGGAACGTAACGTCAGGCCTGAGCGTTGGAGAACTGCAAAAGCCGGTAGGGTGCAGCGGGGATATACGCAGTGTGCAGCGATAAAGCGGAGCACCTTTCAGAAGACACTCTAGGAGGAGCAGATGACCGGTGAGGTTTTTACCATCCCCTTAACCCCTTGACCGCGATCGGAATTCCGCTCGTATGCGGGACATTCCGATCGCGGGTGGAGTCGTGACGAGCTCCGCTCGTCATGCGCACAGCGCAACCGCGCAGCATGACGAGCTGAGCTCGTCATGAGCACGGAAGGGGTTAAACAAAGTCTCTGGATAAGTTCGTGACGGGATATTAGCCCGTGTAAGGAACTTGTAGGGAGATGGCGATGTGATCTGTCACTCGATGCTTGGGTGATGTGTAGCAATGCGTCGCTGAACAAAAAAATGAACAGTCTTACCGCATGTAAAGAACAGCTTGTGTCGTATAAGAATACGAACAGATGCATGCAGGATCCGGAGTGTGGCTGTGTAGTAGGATCGTCGCCACAAATTGTAGTGAAGAGGCTGTGAGAGGAAGTGGAGTTCAGTCCAGTTTTATTGTAGAATAACTACACAGCATAATCATCGAGGCATATCCACATCAGTCTCCAACCGCTCCCAACCCTTTTCAAATCCAAATGCCCCCTAACAACCAAACAGCTAGGCAACCCCTGAACATTCTACTAGATGTCACCAAGAATGGAACACTGGGCAAAGAACTACAGCTTAAGGCTGTAACACATCTAAGGTAGAGAAAGGATATAACAAAGACCTCCACCTCCAACATGGCAGTTGAACACTGTCCTCTCACAGTTAATGAAACCCCTGTTCGAACCAATTCACACAGCAGATATAAAGTTCCTGTCTTGGAAATTGGCTTTACTCCTTGCCTTGACATCTGCCAGAAGGGTCAGTGAGATTCAGGCCTTTGTAATAGAGGAACCCTTTTTACAATTCAAAACGGATGGGGTTCTGCTACGCACAAATCCGAAGTTCATTCCCAAGGTTCCCTCTGATTTCCACCTAAACGAACCGGTGGTACTTAAAACTTTCTTCCCGAATCCAACAACATTGGCAGAGAGGGCTCTGCATTCACTGGATATCAGGCGTTGCTTAACATTTTATCTACATAGCACACAACCTTTCCGCAAGTCATCTCAATTATTTGTCGCAAGTGCGCCCAGAAAAGGTTTCCCGCTCTCCAAACAGAGTATATCTAGATGGATTGCAAGTGGCATAAACTTTTGTCATCACAAAGCAGGAAGACCTCTATCTGCAAGAGTCCGAGCCCATTCCACGAGGGCGGTGTTGCCGTCTGCAGCTTTATTTGCGGGAGTGTCGCTTCCAGAGATTTGCCGGGCTGCAAAGTGGAAGAGTAGACACATATTCACCCGGCGCTACAGCCTGGACTCAGCAATACTAAATGACAGCAGTGGGTCAAGCAGTACTCCGTCATATGTTTCACTAAGGTGAGCCACCCCGTCTACCCTCCTACCTTTTCTTCTGTATCACATTTCCAGATGTCTAACCGTTTACTATGCTGTAGTTTACAGGAATGTTTTGTATTAATGATTTCTATTATTGTCATCTCTTATATTAATTGATGACTGCTTGCAAGTCTTACTGATACATATTCCGGTTAAGCTCTAAAGACTATGGTAAATGTGCTACCAACTGCTTGCTATTCTGATTCAAGCATGTGAATCTATGAAAGTTCCAATACTGGAGTGAGAAACAAGTTACTTACCTGCAACTATAGTTCTTCAGTATTGGAAACTTTCATAGATTCACATGCGACCCACCCTCCTCCCCAGGGGAGTCTCACCTTGTTTTTGTGGGCATAATTGTATCTGAAAGAGACACGTTAGTGACAGATTCCTTACCTTAGAATATCCCCAGGCGTCAGGCTGGATCCGGAAAGTTTTTGCGTAGCAGTACCCTTGCGCGTCGGTAGGCGGCGTCGTGCTGCTCCGCGTCCGTCGTCGGCGCCGGGATGACATCGCGGGCAGTACTTAGACGCCGCCCCTGCGCGCTGACGTCAGTTCTTCTTTTTCCGTGCCAGTAAGCGCAGATCCGGGAAGAGCAGTGCCCTAGTCAATTTTTGACTAACTTTTTTTGTGAATTTTTTCACTGTTTCTTCATCGAGTCTTCACGACTCCTAGGTGTCGTAGGGATGCCCGGCTTCAAGCCATGCGGAGCCTGTGGTCGCATGATGTCGATCACGGACCCGCATCTCGAGTGTCTCTTCTGTCTCGGCCGAGACCACGACACGAAGTCGTGCCCTGACTGCCGGAAACTTCATCCGAAGGCTTTGCGAGAGCGGTCTCGAAAGCTACTCGAGGTCCGGCAGTCGGCTCCGCGCCGCACCAAGCCCCGGTCCCGGGAGAGGTCGAGGGGCCGGTCGCGGAGTCCCCGCCGGTCGTCGGAGTCCAAGTCTTCGCGCTCCTCGGGTAAGTCGAAGCACAAAAAGTCTAAGAAGCATCATCGCTCTAAGACTTCGCCTCGCCGGTCTCGCGACTCGGCTGAGGCCCCAGTCGGCACCGTCCCCGGACGTGCCCCGCATTACCCGTCCTTTCCAGGTTTGGGGGCGACTCCGGCCGGCCATGGCCCGCCTCTTCGGGCCTTCAGGTCCCTCCGGTGCGCCTTCGGGCCCCGCGGGCCCTGATGGGGTTGCCCCGGCGCCGCCGTCGACTCCGGTCCCGGCGTCGCCTGTCCCACCAGCCTTCATCCCGGCCTCGGCTCCAGCCCCGGCCTCGATCCCGGCTCCGGTGGTACCGCAACCCCCATCGACGCCGGTTGACCTAACCACGCCGATGTCCACGGTGCCGTTCCTGACGCCGTCCGGGGCTCCGGACGGCGTCGGTCCCCGGCTCTCTCCGGCTCCGGACATGGAGCCGGACCGACGTCGCTCGACGCCGGCTCCGGCGCCGATGAGACCTTGGGTCCAAAATGTCCCTCCTCCTCCATATTTTGAACAAGAGGAGGACCAGGAGAGCTGGGAGGGGTCTGAGGACCCTCTCACACAACAGTGTGAGTATGATCCGGACTGGGCTGAGGAACTTGGGGATGCCAGTGGTCTAGACACCTCCCCTGACACTGGCATGCTGTCTCCTCCCGTGGCTACGGAGGAGGGAGCTAATTTTGCAACGGTGTTGCGTAGAGCCGCTGGAGCCTTACATCTCCAGTTGCCTACTGTGGCCGTCAGGACTAACCTCCTGACAGAAGTGCTTCAGCCGGCGGCCTCCTCCTCGGAGACTGTGCTGCCGTTTAATGATGCACTCACTGACGTTCTTTGGGTGCCTGGTCCAAACCCACCACAGGGGCTCCTGTGGATAGGAACGTGGCCCGACGCCATCGCCCTGCTCCGGGCGACCCCTTGTTTATCTCCCAACATCCCACCCCCGAGAGCTTGGTTGTCCAAGCCTCTGCCTCCCAAACCGCCTTCCCTACCGCCCCTCCGGATAGGGAATCCAAACGCCTGGACCAATTTGGGAAGAAGGCTTTTCTTCCTCCAGTGCTGGCTTGCGGTCCGTCAACACCGCTTGCCTTTTGGGCCGATATACCCACTCCCTGTGGGATTCGGTGGCGGCTGTTTTGCCGCAGTGTTCTGAGGAGGTCCAGACACTGCTTACCCGCGCCATTGCGGAAGGGCGAGATGCGGCTAAATACACCATACGTTGTGGCCTTGATACCGCCGACTCGCTGGGCAGATCGCTTGCGACGACGGTGGCGCTACGTCGCCACGCCTGGCTGAGAACAACTGGTTTCTCGGGTGATGTCCAGAATACACGCATGGACATGCCCTTTGATGGAGTCGGTCTTTTTGGTTCAAAGGCAGACCATGCGCTGGAGCGGTTTAAGGACTCACGGGCTACTGCCAAGTCCCTGGGCCTTTCTGTTGTACGCCCTCCGCTCACCTCTGCTTTTCGCCCCTTTCGTGGCCACGGAAGGGGCGACCAGTCACGTCAGCTGCCCAGACACCGGCCCACGCAGCAAGCGTCTTCGCGTGGCCGAGGACGTGGATACCGCCGTGGCGGTTCGGGCAACCAGCGTGCGGGTCAGGCCACCACCTCCAACCCGTCCGCGGCCTCCAAGCCCTCCTAGTCCCTCCTTTCCGGTGCACAGCACGCCAGTAGAGGGCAGGGTCCGCCATCACCTTCACCACTGGCGTCCCATCACCTCGGACAGGTGGGTCTTGGACATTGTCCGAAGGGGATACTCCCTCCCCTTCGAGACCACCCCCCAGCCATGCCACCTCAATTCCACTGCATGTCAGGGGATCACTTGGTACTTCTGCAGAAGGAAGTCACGGCCCTCTTGGCCAAGAGGGCCATCGAGCATGTTCCGACCCCAGAAGTAGGACGTGGTTGCTACTCCCACTACTTCCTGGTGCCCAAAAAGGACAAGGAGGACATGCGTCCTATCTTGGACCTCCGGAACGTCAATCGCTTCCTCCGGAAGGAGAAGTTCAAGATGCTCACCCTAGCTCAGGTCTTGACTGCCCTCGACCCTGGAGACTGGTTGGTAGCGTTGGACTTGCAGGACGCTTATTTTCACATCCCCGTCCTGCCGGCCCACCGGCGTTACCTGCGGTTCACGGTAGGCCTCGAGCATTTTCAGTTCACCGTGCTCCCCTTTGGCCTTACAAGTGCCCCTCGGGTGTTCACCAAAGTGATGGCGGTGGTCGCAGCTCATCTGCGCCGGGCAGGGGTTCCAGTCTTCCCCTACCTCGACGACTGGCTGCTGAAGGCGGGCTCGTCCCAGGCAGTCGTCTCCCACCTCCAGACTACGGCCGAACTCCTGCACTCGCTGGGGTTCTCCATCAATGTGCCGAAGTCGCATCTGATTCCTTCTCCACAGCTCCTTTTCATCGGAGCAGTTCTGGACACGACGCAGTTTCGGGCCTATCCTCCCGAACGGCGAGTCCGGGATATTCAGGCTATTATTCCGATCTTCCAGCCTTTATCCTGGGTTTCGGTACGGATGACCCTGAGGCTGCTGGGCCTCATGGCCTCCTGCATCCTGCTGGTCACTCATGCCAGATGGCATATGCGGGCTCTGCAGTGGGACCTAAAGTTCCAGTGGGCGCAGAACCAGGGCAACCTGTCCGATCACGTCCAGATCTCGGAGGGGACTGCAAAACAGTTGCAGTGGTGGCTCTCGAACCGGCAATGGGTCATGGGCAGATCCCTCTCCCTTCCCCAGCCAGAGCACACAGTTGTGACGGACGCGTCCCTTCTGGGATGGGGCGGTCACATGGGAGAGGCGGAGATCAGAGGCCTCTGGTCTCCGGCGGAGTCCCGGCTCCATATCAACCTTCTGGAGCTCCTGGCGATCCGACTTGCACTCAAGGCATTCCTTCCCTCTGTCAAAGGGAAGGTAGTGCAGGTGTTCACAGACAACACCACCGCCATGTGGTATTGCAACAAACAAGGCGGGGTGGGGTCGTGGACCCTTTGTCAGGAGGCTCTGCGCCTCTGGACATGGCTGGAACATCAGGGCATGTTCCTGATGGTTCAACACCTGGCAGGTTCCCTGAACGCCAGGGCGGACGAACTCAGCCGCAGGTGCATGATGGATCACGAATGGCGTCTTCACTCGGAAGTGGCGCACGGACTCTTTCTACAGTGGGGAGAGCCTTGGTTAGATCTATTCGCCACCGAAGAGAACGCGCAATGTCATCAGTTCTGCGCGTTGGAATTTCCAAGGCGGCACTCGCTCGGCGACGCCTTTCGTCGCGAGTGGAGTTGCGGTCTGTTGTATGCCTTTCCGCCTATACCACTTCTACCCAGAGTGTTGAAGAAGATTCGGCACGACCGGGCCCAAGTCATTCTTGTGGCTCCGGACTGGGCTCGAAGAGTTTGGTATCCCGAGCTACTCAGTATGAGCGTAGATCCCCCGATCCGTCTGCCTCTTCGGGAGGATCTTCTGTCGCAGCAGCAGGGGACGGGCCTCCACCCGAACCTGTCCAGCCTCCACCTGCTTGCGTGGAGATTGAGCGGCGGCAGTTGATTCCTTTCGACTTGCCTCCCGAAGTTTGTGATGTAATTCTGGCAGCCAGGCATCCCTCCACTAAGGTGGTATACGCCTGCAGGTGGAACAAGTTTGTGGCATGGTGCACAGCAAAGGCTGTGAATCCCCTTTCTGCCCCTCTTTCTGAGGTTCTTCTGTTCCTTCTTTCCCTGGCCCAACAGGGTTCTGCCCTGGGTACCATCAAGGGCTATCTTTGTGCCATCTCGGCCTTCCTCAGGCTTCCTGATCAGCCCTCCCTTTTCAAGTCCCCTGTTGTTAACAGGTTTCTAAAAGGCATTACACACCTCTTCCCTCCTGTTCCGTTTGTGATGCCTCAGTGGGACTTGAACTTGGTTCTTACCTTTCTTATGTGCGCTCCCTTTGAGCCTCTACATAACTGTCCTCTTCGTCTTCTCACTCTGAAGACAGCCTTTCTGGTGGCCATCACCTCCACTCGGCGGGTGAGTGAGCTCCAGGCTCTTTCATGCAAACCTCCCTTTCTGTCTGTCCATCCAGACAAGGTTGTTCTTAGGATGCGTCCGTCCTTCTTGCCAAAGGTGGTTACTGCCTTCCACATTGGGCAGACCATCACTTTGCCCACCTTCTTTCCGCCTCCGCATCCTTCCAGAGAGGAAGAGAGGCTCCACCGTCTGGACCCAAAACGTGCGCTTTCTTTTTATATCAACCGCACACAACACTTCCGGGTGGATGACCAGCTCTTTGTTGGCTACGTGGGCGCCAAAAAAGGTCGGGTGGTGCACAAGAGAACCATCTCCCGCTGGGTGACCTTGTGTATCAAAGCCTGCTATTCTTTGGCTAAGAAGGAGCCTCCTGTTGGGCTGCGTGCCCATTCCACCAGGGCAACGGCTGCTACCACGGCCTTAGGCTGCGGTGTTCCGCTGCAGGATATCTGTCAGGCAGCTACGTGGGCCTCGCTGCACACGTTTACAAAGCATTACTGCCTTGACAGTCAGGTCCGGAGGGACGGCTTCTTTGGCCGTTCTGTCCTCCGGGACTTCCTTGTCTGATCTTTGTTCGCAGACCCACCACCGGGTTGGTATTGCTGGGGTATCTATTCTAAGGTAAGGAATCTGTCACTAACGTGTCTCTTTCAGATGCACAAGTTACTAACTTGTGTAACGATATATCTGTAAGAGACAGTAGTTAGTGACAGATTCCTACCGCCCACCCATCCTCCCCGTTCTGCGAACTGATTTCTAGGGTTAAGGACATCCCGTTCAGGGCCCTAGTATTTTTAAGACACCTATGTCAGCTTCTTGCATGGCTCTGCGTTCCTGGCGTGGAAAGTCGTGTACAGAACTGACGTCAGCGCGCAGGGGCGGCGTCTAAGTACTGCCCGCGACGTCATCCCGGCGATCACGACGCCGACGACGGACGCGGAGCTGCACGACGCCGCCTACCGACGCGCAAGGGTACTGCTACGCAAAAACTTTCCGGATCCAGCCTGACGCCTGGGGATATTCTAAGGTAAGGAATCTGTCACTAACTACGGTCTCTTACAGATATATCGTTACACAAGTTAGTAACTTGTGCGTTAGCACTTGTGCTCGAAAATCTGAAGTGCTGACCTTCTCTCTGGAGGGTTCTAGAGGGTGACTGATGCTGATTGGTTGAGGCATTACTTTGGTTCTTCTTTAATAATGACCATGATAGGCTACTAAACTGAGAGGCCTAGGCCTTTCTAGTCTATACCTATTAGTGTACTATTACTTCTACTAAGTCTACTACTACTACTATTTTAGATACCGGGGACTCACATCTTGACGACGGGGAATGATTCAAGCATGTGAATCTATGAAAGCTTCCAATACTGGAGAACTATAGTTGCAGGGAAGTAACTTGTTTCTTCCTCAGGGCTATACAAGGCTCCCTATTTTTAAGACTATGTGGATAAATCACACCAGGTGAGACAGGAATTTCCCGCCTTCACTGATTATATCAGTCATTTCTCTCTCAGAAGGGGAGAAAATTGGTATCAGAGAGTCGAGTTTGGCTGGGGAGTCGAACGTAGGCACAGGACCTGACGCATTTCCTTAATTGCTGTGTAACTACAGGAGGCACAACTCCTTGCCAGACCATGAAGTAAATGACAACCCTGAGTAAGGTGGGCAGATATCATACTTAAGGTACTACCTAATAAAGGGCACTCCTGTGCTATACCTTAGCCTATTTTTAACTTCAACTGGATCCCTGTCTCATCCAGAAACTAGCATATATTAATAACTTCCTCATAAAATGAGAATGAGTTCGCCCTGGTAGTACTATCTTACTAGGGTGGGATGAGGTGGCCAATGGCGAAAAATGGCACATTAAGTGGGTGAGGGCACCTCATCCAAGCATATAATGACTTCTTGCTCATCTTGCTCTTAGGTATTTGGGATAGGATAGGGAAAATAATACCCTCCATATAAGATAAGTCACCGTACCTGTGTGTTATTGAGTTTATATTAGAGGATTTACAGTGAGTTGTCCTCCCTTTCTCTCCTTTTGCATGTGTGTCTTACTCTCAATGTCTCAGATCTTATCACTCATCTGATGCAAACAAGGTGCAGTATTTACTGTGGAAGATTAGTGTAGATGACTCAGTATTCATAAATAATGAATTATATATATTTATATATATATATATATATTCACTGAAAAACCATAGGTTTTAGGGACAGTTATAGTTAGTTGGACATTTCACTCGTACAAAACCTGTGAAATTCCCCCGTTATAGTTAGTTCAGCTAACTATAACTCGCGCCCCGCAATGCACTGCTGATGACGTCACATATTACATCACTCATGACATGGTCAGTGACATCACTGATGACATCACTGATGACATCTCAAATGACATCACTGATGACATCATCCAGTGACTGTGTTTCTATAAAGTTTAAATATGTTTAATATATATGCCAAGGTGTATTGAAGAATGAGTGGGTGTATAAGTGTCTGGATGGATGATTTAGTAGGTGCGTGACTGACTCTATAAGTGAGTGATTAAACGTATCTTACTTACATGGGTTAGTGACTAAACTGTGTGAATGTTGTCTGTATCCGTCTGTCTGTTGCTGTGTAAGCGGCTGCATGGCTTTCTGAATAGCTACATGAGTGTCTATATGAGTTATTGATTGGTTGTCTGAGTATCTGTATGGGTGCCTGAGTGTTTGTGTGGGTGGGGTGTGTGTGACTCTGCGCATAGATGTGTGAGTGGGTGATTCACTGGGTGCATGGTTTCAAGAGTGCATCTGTGATGGACTGTATGGGTGGGTGAGTGTGTGTATGGGTGTGTTAGTGAGTGAATGTATATCTCAGTCGTACATTTGTGAGTAACTACATATGTGAAAGGCAGTATATATGTGTGTTGGAGTATATAAATGGCTATAAGTGAGAGTGTGTGATTGTGAGAGTGGCTGTATGGATGAGTGTGTACTTGTATCAGTGATTGTATAAGAGCGTAAGAATGCTAGTATTTGTAGGAGTAAGTGAGCTGGTGTGTGTATCACTGTATAGGTGAGTAAATGGCAGTGTGATTAATTATTTGCATGACTGACTAGGTGTGTGAGTACCTCTATGGATGAGTGGCGGTGTCTGAGTGTCTATGTAGGTCTATGAGTGCATATGATAGTCCTGTACTGAGTGACCATAAGTATGAGTGACTGTACGGGTGAGTGAGTGGATGTGTGTGTAGACCTAAGAATCAGTGAGTGGGTATGTAGTTATTGGTGTTGGAGTGTGTATGGTTTTGAGAATGGCAGTCTGTAATTTAGAGTGGGTGTATCAAAGGTTATATTAGGGTGTGAGAAGATGCATCAAATTATCACATGGATGATGTCATCAGTGATGTCATCAGTGATGTCATCAGTGATGTCATTTGAGATGTCATCAGTGATGTCACTGACCATGTCATGAGTGATGTAATATGTGACGTCATCAGCAGTGCATTGCGGGGCGCGAGTTATAGTTAGCTGAACTAACTATAACGGGGAATTTCACGGGTTTTGTACGAGTGAAATGTCCAACTAACTATAACTGTCCCTAAAACCTATGGTTTTTTCAGTGAATTTCAAAGGTTTTTAAATGCTAATTTCTAACTATAACGTGTCTGAAACCTATGGTTTTTTCAGTGAATTTCAAAGGTTTTTTAAATGCTAATTTCTAACTATAACGTGCCTGAAACCTATGGTTTTTTCAGTGAATTTCAAAGGTTTTTAAATGCTTGTTTCTAACTATGCCTACAGAGGTAGGACATGTGAAGAAAGAAGAAAAACGCACAGAAAGAAGCAAAAGAAATGCAAAAGAAGCAACAGAAGTCCACAAAGACGAAGAAAAGTGCAGGAAGAAGCAAAAGATGTGCAGAAAGAACGAACAGAGGAGCAGAAAGAGGCCTTGTTCCAAAATCATCCTGTGCCCATAACTTTTTCCGAGGTGTACTGGTGGTAACTAACTCTGACTAACCAGAGCCAGTGCTATGCTAAAACACACTTAGAATACAGTGATAACACCTACATACACTAGGGAACACTATGCGTTGGGGTACCCCTGTGATTAGCATGACCTCCTCTGTAAGTCCCTAGTACATAATAGGGCAGAGGGATTAAAACTACCTCTTAAAAGCGCTACAGGGCGCGTTTGCACAGTGGTGAAGGAAGGGGGCCTGAGGTGACATGTGTGCAAACGCGCCCGTGGCGCGTTTTAAGTTGCGGGATTAAGGCCCCTTGAATCCTGAGTGTCCCTGGGGCCCAACTAGCCCCCAGGTACCTACAGTTAGGACCACAGAGCGGAGTTGCAGAGAGGCGTTCCGAGGCCACGCACCTTTTTCACCTCTCTGCAACGCAACTCTGTTGTGCTTACTGAAGGTACCTGGTGGGCTAGTTGGACTCCAGGGACCCTCAGGATTGAAGGGGACTTAATCCCCCAACTTAAAACACGCCACGGGGCCTGTTTGCACACATGTCACCTCAAGCCCCGCCTCCTCCCTTCACCACTGTGCAAACGGCCATATTGGGTGAGTACCTTTTTAGGTCTCGCCTACGCAGCGCGCATGCGCTGCATAGGAAAAAGACCTGTAGCAATCGCTACGGTTTTGTCCCAAAACGTGCACGCGTTGCATTGCCTTCAATGGCAAGCGCGTGCACGCTTGTTGATTTTCTTGCGGGAGCGAGCTTAACACCATATGTTTGTAATTAACTTGCAAACACATGGTGCCCGTGGCTCGCTCCCGCAAGGGAAACGCTTTGTGTGCTCTCGGCAGCACTCCCCTCTCCCCTCCCACTTTTAGCGCGAGGCACACGCGCTTGTTCTCATTTTACTTATATCGAGGTTTGATCCGCTATTGTAACAAACTTCTTTGGAGGTTGCGATAACTCGTGCACACCAGCTAAAGTTGCTCAGAGAGTCAGGTGCGTGCTGCTGTGCGAAACCAAAGCAGATTCAAATCGCGAGACGATGAAGTCAGTCTTTTATCCTTCTTATGTCGATAAAGTGCACACAGTTAACTTGGGTAATATTAACATATCGTGTGCACGTGCGTACGAATCAGCAAACCTGTAGTGGTAGTGTATTCCTATTATCACATGCACTGATGTGATGATAATATTCTATTCACCTATGTTATTTATTTTGCAGTTGCGTTAAGAGTTTTTCGTTGTGACCATTTCTTATCTGAGAAAGGCTTGTGTAGGGACGGCTTATGCATAGCTGGTACGATAGCTCAGTGAGTAAAGCGCCAGATATCTGTGTAAAGCCACATGCTCCAGGTTGAGATTGACAGGTCTGAGGTAGCCTTTCATCATTCTGAAGTCGATAAATACAATAAAAATAAGCCGTATACGAATAACACATATTGTGTACAGCACGCTGTAGTAAAATCAAGTTATTTTTTTTTATGATTGTAACATACATATTCTGCAGCCTTCTCTGAGTTTTTGGTCTCGGGTCAGGCCAGCAGCTGGGCCCTACGGTCGTGCTGCAAAATGTACTTAGAGATGTTGAAGCAAGTCTGCCCTACGTATTAATGACGAGGCAGCTAACATGGCCATAGCCAAGGCACTGTCAGTTACTGGAGCTGCCATTTCTCTCCCTGGGAGATACATATATTGTTTTTAAATTTAGAAACGGGTGCTCGTTCTTTGGGAGGTCCATGCGAGACATTTTTGATCTAGGCCCCTGCAAAACGTCTGATATGCCCGCAGAGAAGTAACGTTATTGCCCTGGATCACACAGTTTGGTCAAGTGGGGAAGCTGGGATTCGAGCTCTTGGGCTCCTTTGCCACATTTGACATTTATACCAACTACAATAGACCAGGCAGTCTGCACATGTGAAAGTTAAAGCATATGCACGCCCACCCCCTCCCTTAGTGACACAGCTGGTGTGGTCCCGACAGAGGGAATGTGGAAACTGTGCATCACCTGTGCAGGCAGCTAGCGCTTCCTGCCTTCTCCAGGAAAGCGCTTCTGGTTTATACCACAACGCGAAGCTTTGTTTCCACAAGAGTAGTGCTTTAAATGAGTACCTGCTCTTCACAGCACTGCTGCAGTACATTTAATGGGAAAGTACTGGCACTTCTCAGCACTGCTGCGGTACATTTAATGGGAGAGTTCCAGCACTTCTCAGCGCCGCTGCGGTACATTTAATGGGAGAGTACCAGCACTTCTCAGCACTGCTGCAGTACATTTAATGGGAGAGTACTGGCACTTCTCAGCACTGCTGCAGTACATTTGATGGGAGAGTACTGGCACTTCTCAGCACTGCTGCAGAATATTTGTTGGGAGAGTTCCAGCACTTCTCAGCACCGCTGCGGTACATTTAATGGGAGAGTACCAGCACTTCTCAGCACTGCTGCGGTACATTTAATGGGAGAGTACTGGCACTTCTCAGCACTGCTGCAGTACATTTAATGGGAGAGTTCCGGCACTTCTCAGCACCGCTGCAGTACATTTAATGGGAGAGTTCCAGCACTTCTCAGCACAGCTGCGGTACATTTAATGGGAGAGTACCAGCACTTCTCAGCACTGCTGCAATACATTTAATGGAAGAGTACTGCCACTTCTCAGCACTGCTGCAGTACATTTAATGGGAGAGTTCCAGCACTTCTCAGCACCGCAGCGGTGCATTTAATGGGAGAGTTCCAGCACTTCTAAGCACCGCTGCGGTACATTTAATGTGAGAGTACCGCCACTTCTCAGCACCGCTGCAGTACATATAATGGGAGTGTACCAGCACATCTCAGCACCGCTGCAGTACATTTAATGGGAGAGTCCCAACACTTCTCAGCACTGCTGCGGTACATTTAATGAGAGAGTTCCAGCACTTCTCAGCACTGCTGCAGTACATTTAATGGGAGAGTTCCAGCACTTCTCAGCACTGCTGCAGTACATTTAATGGGAGTGTACCTGCACTTCTCGGCACTGCTGCAGTACATTTAATGTGAGAATACCGCCACTTCTCAGCACTGCTGCGGTACATTTAATGGGAGAGTACCGCCACTTCTCAGCACTGCTGCAGTACATTTAGAGTACCGCCTCTTCTCAGCACTGCTGTAGTACATTTAATGGGAGAGTTCCAGCACTTCTCAGCACCGCTGCGATACATTTAATGGGAGAGTACCAGCACTTCTCAGCACTGCTGTAGTACATTTAATGGGAGAGTAAAGCCACTTCTCAGCACTGCTGCAGTACATTTAATGGGAGAGTTCCAGCACTTCTCAGCACTGCTGTAGAACATTTAATGAGAGAGTAAAGTCACTTCTCCTCACTGCTGCAGTACATTTAATGGGAGTGTGCCTGCACTTCTCCGCACTGCTGCAGAACATTTAATGGGAGTGTACCTGCACTTCTCAGCACTGCTGCAGTACATTTGATGGGAGTGTATCTGCACTTCTCAGCACTGCTGCAGTACATTTAATGTGAGAGTTTCTGCATCTACTTCTCCGCTCTGCTGCAGTACATTTAATGGGAGAACACCTGCATCTACTTCCCAACACTGCTGCAGTACATTTAATGGGAGAGTACCGCCACTTCTCAGCACTGCTGCAGTACATTTTACCGGAGAGTACCAGCACTTCTCAGCACTGCTGCAGTACATTTATTGGGAGAGTTCCAGCACTTCTCAGCACCGCTGCGGAACATTTAATGGGAGAGTTCCAGCACTTCTCAGCACCGCTGCGGTACATTTAATGGGAGAGTTCCAGCACTTCTCAGCACCGCTGCGGTACATTTAATGGGAGAGTTCCAGCATTTCTCAGCACCGCTGCGGTACATTTAATGTGAGAGTACCGCCACTTCTCAGCACAGCTGCAGTACATTTAATGGGAGTGCACCAGCACTTCTCAGCACTGCTGCAGTACATTTAATGGGAGAGTTCCAGCACTTCTCAGCACCGCTGCGGTACATTTAATGGGAGAGTTCCAGCACTGCCTCAGTACATTTAATGGGAGAGTACTGGCACTTCTCAGCACTGCTGCAGTACATTTAATGGGAGAGTACCGCCACTTCTCAGCACTTCTGTGGTACATTTTGTGGGAGTGTACCTGCACTACTCAGCATTGCTGCAGTACATTTAATGTGAGAGTACCGCCACTTCTCAGCACTGCTGTGGTACATTTAATGGGAGAGTACCGCCACTTCTCAGCACTGCTGCGGTACATTTAATGGGAGAGTACCGCCACTTCTCAGCACTGCTGTAGTACATTTAATGGGAGCGTTCCAGCACTTCTCAGCACCGCTGCGGTACATTTAATGGGAGAGTACCGGCACTTCTCAGCACTGCTGTAGTACATTTAATGGGAGAGTTCCAGCACTTTTCAGCACTGCTGTAGTACATTTAATGGGAGAGTAAAGCCACTTCTCAGCACTGCTGCAGTACATTTAATGGGAGAGTGCCTGCACTTTTCAGCACTGCTGTAGTACATTTAATGGGAGAGTAAAGCCACTTCTCAGCACTGCTGCGGTACTTTAATGGGAGAGTACCAGCACTTCTCAGCACTGCTGTAGTACATTTAATGGGAGTGTACCTGCACTTCTCAGCACTGCTGCAGTACATTTAATGTGAGAGTTTCTGCATCTACTTCTCAGCACTGCTGCAGTACATTTAATTTTCAGCCAAAAACGTGCACGCATTCCATTGCTTTCAATGGCAACGCGTGCACGTTTGGCGATTCACTTGCGGGAGCGAGCGGCGCCATATGGTAGCAATTATCGCTCCTGGCGCTGCTCGCTCCCGCAAGTGAAACGCTTTCACTTTCATTGGCAAACCCAAAATCTCCGATAGGCGAGACCTATTGGCTTTGCCAATGCTTGTGTTTTATTGCATCCAAATGAACCAGCATTTGCCAATCAGTGTTTAATTGTGCATCTAAGAGATGTGGACAGCACAGGAGAAAGGGCAACGCGCACAACCAAGCGTTGTGATTGTGGTTAACTTTGAGAACCTCGTTTATTTGGGAGGTGGACACGCACACACTAAGAACGGCTCACAGGCTATTCTTATATTCCAGGCTGTGTTCAGGCCTTCTTTAGTACCGAGCTGTCGGCACTGGAGTGCTTTAAGCGGTCGTCCAAAGCCCTCACGGTCATATTGTCTAGACAGCAAACGAGCTAACAGTCCTACTTCCTGTGTAGCTGAAAAACACACATGCTCTGGAATTACAGGGGCCAGCAGGGACACGCTTCCCATGCACTTCCACGAGCCCCTGGAGCAAGTTTACTGTTTGCAGGCTTCATATGGCAAGTAAGGAAGTGAAAAGTTTATTGGATTATTAATTAAAATCTTCACAATAACATCACAGCACATGAAGATTTTAAGAACATCGAATTAAAACCAAGCAAATCTGCATGATAAACTTTCCATAGTGCGGATATCCAAACCATTTCAAGCGTTCGTGCAAATTCACTTCACTAAAAGTGCAAAGTACAGTACCAGCACCCCAATGGCCAATCTTTCGAAGCAATTCATGCACTTATTGCATTTTCGCATTGTGGTTAAAATGGCATACAAATCAAATACATGCACATGCATTTCACTAAAAGCGTAACTTACAGTGCAGACAACCCAATGGCCAGTCTTTCGAAGCAATTCATGCACGTATTGCATTTTCGCATTGTGGTTAAAATGGCATACAACTCCAACAGTGCTATCAAGATAAAGTCATTTAATCATTGCAGCATGTTAATAAAAACGATAAATATGGGCTTCAGAAAATTAAAGTTGTCAAATTGGCAATAAAGGTAATTAATGTAAACCGAAATGTCGAATCATTAAAACAACGACGAAGTCTACCAGAGATTAAAACCGATCTACAGTTCACCAATCAGAATTTATTCCTGTCTAATATTAAAACCTGTGCAAATTTGGGATTAGTGCAGCGTGCTATAATATATATCAGATGGCAAATATTGCAGTCTGCCATGAAAGTGCCCCAGTGCTCACACATGAGTCCAGGGTTACAGACTATGTTCCCTCAAACCTTCCTTCTATAGCAAAGAACATAGCAATTTCTGCTAACTCCACGGGAACATCACGTGTGGATATAGTACACAGCCTCTTTGCAGGTTCTTATGCCGCGCTGCAAGAATATTGGCCTTAGAGTCGTCTTTGAGGCAGCAGTGCGGGGCAACAGCATACTAAGTGAACCACAGATTCCGGGGTATATGGACACAGTATACACTGCCATTGTCCTTGCGTTTTTATTTTCCAATGCCCTATGAATTCCCATATGGGCAGTGTGAAGAGTCTGGTAAATAAAATGTTTCTTAGGGCTGGTCTCCCCATGCGGCTTTCAAACATGGCTGACCTACAGCATCCTCCTGGGATTTGTAGAGCCATAAAGCACCCGGAATATGACTGACTTCGTTCACAGCTTGTTCTTTCGACATGTGCTTTCCTTGTTTCTTTAGGATGCTCTTCAGATGGGGCAGTGTCAAAGCTGGATTTTTTTTTTAGATTATCTGCGGCAATCCTATGGCAGACTAATAATGCTTGTCGGATAAATTTCCTAACTGATCATAATCTATAGACATCTGGACCTACTCTACGATAGTTATTCGGTAGTACAGTCCAACAAGAGTGATTCAAAACCGATAAAGCTTGCCAGAAATTGAGAGAAAGAGACAACATTTGCCTTAATGGAAGCATTTACCACAACAACTTTCCACCAACGACGACGAACCCACATATCTACCTGAAAGACGGACTGCCCCTAAATGTTCTGGAGTATGGAGTCGTGGCTTGCCTAACTTAGGGTTTGTGTGTTTTCTTACAGAGTGGTCACCCACCACGAAAAATTTAAATTGTCAAGTGTAAGATCACTTCTTGCATGCATATCGGTCAATTTCCTTAGTGCTGTTTACAATACTGTGAATATGTTACACAACTGCATTGGAGTTCTACTCTTTTTATCGCACAAGATGCTTTTAGAAATATGCGTTTTTTTAACCATGTCACAAACCAAATACACCACAGGCCCGAACAGCTTCTAAACGTAGTTCTGAAAAACCCCTCCTCGCTCAGCCACCAACTGCTATTATTACAGAATTAAAGGCCAATGTACCTTTACAAAAACTGACTGTTTGATGACTGCGAGGCATGGTGTAGCCGAGGAAGCCGGTTTCACATAGAAACAATATTTGGCATTCGGGGAGGTAGGGGAAGTCTCCTTTCTGAACTTGACATTGCCCCAACTTTGGAAGGAAATGACATCATCCAGATCACTTGTCCACAGTGAAAAAGACCATTTGAAAGAGTAAGTGGCATTCCAAGCACACGACAGATGCAACTACACCCCTCCCCAAAAATCTATTAAAACAAGCATTTGCAATGCAATAGGTCTCGCATTTACGCAAGTTTGAGCTATTGACATTGCAAATAACAATGCTGTTTATATTTGTTTTCGTTTTAAAAACATAAATAAAAGGCATTGTCATTTACAATGCCAATAGCTTTAACTCGTGTAACTGCGAGACCTATTGCATTGCAAATGCTTGTTTACTTTATGGGTGAATGCTGTGCCTGGAACACGGGGTGCTCCTTAGTGACTGTGACGAGGAAGACGGACGAGGATGGTAATGTTCTTCATGGTGGAAACTCTCACGGGTGAATGTATCTTTCAGCCTTCTACTAAGCTGTGTGTTCTTACTATGCACCTACCACTAAGCTATTTAGATGCGATGAGTTGGACTTATGTTTTGGTTACAGTGTGCATGTCTGGGGTTTCCTGTCCTTGGCGTGAAGACAGTTGGTTGGTCATATATTGCAGTCTTCCATCAAACCTTGTGAGCTTTTAAATAAAAAAAGACAAGTCTGAAATGTCACTTTTCGAATAAATATTTTAAAGGTGATATTCTGAAGGTTAAGAATAACAAGTAGATTCCTATGATGAAGAAATAATATTGCAGACACTTAATGAGCAAACACTTGGCTACTCACCGCGTGGATTATGACTAGGGCTCCCGGTTTTATGGTATTTATTTTTGGGACATTTCTGTCTGTATTTATCCATATTTATGTTTATCCATATTAATGTATTTAACTAATAAATGTACACTCCTATTTGAATGTCTGACACATTTCAAGGACATGAAGACCCACAGATGATAAATCAATACACCTATATGAAAATATTAAAATGTCAGTAACAACCTTATGCATATCTACTGATGTTTAAGCTTTAATAATAAGTTTCAGTTTTTTTCTATGGCCTGTATCGGTCAATCCTCTATTGGCCTGACAGTTATGACTGACCGCAGCATATAGAATCACTCAAAAAAGAACCTAATTTCCGTTTGTATCCAAATTTGAAAATAAATACAGACAGGAAATTAAATCGTTTTCTGTTTGTATTTATCTGTAAAAATGAGTTAAAACTGAAAACAGGGAGCCTTAATTATGACCCATACGTTGTGTAAAACTATTCTAAATACTGTACCTCTGTGTCATTCTGTTTAGGTGCAAAGTAGTGACAGAAGGTGTCTCCATCTTTTCTCTAGGCAATGCCATCTTGTGTGTGAGGTGCTTCAGCACTGAAGAAACATACTGTAGTAGGGAACCTCAGGCCTGCCCTTCTAGGTCTGATGTCTGTCTCACGAAATCTGTTGAGCTGACAATAGGTAAGTTATCTTTACATAAAAGAGTTCCTCAGCATTGTATCACTGTACCACCAAAAACAATATAATTGTGTAGATGACCCCCCTGATTTTTATCAGGGGCCCAGTTTTTGAGGTCTCACTACA